>VDFB02026320.1:154617880-155158874 GCA_007258455.2 Sequoia sempervirens
ATGTATAACAGAAAATATGTTATACTTCTGTGAATCCTTGCATGCAAGGATACTCAATAATGAGTCATTGCAAATCAATTCACAGCTCTCTATCCGAGAAGAGCAGGGATTGATATTGTGGCCCTCAGATTGACCCAGTTACCCCTGCAAATACAGTCTCGGAACGAGAGATTCAAAGAGGAGAAGCAAGAATGTCAATCTCCATGAATCCTGTTCTTGCAATGCAACAATGAAAACTAATCTAAATGGCTGTAAAATGTAATAAACCAAACTAATTTATTGAAATGAAACTTAATCTACATGCAATGCCATAAATGAATTATTTTGCAAATTAATTTACTATGAAGATTAAGCTAAAATGCAATATTAAACTATATGCTCTAGAAATAAGATGCTTATATAATCAAACTAATGTAATCTCAAATGATAAAATTCAAATTTGCAGCATAAGTCTGATGTAAAAATTCGTGATTCTTTTTTTTTTTTTTTTTAAATGAGAATGAGAGGGCTCATTTTATAGGCAAAAGTAGAATTGAAGGCAAATTCAGAAACAATGTGGGATAAATAGAAAAATAGAAACAAATCTTGATTGGAATTCTTTTTTTTAGTTTATTTCCCTTTTAACCGATTTGTTTCCCTTTTTTTCATCACAGGATATTCTTGAGGATATTTCATTTATTTTATTTAATTTAAGATGATAATATCTCTTTTAATAAAATAAAAATAAGACCATGTAATTTAGAAATGAATATTAATAAAATAAAAATAAAAATTATTTAATTAAAATAGATTTATTCAATGGCATCATTTTTATTTAAGTAATATTAACTTCAATTAAATAACATTATTTTATTTATTAAAGGGATTTATTTGTTACGTTAAACGAAATTAATGAAGCATTATTCAAACAGGGAAAATTGAAACATTTGAAATAGTTATGAATTGATTAAGAAATTTGATTTGAAAATAGACAATCATTGATTGAGATTTGATGTTGACCAAATTAAATAAATGGGGCCCAAAGTCTAGGTGACCATTTTAGGTTGCAGCATACAAATAGCAGCTCGAATCAAAGATCTGATAAGAGCAATGTGCAGTGTTACTAAGTTTTGACAAGTATGGTCACTATGCAAGTGAATGCAAGAAGAAAAAACGTGAGTAAGGGAGTCAAAATACAAACGTAGCAAATGAGAACAAGGATGAAAGTGAAAAACAGTCTCAAGTGTTCATTGCATGCAATCTTGCAGAAGAAGGCAGCGCTAAAGTTTGGTACTTGGACAACGGCTGTAGCAACCACATGAGTGGTAATAGAAATTTATTTGCCTCCATTGACCACAACATTAAGTCTAAAATCAAAAAGGGCAACAATGAGAAAGTTCCAATCATGGGCAAGGGCATAGTGTGCCTACAAAGCAAGCATGGTGAAGAAAGACAACTTCATGATGTCTTTTATGCCCCAGGAATGAAACACAACCTCTTGAGCATTGGATAGATGGTACAAAATGGATATAGAGTGCTAATGGGGAAAGGGGAATGCATCATCTATGACAAAGATGGAAGCAAGAAAGTTGTGGGAGCAGTTCAAATGAAAAAGAACCAAAAGTTTCCCCTCAAAATGCATATCTCAGTACAGTCAATAGGCTTGCAATAGTCAGCCTTCAAGATAGTCATCCAAGACTCATCCAAGCTTTGGCATTTGAGGTATGGGAATCTAATTTATTCTAGTTTAAATCTTTTAGCTAAAAAGGATATGGTTATGGGCCTACCAACAATTGTAGAGCCCAATGGAAAGTGTGAAGCATGCATCCTAGGTAAACAACATAGGAAACCCTTTCAATCTGGGAATTTTAGGAGAGCTAGAGAACCATTATAATTGGTGCATTTAGATTTGTGTGGTCCCATAAAGACCCCAACCCTAGGAGGAAATTTTTATTTTATGACACTCATAGATGACTATAGTAGAAAAATTTGGGTGTATCTTTTGAAAACCAAATCAGATGCATTTGAGAAGTTCAAAGAGTTTAAGGCCTTGGCTGAAAAGCAAAGTGGCCACTATATCAAAGTCCTTAGAACAGATAGAGGGGGAGAGTATATCTCTCAAGAGTTTATGAATTTTTGCAAGTCTCATGGTATTCAGAGACAACTCATAGCCAAGTATACTCCACAACAAAATGGAGTGGCTAAAAGGAAGAATAGAACCATCACGGAGATGGCAGCAAGCATGTTGAAGGAAAAAGGTCTGTCTAATGAGTATTGGGGTGATGTTGTAGCAACAACAGTCTACATCTTGAATAGTTTCCCCACAAAGGATGTTCATGATAGAATCCCACAAGAAGCATGGACAAAATGCAAATGGAGTGTTGAGCATTTGAGAATATTTGGATGTGTGGCAAATGCACTCGTGCCAAAAGAGAAAAGGAAGAAATTTAATGACAAAGGTGAAAAATGCATTTTCATAGGCTATAGTGAAGAATCCAAAGCCTACAGATTGTACAATCCCATCACCAAGAAAGTGGTGATCAGTAGGGACATTGAATTCATTGAAAATGAGTCATGGGATGGAACAGTTGATAGCAACATAGGTATTTCTATTTCAATACCTCTTAAGGATGAAGAAGTTGCAGAAGGAAGATGCTTCAGAACTTTATAGCAAGGTAATAGTTAAGAAAATAGCAACAGTAACTCCAGAAACTTTCAGCAAGGAAGTTGCTCCGGAAACTTCCAGCATGGCAGATGCTCTAGAAGTTTACAACAACAATCTTCTTCATCAATCCAACAATCACATAGCTCTAGAAATTCTGATCCTACACTTGCATCATTGATGCCACATAAGACTAAAAGCATGAGGGAAATTTATGACAACACAAGGTATGATGACTTTGATGAAAATTCAGATTTTTCTATGTTTTCTTATAGTGATCCAATGTATTTTGAAGAAGCAATGAAAGAAGAAAAATGGTGTAATGCCATGGATGAAGAGATGGACGCTATAGTAAGAAATAAAACATGGGAGCACACTAATTTACCCAAAGGGAAATCAGTCATTGGAGTTAAGCGGGTCTATAAGACCAAATGCACTGCTAATGGTAAAGTTGAAAGGCATAAAGCAAGGATGGTTGTTAAGGGATACAAACAACAGCTTGGAAGAGATTATGATGAAACATATGCACCAGTTGCAATGTTGGAAACAGTGCGGGAAGTCCTAGCAATTGCAGCCCAGCTCAAATGGAAAGTATTACAAATGGATGTGAAATTAGTCTTCTTGAATGGAGTGCTAAAAGAAGAGGTGTATGTAGAGCAGCCACCTAGCTACGAAGTTCTAGGGAAAGAAGACAAGGTCTATAGGCTCCGAAAATCTCTTTATGGGTTGAAACAAGCACCACAGGCATGGTACAATAGAATTGATTCATACCTTATGAGCAATGGCTTTAGCAAAAGCGGTAGTGAGCCCACACTCTACATCAAGGAAGCTAATGGTGAGATTCTTATTACTCTTTTATATGTAGATGATTTAATTTTCATAGGAAATAGTAAGCTTTTCATTGTTGATTTCAAAGAAGTAATGAAAAATGAGTTTGAAATGACAGACCTAGGTTTGCTAAAATATTTCCTAGGCATAGAGGTCCAACAAACAGATCGTGGAATCTTTATTTCACAAAAAAATTATGCTAAAAAAATCTTGAAGAGATTTAGAATGTTGGACAACAAACCAACCCCAACCCCAACAGCTACAGGTCTGAAATTAAGCAAAGAGGATAGCAGCAGTGATGTTAACCCAACCGTCTACAAGAGCAGGGTTGGAGGCCTCATGTATTTGAGAACAACAAGACCAGCTTTGATGTACACGATAAGCCTGATTTCTAGGTTCATGGAGCAACCTAAGGACACACACTCACAAGCAGGAAAAATAATTCTAAGGTATGTCAATGGCACAAAAGGCTATGGCATTATGTACACCGCCTCCAATGAGTTTCAGTTGGTTGGGTACACAGACAGTGATTGGACAGGAAATGTAGATGACAGGAAGAGTACTTCAGGATATTTGTTCCACATGGGTTTAGGAGAAATATCATGGGAATCAAAGAAGCAATGCATAGTTTCACTCTCCACATCCAAAGCGGAGTACATAGCAGCAAATGCAACATGTCAGGCTATTTGGCTTAGAAGAATCCTTAGAGATTTGAATGAGCAGCAAGAAGATGGTACAACCATATTTTGTGACAATGTGTCTTCTATTGCATTGACTAAGAATCTCGTCTTTCATGGATGAAGCAAGCACATCAAAATCTGCTATCATTTCATAAGAGAGTTGGTGGAGCATGGAGAGATTCAACTTCAGTATTGCAGATCTAAGCAACAACTCGCTGATATTTTTACAAAGGCATTTTCAAAGGAATCCTTTGAACACCTAAGGAATAGGCTTAGTATGCAGGAATGCTTCAGAACTTTGGTTCTAGAAAACACAGAAAAGTGCAGCATAGAAAAGCGCAGATGCTCCGGAACTTTGGTTCTAGAAAACACAGAAAAGTGCAACACACAATAACGAAGATGCTCCAGAACTTTGGTTCTGGAAAACTTAGAAAAGTGCAGATGCTCCAAAAATTTAGAAGACAGTTCCATAATGCAAAATAGATGCACATAGGTATGCTCTGGAAACTTTGCACCGGTGCTCTGGAACTTTTGGTCCATTACTCCAAAAGTTTTGCACCAAAAGTTTCAACTGATAATGAAGAGCAGAATGACTCAGGATTAAGGGGGAGTGTTGGAATATTTAATCCTGAGTAGCAACGGGAAAGTGCATTTATTACACCCTTGGTTGAAATCAAATTTGAACTATTCCCCCTTTGTCGTGTCTGACCACCATGCTGGCCAGTTAATATTTGGCAGCAAATTAATTGTGGTGGTTGAGTTTGAATTGGGTGCCAGATTTTGGAAAGGAAACAAAAGAAAAAAATAAAGAATGTTTTGTTTAGTAGAATGAGAAGGAGACAGAGACAGAAAGTTTTTGTAGTATCAAAGAAGGGAATGTTCAGCAGAACACATAACTACAGAAAGTGAAAGTTTAGGAGAACCTACAGCAGCAGAGGACATTGATAGTGCTCCAGTGCTTCGGAATGTCTCTAGCACACAGCAACACACAGAAGGAAGATGTGCTAGAACAAGCACAGTTTTTTGTATGAGAATGTACAGAGATTTTGCTCTGAGTTTTTGTCAGTAATCTTTTTGAATGTAATCACTTTGGGAATGAAATAGAAAATTGAATATATATTATTTTTGTCTCCTTGTGTTTGTCTCCTTTATTGCTGTGATTTTTTCATTCTTTTCCCACTGTAGTTGGGCTCATTTTCCCAATAGAGTGGTATCATATCCCTAAGCTTTCTAGGCATTTAGTTTGTTAAACACTAGCTTTGTTCCTAGGCATGCAGTGACAAAACTTTAGTTTCTGGTTATTTGGGAAACCCCTAGTTTTCTGGCCCCAATTCTCTATAGATTTTTTTGAAGAATAATATCAATACACATATTATTTAGCTAGCCAAGTACTGGGAGTCAATGCCCCTACTAACATGACTATAGCTCCCATGGTTATGGCTGTGGACATTCAAAGAAAATATGTCAATCGCTATTACTATGCAGAGTATCTATCTGAGGCCATTAATAGTTCTCTTAATGCTATTAAGAACAACAGTGAAGCTATCTACTTCAAACACTATTCACTTCTTATGCATATGATAATATATGATGGGAAAGTAATGGGAATATGAGGAGAAAAAATGAGAATAAAATATCTAGATAGTGGTGATAATTCTAGATCAGTGCAAATGTGGAAATTTGTGTGGGATAGTAGATGCAGGAGATCCCATTACTTGTACTTTGAAGAACATTTTGTCAAACCCTTATACAAATTGCTTGGCCACAAATGTGACTATAATTTATCCTCGAAAGTACAGAGGTTCCTCCAACCAAAGGAGAAGGTTCAAGATGGGAAAATAAATCACAATTGGGGAGATTGGTATGTGTTTGTAGATTGTACTGTTATTAGAGTATATGGATTTGAGGCAGTACCATATTTACTGCCTAAGATTGTGCTAGATAGAGTTGCATACCTTGAGATCATAAGAGAATTGTCTTATTTAACATTCATACATTTGAAAAGCTATGGAAGGAAAACTTTCATGCCTTCTACTCTTTGTTTTGGTGACTTCACTATTATTGTTGATAGAGGGTATGAATTTGTTGGTAGCAAGTTAGATTATTATGGCTTGCCAATAGCAAACAAGAGAGAAAAATTTGACCCTGAGCATTTCATCTATGTTTCCAAGATTTCTCAAAATCTGAAAGGATATGAGCATGAGTTCCATGTCGATGATGTCATCAGGAACTATGAGGAAAGCCAACACTTGATCATGAGAAAAAATGGATTAAATAGAATTGTTATGGCTAAGGCTTGGAGAATGAATACTAACCCATCCTATGTGGAAGCCTTTCATGAGTTTCAAGACCCTATGGAAAGAATTGAGCAATTGATTCTACTTGAAGAATAATTAATAAAGGATGTACTTCTGGTGGCATTTGAGAAGAGAAGAAATTTTTGCTCTAGAAGGAAAGTAGAAAATATAACACCACTAGGCCATTTGTCACCACAACCTACTCTAGAGGTAAGCTTCTCAGTTGACACCCCAATCATGGTTGAAGATGATACTGAAGGGGAAGAAGAGGTCACATAGATTAACACTCTTGTTATTCCCTAATATGAAATGCCATTGGAAAGGAGTGTGATTACCTTTGAAGCTTCCACGTGAGACACCGTGCTAGTCAGGAATTCATTGCAGATGATGCATTTGTCCAAACTTCTTTATTTAAGGCTTTCATCTATGATTATAAGGGAAAGGTGGTAAAGGAAAGGCTAAAAGACATTGACCCTAAAAAGGAAGCATATGCTTTGAAAGAGCTTCAACATAAAATTGATAGAGAGATGAAGAACATGACTACTGAGAGAGGAAGAGCATTATTGCAAGAAGTTGGGGTTATGCTCCTTCCAGGGTGGGATACCAGTTCAACCATTGTGTTTGAAAACTTTCTAAAGAGAAAGAATAAAACCTTGCACTTAACAGATGAAGCTAGTGATAAGATCTATACTGGATTAGGATATAACCCTGATAATACTACTTTACATATATGGGCACTTTACCCACCAGATGAAAATCCTTCCCTTGTTCATCATGATCAAATTCCTTCCCTTGTTCATCATGATCAAATTTTTGGAAATATTTTGGTGTAAAGGGTAGTAGAGACAGATCCTATGGAAACTATTGACTTGAATGTGTATGTGGAAAATTTCACTAAGGCTCAAATTCATAAACTGGTAAGGGATAACAAGGGATTGATAGAAGAGAATGAAACGCTAAAACAAGAGTTGATCAGCTACAAAGATAGACTTCCTTCTTCCTTAGTGTTTTAATCTCCACTGGTTGAGGAAGAAAGAAGGGTGCTAGAAGCAATGTCAGAAACTACCTACTGGAAATACAAACATGAGAAAGTTTAGAAGGAACAAGAGGAATTAAAAGGAAAACTCAATACCACCATTTTTGAAATGGCATCAGAGATAGTTTGCATGGGATTTGAAGATATGTATTATAAGCATGTTGAAAAATTCTGGCTTATTCATGACAAAACATATGTAGCATTATTGGAAAACACTAGTTTGAGTGACAAAATGAAGGAAGATAACAATGTTGTGCTACAAGAATATCAAGAGCTTATGAAATCCTATAAAAACTTCCATACCATCTTGACATAGGAGTTAAGTGATTTTAGTTAGCCATTGAGTATGGCCTTGCCCAAATTCTTTGAGGAAATAGAATTGAAGGATTAGGATACATGGAAGGATGAGATAACCCACTATTTTCTAGTTGTTCTTGATGCAATCAATGATGAAGATGAGGTACTTTAGAAAACACATGAATAGCTTGGAAGAATTTTCAAATTGGAGTATTCCATGAAAGATATTATACATAATGTGGATACTCATGCCAAAAATGGGTACATTGAACATTTGTCAAATGTTAACTCATTTATTGCACAATTCAAGTAAGAGAAGTGTAACAAGGGACTAGAGTTTGCTGGTTTTGGATACAAAATCATGGTGCATGAGACTTGAACAAGTCTTTGGTGATCACGAGTGCTTGCTAGAGATTAATGGATTGTAGTGCATCCACCAACAAACTCTCAATATTTTCATGTTTATGCTAATTATGTTTTAGTTATGAAACAATGCGATTTTTTGTAAACGGGCCTGAAGGTTGCTACTTCCCATACAAATAGGGAAACCAGGGCCCAATTTTGATCATCAAATCCTATTCCATTCCATTAGAATAGGTATGAGTAAGAAGATATATTGCATAATCTTCCTATCCATATCATATCAAAACATTTCTATTACAATGCTTATATTTTGAAGTAATACAATGGAGCATACTACTTATAATTTGTAATCCATTTTTAGTGTTTAATTACTATGTCAATGTTTATGCTTATCTATTACTTTGTTGTTTCTAAATTGATCTTTTCAAGTTATTTAAGTCTGCAAGATTTATTAGAACACATTTGTTGTTACTGTGTGGATCCTTTGATTGGTTTCTAGTTGACGTGAATTACAAATCCTTTCAAATAGTTTTCTTTAATTGGTTCCTACCCAAGATTAAAATCCTTTTAAAGAAGTTTTTTTGATTGGTTTCCATTAACTTAAGAATTAAAATTCCTTTCATGCTTTCACAATAACTTGAGGGGATATCACTGGGATTATTAAAGAAGAACATTGTAATAAACAGACTTACACATTTGCATAAGGTGTAGACATCTCAATTTCCTAGTAATTTGAGTTAAGTAGAATAGTAGGTTTACTTATCTTACAACTTTATATTCATTCCATAATTAGCATCCAATCATCCACTTTGTTCACCCAATAGGAGTAGGAACTAGTCATACTTAGGATATTTCATACAACATACAACTCACAATCTTGAATTTTAGACTACTTTCAATAGGAATTAGCCATCAAATCTCTGCGTCTACTCCACCCTTATGTGCCATAGTGAGTAAATTTCTCAATATAGGAAGCACATATAACATTAAATCTCCCTTATTGTTCAGGTATACCCGCCTAGGTCTACTAGAGCCTAAAGAGTAGGAGGTAATCAACCTTTCTTACCTCATTCATGGGCCAAAGGTGTGTTAAGAGACTGGCACAGTCTTATGGTTTAAAAACCTGCACTTTTCAAACCTAACAAATTGGCTACTCTACTAGGGACCAAGCCAATTCTAAACCCAAACCCTCCATGATAGAGTCATTCAAAACCATCATAATAGATTAGGGACTCCGCTAGGAAAATAACAAAATAACTCAGATAAACATGGATCCCCTATTTCAAAGTCTAATAGAAAGAAGAATAAAGCATCATCTAATAAACTAGACATAGCATTCAATGATTAGGAGAATGTCTTTGAACAACCACCTACATTACATAATATCTTTGACCCATTGCATGGTTCAAAATATCATGAAGATAGTCTATGCAAGGATCTCTAGACTCTAGTAGGACAAGAAAACAATAGTCATCCTATCTACCTCAACATTGATCCACATAAAATAGATGAATTTGTTGCTCAATTGGAGGAAGAAGGGGATCAAATATAGAGGGATTATGATCAAAGATCTTCATCACAACAAGATGGAGAGGCTCAACATGCCTCTACAAGTCATTCTTTTCCTATTAATAATTTTGATGGGATGACCACTCAAGAAATAGAAGAATACATACAATGGCAGGAAGAGGATCTTAAGAGAAGACAAAATCTAATTAAAAGGATTCTTGATCTGAGTCAACAAATGTCCCAATTAGATGTTAATACACAAAAACCACCCAAATACATCCTACCTCATAAATAGGGAAGCAATACCAATACACAAGGGTCATCCCAAAATATAGGTGGTCCAAGTTCCTCAAGAGTACCTCATAACACAGTTGGAAGAAAAAATCATCCTATGCAACACCATGTAACACAAAATCCACCATCACAATATATCGATATTCCACCACTTGGACAACAATACATCCCACACCATCATGTCCCATAGTTGTACCCTCCACGTAATCCTCAACAAAATTTGTACCAACAACCTCAACAAGGATATTAGTATTACCCCATTCCACCACTTCAAAATCCTTATTAACAGAACCCCATGAGCATAAGCAAACAATTTGATCTATCAAGATACCAATTATATCCATGCCCAATTAATAGCAACTAGAGAAACATTGTTCCCAAGTTCACAAGGAATAATGTCACAATAGTTGGAGAACATATCAGAAACTTCAATTCCTTCGTGCAAGACATAGGCATGGAACATGAGGATGTGAATATGATGTTGTTCATGATGTCACCAACTAAATAAGCAAGGGATTGGTTTAACAGTATTCCCAATGCTTTAATCACCTATGTAGAAGACTTTTAGAATGAATTTATAGAGATATCTTGAAATCAATGTGCTCCTGAATTTTCTCTACATGAACTAATAAGTATTCAGAAACACCAAAATGAGTCAGTTTATGATTTCAATCAAAGGTTCTCCAAGATCTATTATAAAATACTATAACTCTAAGTATTTATTTGAAGGATTTTGATCCAAAAATGGGATATGAACTCAAAAATAGGTTTCCTAGAAGTTTGACTGAAGTAGAAAAGGTAGCCTTAACCATTGAAAATAATAGAAAGGCTACATGAATGACTGGAAAAAGGGACAACCTTAGGATCCCACAAAACCCCAACATTCCCTAGAATAGACAAGAGAATCAGTATAGAAATGAAAGAACAAGATTACATGACATGCCCTATAATACTACTTGGAAGGATGGAAATCTAGTACAAAGATCAAATTGGAAGGAGACTCGTGATCCCTTGAAGAAGCATGGAGCACATGCACTAGACACTACACCATGGTGTTCACCTTTTCATAGACTACATGACCCTAAGCACTCTGTTGTAGCCTAGGCTTGTCAAGATGAGTTGTCACAAGAGCAAGATAGGGATGGTCACACTATAAACATGCTAAGATGTAGGTCTTGTCAAAAAGAGGAAGGATGCTCTTCTTCTAAAGAATGGTATGAATATAATGTTGATAGTCAGAAGTGCAATGTGAATATAGAACAAGAGGTGTTTTATGATCAGGAAGAAAAACCACAAGAGGTAGCATATACATACAATGCAACACCTTAGTTTCAGCTGAGAACTCCAACAGACAAAGAAAAGAGGGCTATCAAAACAAAAGGGAGGAGATACAATATGAGAAGTAATCCCATAGACAAAGATCAAGGGACACCAAGAAGCAATGTTCATCAAAGAATATAAGAACAAGGAGAATGTCCCATCTAGTCAGAAGAAAGGTGAAGTAAAAAAACCTCAAAAAGATGCCCAAAAGGAGACTGTAGACATTGAACTTGAGAAAATAATAAAATATGACAAATTCCAAAATGAAGGGAAAAGAAGTACTAAAATTGAGAAGGGTGAACAAGGGATCACTACCCCTTCATTTGACATGGCCTAAGCATTGGCTCAAAAAAATTACAATTCCCTTAATGGAGCTGATCAAGATTGATGAATTTAGAGATACAACCCTCAGAATGATCACCAACACATCCTAGAAATACAAGGATTAGATGAAAGAAGTAAATCTTGTGGAAAGGAAAATTACAAAAGAACCAAAAGTATATTTTGGAGATACACTTACAAAGAATCCCTCCCAAATAGATCCATTTTACACTATGTTGGTGATTAGCAACAAGCTGGTTAAAAATTATATGATTGACTCAGGGGAAGCAATGAACATCATGCCCCTAGCTATCATGAAAGAGCTAGGTTTGTGGGTAAATACTACATATTGGAAATTCTATGCCATGGATAATAGATCAGTCCCTATAGCAGGAGTAATATGGGATGTAGAACTGAAGCTAGCATCATATCAAGAGGAAACATATAAGAAAAAAATTACTATGGTAGATACTCCCCCTTACTATGGGATGTTGCTATCAAGGAAATGGACAAAAATAGTTTGTGGGAATGTTTAGTTAGATTTGTCCCATGCTACAATTCGTGTGAATGGGAAGGAAGTCAAATTATATAGGGAGCCTAGGTTTGAACATGTCATCGAACTATTTGAGCCCTTGATCAAATGAATTGCTTTTGTGATGTGGACTTAGGTAGTTTTAGAATTGAACACTCAAACCCCAAGTTATTAAACACAAATCAAATTGCCAAGGATGTTTCAAAGAATGAACATGGCATATGGTGAATGTACTTTGATGGAGCCTACAATAGAGAAGGGAATGGAGCAGGAATTGTCTTCATTTCACCTAAAGGCGCAACATTCAAATATTCATTTCTACTAACACTTGAGCGCACAAATAATAGAGCAGAGTATGAAGCTTTGATCATAGGTTTAAATATGGCTACTAAGCACAAGATTAAACTATTAGCTGTCTTGGGAGATTCTGAGTTAATTGTTTCACAAGTAAGATTTAAATATTCCACAAAGAATAAAAAATAGGAGCAATATAGAAATGTTGTATGTGACACTATTGAGTTGTTTGATGCTTTCTCCATTGAGTGGATATATAGAGCTAAAAACCTAATTGTTGATTTCTTAGTGAATGTAGCCTTGAAAAGGGATGATGTTACTCTAGTAGGAATTTCACAAGTTGAACTCAAGACCAAGCCAAAAATCCTTGATAACATCTATAATTAGCAAGTTTTCAACGATGAAACTAATTTGATCAAGTTCTTACATTGCATTGATTAGTATGAGGCCCAATAGATTGATTTTAATGCATTTGTGGAATAAGTAGATGGAAAAAAAACTATATTTGGTCAAGAAGTTGTGAAACTCAAGACAAAGAAGATTCCTAAAGGATTAGTGGCACTGGAAAGAGTGTTTGATGGGAATGATCAAGTAGTCATGAAACAAACATTCATAAGAAGGGAATAAATTGAAGAAATCAATCTAGGCATTGAATTGGTGCCAAAGAGAGTATACACTGGAAAAAAAGATAAGCCCACAATTAAGATGTTCATTGCACTATTGAGGAAATATAAGCATGTCTTCGCATGGTCTTGGATATGTGTAGGATCATCATGGAAAAAACAAGCCCTTAAGTGGCAAAAAATTCAAAAAAATTAGAGTTAGGAAACTTGATGTAAAAATTTGAATAATTTATCTATATTATTTCAAAAATATGTAAGAATAGAATCTGTAGAAAATTGAATTTAGTTTCTAAACTACTAGGTTTTTTAAATCTATTTGGTGAAAATTTGAAATTTCAATGCATGGTACTTAAATTTCAAGGAAAAAATAAGTAGGTGTCTGTCTGACCAACCTAACCACAATAAAATGATAATTTTTTTTATAAGATTTTAGATATAAGTAGAGGACTCATGCCCTGATGTAATACATATTTTTTTTGTAATTTTTTCCCAAGTAAATAATTAATTATGATTTTTTTATTACAACTTTTTAAAAAATATAAAAACTCGTATGTCTGACCACCTTAACTTGGTCAAAACTTCATGAAATTCAATTTTTATTTTTATAATCCTATAGTATGCTAAGCATTGAATGTGACGCATGTTTTGGATTCAAAAAATTGTATACCATTTGAAAGCTATAGATGTTTTTCAATTAGCCTATCAATCAATATTTTAGTCACAATTTGAATAGAAAATGAATAATAATTACTTATTAAATTCAAAGTAAAACATAATTTATATCAGTGGAAAGCTGAGAATCTCCTTTAAAAACCCTTTTCGTTTTTAATCAATTTTGGGTAGAAAAATAGTTGCCAACCACATACCCATCATATTGCCACTTTTTGGCCCATCATTATCCTGCACATACCCTCTTATAATGATCTTAACGAATACATGGAAGATCTATTCCAACATAAAATTCCACTTAAGCCTCATGCAAAACCCTTTAGAAAAAAATAAAGACCAAAAAACCTAAAATTGGAGCCCAAAATGCAAGAGGAACTTATGAAGCTTAGGGAGGGAGGTATCATCAATCCTATCAGGCATTCCACTTGGGTCTTTAATTTGTTCCTGTCAAAAAGAAGAATGGAGACATAAGGTTTTGTGTAGACTTTGGAAATTTGAATGTCTCTTCCCTTAAAGATAATTACCCACTCCCAAATATGGAGGTCATGTTGTAGAGGGTGACAGGCTGTGAACTATTGTCCATTATGGATGGATTTTTAGGGTATAACTAGGTGAAGGTGAAGGAATCAAAAGAATATAAGACTATGTTTACCACCCCTTGGGGCACATATATGTACATGAGGATGCCATTTGGGTTAACAAATGCTAGTGCCACATTCCAAAAATCTATGGATGTTTCCTTTGCTGATCTAATCAATACAATAATGGTAGTATACCAAGATGATCTCACTGTGTACTCCAAGAAAGTTGAGGAACATGTTGCACATCTTGAAAATATTTTCCTCAAAGCATTAGAGTATGGCATTTCCCTAATCCCTTAAAAATGTCATTTTTCTATGACAAAAGGAAAGTTATTAGGGCACATAGTGTCCAAGGAAGGAGATAGAATTGATCCAAAGAGGGTAGAAGCTATAGATAAGATCCCTATTCCTGAAACCATTAAGGTCATTCAGTCTTTCTTTGGACATATAAACTTTGTAAGAAGGTTCATATCAAACTTTGCTGAAATTGTCAAACCTATCTCAAAAATGTTGAATAAAGGGGTCAAAATTAATTGGACTGCAAAAGCACTCGATGCATTTGTATCCATAAAATAGGGAAATCAAAGAATCCCTAGTATTAAAATCTCCTTATTTTAGTAATCCTTTTCAAATCTTTTCATTTGCCTCACACCACACCATTGCAGTAGTAATGTTACAAAAGAATGATGAGGGTATGAGCACCCTATATCATTCTTTAGTAAGTCCCTCCAAGGTGTTGAGTTAAAGTATGATATCATAGAAAAAACAAGTATATGATCTTGTCAAATTAGTAAAAGCCTTCAGACCCTATTTGGTGGGAGCAAAAATAATTGCGTATGTTCCCAATGCTACAGTCAAGGATGTGTTTGTACAAATCGAGGTCATAGGGAGAAGGTGCATGTGGATCAATAGAATTCAAGAGTTTTATATCAAGATCCACATCACTAAGTTGGTAAGAGGGCAAGGCCTAGCCAAGAGAATGGTTGAGTCAAATTTTGATGCATCTCAAATTTGCAACATAGGGGAAGAGGAAACCATGATTTCCAACATAGAGAACACTACATGGTACACTAACATAATGTATTAATTGAAGAATCATAAATGCCCTAAATATCTGAATGAAAATCAAAAGAGAACCTTGAAGTTACATGCCTCCAAATATTTTTTCATGGATGGTGACTTATATTGGAAAAACAAAGATGGAATGTTGTTATGTCTCGATGAATCTCAAGAAAAAGATGACTTAAGGGAGATGCACAATGGAGTTTGTGGGGGATACTTTTTAGCCAAGACCACTACCCACAAGATCTTAAGGGAAGGGTACTATTGGCCTAGGGTTTTTAATGACTCTTTCACCTATGTAAGGAAATGTGAAGCCTGCTAGAAGTTCTCTGGAAAAATGAAATATCAAGGAGCACTACCACTTAGACCGATGTAGGTTGAAGCTCCCTTTCATCAGTGGTGGATTGATTTTATTGGGGAGATACCAGAAAAATCTAGTGGAGGTCACAAATGGATATTAGTGGGAACTGATTACTTCACAAAATGGGTGGAAGCCATCCCAACAAAACAAGTCACTAGCAAAGTTACAACCATTTTTTGATGAAAAATATCATTACAAGGTTTGGGACATCTGTGCAGAAAATCATAGATAATGGTATGTGTTTTAGAACATAAGAGTTCATGAAATTTTGTGAAACATATGACATTTAAATTTCATATGCCTCACCTTATCATCCACAAGCTAATGGGTAGGATGAATCAAGTAACAAGAATATTTTGAAAATCATTAAGAGGATGTTGGATCAAAATAAAAAGGCATGGGATTCTAAATTAAGGATGGCAATATGGGTAGATAGAATCACTGTGAAGAAGTCAAATCGTAAATCACCCTTTGAAATTTTTTATGGGGCACAAGCTAGAATGCTTACGCAAAATCTTATACCTGCATACAAATTCATACTTCAAGAAGACAAAGAAATAATTGTCCCTATGGAGGACATAATAGAACAATTGGAAAAACTAGATGAAATCAGGAGTTTGGCCCATGAGAAAAATACAAAAACACAATCAAAAATGAAATATTTGTTTGACAAAAGGACCAAGGATAGAAATTTTGAAGAAAATGATATGGTCCTACTATGGAATGTAAGGTGTCAGGATAAAAGGAAGCATGGAAAGTTTGAATCTCTTTGAATTAGACCCTTTGTCATTACTAGCAAAGGAGGTGAAGATTCCTACTATCTACAAAATATGTTGGGAGAAGATTAGGAGTTGCTAGTGCATGGAAAATTCCTAAAGAACTTCTTTTCTTAAATTAATTTTCCATGCACAATAGTTTAGGAGAAGATCAAGAATTTCCAGTGCATGGACAATCCTTGAAATATTTCTTAAGAATTAATAATCTTCCATGCACAGTAGTTTTATGTTTCCATCTCATTTTTTCTCCATCTTATCACAGTTCAATTATGTTCTACCCCTAGAGATCATTTCTAGATCCTTGCAATGACCTCACCCTCATTCATCCCCAATCAGAGCCACTATTGGGTCCAAAAAATACACATTGGTTATTTTGCACAATTCCATTTTCACCCATCCTCCCACACTCACCATATGTTCCATATCCACTTCATAACAACTAACACTAATATAAACTACCAAATAAGGCCCTTGATCATAACACTGAAATGAATTCCCTATATGAAGTGTTACCATAGAAGCACATGGCATGTCACCAAGACAATGATATCTCAAAGAGAGACTCACCATAGTCTCTTCGACGTGACTAGAAAGCGATGATGTGAAATGTAGATGAGACTCCCATATGTCTAAGAGACATATTCAAATGTCTTCTCACTAGCCTAAAGAATTATATGTCTAAGATATTTGGCCATGTCGAGGATAAAATATAACATGTATCATCAAAAAATCATATGGAGTATTCAACATTCAAAAAATAGAAAAAAATCTCTTGGACATTAAGAGATTATCAAAAAATAAATGATAGGTCACTGGTAAAACAACATAGACAAACGACAATGTCAGAGAGACATCGACATATCAAGGACAGAAGTAAAAGAGTCTCTTTGACATTCAAGGAGAAAAATATTGACGAGACATAGAGACATAGAATAAACATTGAATAGAAATTCCTAACAATGATATGTCGAGGAGACATAGGAGTATCAAGCAGACAGTATCAAAGTCTCCCTGACATCTTGGCACAAGTGTAAATAGATGTTATCAATGAGACTAAGAGACATTGGAGAGAGGTGACCGAGGGTCTCCTCGACATGACAAAGTCACATAAAGATCATCAACAAGTAATACTACTAAAGGAGGAGATAAGGATATGTTGAAGAGACATAGGCTTGTCGACGAGAGATATCTGCCAGTCTCATCGACAAAAGGGGGACCATAAGGGAAGAAATTGAAATGTAAATAATAAAGAGACCCTATAACATTGAAGAGAGAATTGTAAATGTCTCTTAGAAATTTCTCAAAAGATGGTCAAGGATATATTGAAAAGAGATATAGACATTGTGATTAAAGACTTTTCAAAAAAATATGAAATAATTATCACTAAATTGATTTGACTGACGAATTCATCGAAGAGACAACTATTATTAATCCATAGGTTGATAGGATGGGTGGTGTGAGTGCCATTTATGAACTAGAGTTGGCTCAAGCATGCTGAATTTTGATAAATATACCCTCTAAGGAATTGGAATTCATTGCGAATTGTGGCTAAGTATCCAGATGACAAAGTTAGATGAAGATGAGCAGCTCAAAACTTCCAACATTAATTCAAGTAAATACATCTTGGCTAAGCTAAACATATTTTTTTGAGGATATCTTGAAGTACAACATAGTTAGGGTTAAAATGGATAAAACCATAGAGAAAATAAGAGAAAAGAGGCAAAAAATAGAAAGTAGGCCACTTCATCAAGTCTTAATAGACCAGTGTCCTGAGTCTAGGCCAAAAGCAACGAGAAAATCTCAATTAAACCCATCATGTCAGACCCTAGAGAACAAGCACAAGAATTTGGGAGATGTGTGGACTCTACACAAAGGTTATGACTTGTTCATCTATCACTATAGCAAGAAGTGTACAAATATAGCCTAGTTTCAAACCCATGGAATTTGAATCTAGGGAAACTTGTGATGCCAAATATTTTTGTGAATGTAGAACTAATTAAAGCATTGGAAAAGAATTATTATCCCAAAATGAGGGAAATTCACTTGCACGATGGGTCACAGTTCATGATTATAACACAAGATTATATTTGTATGGTTTTCCAATTGGACAGCTCCCTAAAGATGAAATTGCGGATTAGAGACTTGTTGGAAGAGTATCGTTTTATGGATACAAGCTATAAGAGGTGAAAGATACCTCTATACAGGTCCAAAGGTCTAGGGAATAAACCTAGGAGGTTTTCTAGTAATGAATGGCACCCATTCCCTATAGATTTGTTTGAAGAATACTATCAATACACATATTATTCAACTTGCCAAGTACTGAGATTTGATGCCCCTTTTAACATGACTATAGCTCCCATGGTTCTAGCTATGGACATTCAAAGCCAAGATTCTAGGCCCTATGACTATATGGAGTATCTATCTGAGGCCATTAATAGTGCTCTTAATACTATTAAGAACAATAGTGAAGCTATCTACTTCAAAAACTATTCACTTCTTATGCATATGATATTGTATGAAGGGAAAGTGATGGGAATATGGGGAGAAGAATTGAGAATAAAATATTTGGATAGTGATGGTAATTCTAGACTAGTGCAAATGTGGACATCCGTGTGGGATAGTAGATGTGAGAGATCCACCTACTTGTACTTTGAAGAAATTTTTTTCAAACACTTATACAAACTTCTTGGCCACAGATGCGACTCTAATTTATTCCCAAAAGTACAAAGTTTCCTTTGACCAAAGGAGAAGGATCATGATGGGAAAATAAGTCACAATTGGGGAGATTGGTATGAGTTTGTAGATTATACTTTTATTAGAGTATATGGATTTGAGGCAACACTATATTTACTACCTAAGACTATTCCGGATAGAGTTACATACCTTTTGATCATAAGACAATTATATTATTCAACCTTCATGCATTTGAAAAGATGTGGAAGGAAAAATTTGATGCCTTCTACTCTTTGTTTTGGTGAATTCACTACTATTGTTGATACAAGGTATGAATTTGTTGGTAGCAAGTTAGATTATTATGGCTTGCCAGTGGGAAACAAGAGAGAGAATTTTGACCCTGAGCATTTCATATATGTTGCCAAGGTTTATCAAAAACTAAAAGGATATGAGCATGAGTTCCATGTTGATGATGTCATCAGGAACTATGAGGAAAGTCAAGCGATCATGAGAAAAAATTCATTAAATAGAATTGTTATGGTTGAGACTTGCAGAATGAATACTAACCCATCCTATGTGGAAGCCTTTCATGAGATTCAAGACCCTATGGAAAAAATTGAGCAATTGATTCTGCATGAAGAAGAATTAATAAAGGATATACCTCTAGTGTCATTTGAGAAGAGAATAAATGTTGGGTCTAGAAGGAAAGTAGAAAATATAACACCACTGGGCCATTTGTCACCATATCCTACTTTACAAGTAAGCTTCTCAATTGACACCCCAATCCTGGTTGAAGATGATACTGAAGTGGAAGAAGAGGAAACATAGATTAACACTCTTGTTATTCCCTAATATGAAATGCCACTAGAAGAGAGTTTGATTACATTTGAATATTCCAATGAGCTATCTAATGATATGAGACACTGTTCCAGTCAAAAATTCATTGTAGATGATGCATTTTTCCAAGCTTTTGAATTTAAGGATTTCATCTATGAGTATAAGGGAAAGGTGGCAAAGGAAAGGCTAAAAGACATTGAACCTAAAAAGGAAACATATGATTTGAAAGAGCTTCAACATGGAATTGATATAGAGATGAAGAAGATGGCAGCTGAGAGAGGATGAGAATTGCTACAGGAAACTAGGTTTATGCTCCTTTCAGCGTGGGATATCAGTTTAGCCATTGTGTTTGATAGCTTTCTAAAGAGAAATATTTCTAAAGAGAAATAATAAAACCTTGAACTTGATAGATCAAAGTGGTGATAATTTCTATACTAGATCAGGATATAATCCTAATAAACTACTTTATAGATATGAGAACTTTACCCATTGGGAAAAAATCCCTCCCTTGTTGATCATGATCAAATTTTTGGACATATTTTGGTGCAAATTGTAGGAGAGAAAGATCCCATGGAAATTGTTGACTTGAATGTGAATGTGGGAAAATTCACCAAGGCTCAAATTCAGAAATTGGCAAAGGATAGCAAGGCACTGATAGAAGAGAATGAAAGGTTAAAATAGGACTTGATCAACTACATAGATAGACTACCTTCTTCCTCAGGGATTTACTCTCCACTGGTTGAGCATGAAAGGAAGGTGCTAGAAGAAATGCTAGAAACTACCTACTAGAAATGAAAACATGAGAAAGTTCATAAGGAACAAGAGGAGTTAAAAGGAAAGCTCAAGAGTACCATCTTTGAAATGGAATTAGAGATAGTCTGCATGAGATTTGAAGATATGTATAAGCA
Organism: Sequoia sempervirens; assembly: GCA_007258455.2. Taxonomy (NCBI): domain Eukaryota; kingdom Viridiplantae; phylum Streptophyta; class Pinopsida; order Cupressales; family Cupressaceae; genus Sequoia; species Sequoia sempervirens. The sequence goes on from VDFB02026320.1 coordinate 154,638,783, forward strand.
TGTTGAACAAGTCTGGCATATTCATGACAAAACATATGCAACATTATTGGAAACCACCAAATTGAGTGAAAAATGAAGGAAGTGGAGTCTTACATCATAGCAAAGAAGGAAGATAACACTTATATGCTACAAGAACATCAAGATCTTATGAAATCCCATAAATATTTCCATAGCATCTTGACACAGGAGTTAAGTGATTTTAGTCAGCCACTGAGTATGGACGTGCCCAACCTCTTTGAGGAAATAGAATTGAAAGATCAGGATACATGGAAGGATGAGATAGCCCATTATTTTCTAGTTGATCTTGATGCAATAAATGATGGAGAGGAGGTACTTAAGAAAAAACATGAATAGATTGGAAGAATTTTTGAATTGGAGTATGTCATAAAAGACATTATACATAATGTGGATACTCATGTGAAAAGTGGGTACATTGAGCATTTGTCAAAGGCTAACTCATTTATTGCATAGGTCAAGTAAGAGAAGAGTAACAAGGGACTATATTTTGATGGTTTTGGATACACAATCATGGTGCATGAGCCTTGAACAAGTCTTTGGTGATCATGGGAACTTGCTAGATATTATCGGACTATAGTGCATCCACCAACAAACTCAATATTTTCATGTTTATGCTAATTATGTTTTAGTTATGAAGTGATGTGACTTTTTGTAAACGAGCATGAAGCTTGTTGCTTCCCATATAAATATGGAAACCAGGGCTCGATTTTGATCATCAGATCATATTCCATCCCATTAGAATAGGCATTATTAAGAAGTAGTACAATGCTTATATTTTGAAGTAGTACAATGGAGCATACTACTTATATTTCATAATCCATTTTCAGTGTTCAATTGATGTGTCAATTTTCATTCTTATTTATTACTTTGTTGTCTCCAAAGTGGTATTTTTAAGTCATTTAAGTCTGCAAGATTTATCAGAACACATTTGTTGTTACTACGTGGATGCTTTGATTGGTTTCTAGTTGATATGAGTGAAAAATCCTTTCAAATAGTTTTCTTTAATTGGTTCCTACCTAGGATTAAAATCATTTTAAAGAATTTATTTTGATTGGTTTCCATTAACTTAAGAATTAAAATTCCTTTCATGCTTTCATAACAACTTTACGGGATATCACTAGGATTATTAAAGAAGAATACTGTAATAAACAGACTTGCACATTTGTAAAAGGTGCAAACATCTCAAGTGCCCAATAATTGAGTTAAGTTGAATAGTAGGTTTACTTATCTTACAACTCTATATACATTCCACAATCACCATCCACTCATCCACTTCCTTCACCCAATAGGAGTAGGCACTGGTCATACTTAGGATATTTCATACAACATACAACTCACAATCTTGAATTTTAAACTACTTCCAATAGGAATTATCCATCAAAGCTCTACATCTAGACAACACCCTCATGTGCCATAGTGAGTAGTTTGCTTAATCTAGGAACCACATCCAACTTTAAATCTACCTTATTGTTCAGGTATACCCACCTAGGTCTTCTAGAGCCTGAAGAGTAGGAGGTAATCAACCTTGTTTACCTCATTCGTGGGTCAAAGGTGTATTAAGAGATTGGTACCCTCTTATGGTTTAAAAAACTACACTTTTGAGACCTAAAACCTGTATTGGGAAGTTTAATACCTGTTAATTTTTTTTCCTTTGAAAGGTTGTACAATATGTAATTTAATCATCTCATTTTTCCTCTTTTTGGTGAAACAACATATTTTTGCTTCTCTTGATTTCTATGAAGGTTTATTTTGCAAATGGTGATCTTGGGATCCACCTATAAATATCAATTGTTGATATTAGCTTGAAATGCCAAGGGTGGATGATTGATGAGATTTTAAGATAACTGAAAATATTTCTTCATTTCAAGGGAGTTCGTTTGGGATATTTTATGGAGGGGAGATATTTTGAAAAGAGAATAGTCCTTTTTGAAAATGGAATATTCCATGTGCAAATTGGAGAAAAAATAGTTAATTAGATAGTTAATAAATTATTTAATTGTGAGGTGAGAGGAAAATTAGGATTTTTAATTAAATAATTAAAACATATTTAGTCAATTTTGTGTGAGGAAAATAGTATTTTCATTAAATAATTGGAAATATTTAATCAATGTGGAAGGAGAGAAATTTGAATTTAATCAAATAATTGAAAATTATTTAATTAAGATGAATTAAAGGAAAATGATGAATTTTAATGAATTAATAAAATAATAATATTATTTAATTAATAGAGGAAAATAATGAATTCAATCATATAATTAGAACTTATTTAATTAAAATTGGTAAATTAGGAGATAATCACAATAATGATATAAAATAGTGAATTAGAAATGTGTGATGTGTGATGAATTAGAAATGTGTGATGTGATATCATCCTTGTTATGTTGTTTCAAAGACATGATGCTAATTAGGAAAAATTGAAAAAAAATTGCATGCCCCACTATGCCTAAGTGGACAAAGGAATGATGGGAGGATGGTAGGCTGTCCCATCAAGAGATTGGTTGAAAAATTTATTTTTCAAGTCAAGTTCATGATAGGTTGATGGGATAGGTTTGGTTAAGAAGAGGAAGAAAAACCAAGTCCTATGAGGCCAAGAAATTGATCAAGAAATAATGAGGATAGTGAGAAATAGGATGAAAGGGGGAGAGATGAAAACCATGGTTTAGGGGACTGCATATATTCCTTTGTGGTCATTTTAATTCATTTTCACCTTAAAATTTATAGATTTCCAGAGCTTAGAGTTGATTCTCGCAGTATAGACCTTGTAAATATGGCTCAGATTCCACATTCCCCACATCATGTAGATTTAGTCAGATAGTTCTAGTGGCCTACTAGAGTAGATCCCTTAGTATGTACTTAATCCATTCTTGATTTTAGATAGTTGTAGGCATAATAAATACTATGGAAAAGTAGGTCATGGAATGTGTCAACCTAGACTCAACAGTTATGAAACCTGTTGCAATGTATATGATCACTAATGTGACACATTTGATTTTTTATGTTGGAGTGTAGAAAAATGTACTCTTTTACATTTTCATACTTTGTTTGGGTCCCCTCAATTAAATTTGACTTAATTATGCCTTAATAAGCCCTATTTTACATCTACAAGCCTAATAAATTACATTTTTTGAAGGGGAAACCAAAAAAAATTTAATGCCAACACATAATCAATTATCTTGAGAAATGTGTGTTCCAGGAATAGGGGCTTGGGACCCATTCAACCATGGGAGAATTGGTCCTCCCTAAGCCTTTGAACCCATTTATAAAACATGTTTTTGGTGGTATTTTAATGTCTCTAAATTCAAATTTCAATGTTGGCTTGAAATGTTTATTTTTTAGGAAATTAAGAATAGATACCTATAAATACAAGGTTATTTCATCAATTCAAATCCTAGATTTTCAAGATTTCACAAGAGCTAAGATTCAAAGCATCAATTCAAGCATCAAGATCTACATCCATTGAATCCATTTCATACAAGGTCAACATCAACACTGTGGATTTCTAAAGATTTATTCATGGGTTTGGTGAGTTGCAACATTGCATTGTTTATTCATCATTCCTTTCCATGTTTCATTATTTCAATTCAAGGTTTAGTTACCCAAATGGGGTTTGACCAAGGAAAACCCCCATTCACCAAAAAAAAAATTCCCTCTTGTGTTTGTGTTGCAAATCTTAGGTTGAAGAAGGATTAAAGATCTCTTGAAGCGGAAACCTGGAAAAGTTGTCAAAGTTACAAGAAAAGTTGTCAAGATCATGGAAACTTATATCTATTTATTTTCCATCATTTTCAAGTGAAACTAGTGGTCAGTTGCATCCCTGATCTATCTTCAAAGGCCCCCTAAAATTCAGTTCAAAAAGTTGTCTCAAGACCCATTTACCATTTTTGGACACTTATCAACTAAATTTTTGAGGCAAGTGTATAGTGTTTTCTACTCATCCAATTTGCACAAAATCAGATATTTCTATTAGAGCTATGTTTCATCTACATGAATTAGGTCTTAGGTTATATATTTGAGGTCATTTTCTATTTTATTTTCTTCTCCCAAAAGTTTTTTTTGAACTTTAGCCTCCATCCACACACACATAAAGGAAATTGCTAGATCTTCTATGGAATTGATAGACCTAAGGATTGAAATTTAATTTTATTTTGGAGGATCTCATTTCTTGAATGAAATAGAAGAAGGTAGGTTCATTACATACCATTTTTCCCTTTCTATTTATATAATTTTGGTGAAACATTCCAAATTTAGTATAAAACCCTATGTTTCAGTGAACCTATGCTATTTTTCTATGTTTCATATGTGATGCTTTTGCATAAGCCAATTAGTTGAATATTGTGGTCCTCTTTTGAATGATGTAAAGTGACATGTTTGATAAATAGTATGCTTCTAAAAATGATAAAGTGACACTTTGGAAAAAAGTCACTTGTGACTGTGATGAAGCAACACTTTTGACAAAAAGATCACCTTTGATTCAGGGATTCAAAAAATAATATTTTTCTCAAATTTTATAGGTAAATTGATGTTTTGGGTGATATTCTTATAGGTGGTACTTGATCCTATCTTGTCATGAGAGTGACAACCTAGCCCATTTTAGACTAGATTGTCAATTTGAGTAGAGTAGACATAGAGTTCCCAAGAGTGATTAGATTATACCATTTAGCATACATGGCCTAGATTTAAGCTCATGATCATGATAATCAAGAGGTTGCATTCAAATAATTCCTCATTTCAACTACTAATAGGTGAGGTGATATCACTCCAAAATATGTGTCACACATCTTGAGAGTTTTGATTCATGGAGCTAGGGTATCATACGAGCCTAACTCTAGTTTAGAGGTCTTGGAGAGAGTTCTACTAGATGATGAGCTAGAGATTGATGATGGATAAATTTACCTCAATTAGTACATTAGGTTTTTGGATGATATCATCATAGTGGTGATTGGAGTTATAAATGCGAGAATATCATGCTCAATAAATAATCAAGGGGATTCTTAGGAGGATGGTGCCAAGTTCTAGAGAGTATGATTGAGGATGTGAGGGTCTATGCATGGTTACCATGCATCTTAACACATATCTACAATGATATATATTAATTGGTTTACTAATGACCCACCAGTTTATCAACAAGCATGACATTGCTCCATATCTAGGCACATGAGCATATAGGAATCACTAGACCTATTGGGGAGGTATTTCAACCAACAGATGACCTATTTATTTATAGATATGGTAACTTTTGAACAAAGCATTGTTTTGAAGAGATAAACTACTTGAGGAGGATCAATGATGAGATAGAAGAGTTCAGATGATAGCCATAGCTTCATTCTTAGAAATGGGATGACAATGGTGTCCACTTTCCATATTATAGATAGACTTGATGGTTGATCGAGAGGACTCCCTACATCCTTGAGAGGTATCTACTAGATAGGGTTAGTTAAACATTTTGGGAGATGTAGGATATATCAAAACTTTATCATTATGCATTATTTTCTAGGACTCAAAGAGAGATAATTTATTAGGGACTAATGCTAGTGACATAGGTTGTTATGGTGTTTATTTAGTTAGCATAGGTGTAGTGGATTTGTGTAGATAGAGTTGAGGACCTAGGATTTAGGATTAAAATTCTTGGTAGATTCCTTAGAGACCTCTAAGATTTAAATATCACAATAGTAGGAGAGGTAGGAGGTAGGACAAGGAGGAGGCATTGTGACATAGATTTTTGGACCCAATGTACTCTCTTACTCTTATAGGTTTTTTCACCTAAAAGGAGAGATTAGATCCAAAAATTCTTATGTAACACTCAAATAAGGATGTATGCAATGTGATATGATGTAAATGAACTTGAATAAATGCAATAGATTGATCTAAATGACTGAAAATGAATGCAAAACTAAGATTTATGTTTTTCTTTAAAACATAGTGTGATATGCAAAAAGATAGAAATAATGAACAAAATGCAATATTTGACTAAACAAAAGGTTGGTTTTGAAAATCTGTGCATCTGGGAAACTATAGAGGATTAAATGACAAACTGGAAACTTGATGAAATCTGGAATTTAGCTGACTGGGACTCATTCACCACCTTGGGCGAATCAGGACTTTTCTATACAAAACCTGTTTTCTAACAGTCGGGGATCTAAAAGAGCATCTGACTCAATTTTGTATCTTAGGTGGGACTCATTTTCCACGCATGGTGAATCAGTCCACTTTCTGATTCCTACAAATGCAAAACTCAGATCTGCAACTTGACACCTATACAACAAATTCTAACGGAATCTCGATTCCAGATCTCAAAAAATCTCTACAAAATAGCTTAAAAGTGTTGCTCTAATGGGTGGTTTTCCTTGGTCAAACCTCTAGATAGGTAATCAAACCTTGAATGGAGAGAAATATGCATAAACCCTAGCCTTATATGTGTTAAAGACCAAGAAATATTGAAACATGAAAGAGGCCTTATCCTATTGTTCTAGAATAATACATGCAAGATTGATTGAAATGATGCAAGATCTCTACCCTAGAAACCTTACAACACATGAAACATGGATATGAAATGACATGCAAATACTAAATAAACACAATGCAAACCTTAATATGAAGATAGAGTGAAAATGGAAGATGGAATCAATAGGAAACCAAGTCCTTAGGCATGATTTGGTGGCTAGTTGCACCTCTTCACCCTATATTTCTTCACGATTCACCATAGGCATCCATCATCAACCCTTTGCAATGTTGGATCTTGATAAGATTAGTGAGCTTCAAGACCTGCAAAAACCCTAGTTTGTTGTCCTAAAACTTCAACTTTTGATGATGCAACTTGTTGTTGTATGCTTTGCTTTGAAATTTCTCTTGGAGAATGATAATGTGATGATAAGATATGATAAAAAAATTGTGTAAAATGACTTTAAAATGTATTTGTAGGCAATAACACCTTATTTTCCCATTAATTAGAAGGTCTAAGAGGCTGAAATTCACATGAAATAAGAGTTAAATTGATTAATTTCATGCTTGATTTTGAATTTTCCTGCAAAGGGGACTCATTCGCCACTCTTGGTGAATGGGTCCCACTACTATTGTTTGAAGGTGGTTTGTTGAGGTATGATGTTATTAAATGTTGTTTATCAAGTTTTATGTGATTTCACATGTGAAACGGGCCTTTAGATCAAAATTAATAGGTCTAAGGGGCCTATAAATGCTATTTTGAAGGAGAAATGATGTGAAGCGGGGTCAAGAGTGGGTCTAATTATGTGAAAATTTTCCTCTTTTCTCAAGAGGGTCCAATTTTATATGACACATTTAGCCCCCACTTTACCACCCATATGGCTCTATGTGCATATGTAAGCTAAAGGACTCTAAACAATGCACCTTACTACATAAAAGGATACACATTCAAAAGAGGGGAGAACAAAGCCCCCAGTGTAGTTATTTACAAACCACAACATTAGGAACCACATTCTACAACACACATTCATTAATTTTCCACAAATCCTTTTATTTAACTCTTAGGAATCCTATTCAAGGGTAGAGTATCCCCTTCCTTGATTCCGCTTGCTTTACAAAGGTGGAATGAAGGTAGCAATCTAGCCATGTCGAAGAAGAAACACCATATCGTAGGGAATTTCCAAGTACCATGCCACACAATGATAGGTAAATGAGGATTTCAAGTGAGGAATCATAATTCTAGCACATGGAACAATGTCAAAAATAGATTACCCTAGCTCCTGTTATGTTAATGTGAAAGATGACTATATTATAAACTAGGAAAGAGAAGAGAGCATTAGGTTAAGATGTAAAAGTAAAGAGAGATAAAAAGTAGTAGATGAAAGGAATATGTCACTTACTATTCATTTAACCTTTGTTGAAGCTTCAGAGTGACAAGTAGAAGGAAAATATGTTGAGTAGAAGGGATTACACACCTTTGCAGTTGGATGATCTTCGTGAGCAAATGTGACGCGATGAGTGATATCATGAGGTGAGTCGATTCTATAACTTTCACCATGTGTTTTGATGATAATATAATGATTATTATGCAAGGATATGTTAGTTTAGGGTTCTTGGAATTTTTTTTGCAAAGTATCCCTTTTTTCACAAAGCATCCTATTTGTGTGCAAAGTGTCCCTTTTGTTTGCAAAGTGTCCTGTTTCTTTTCGAAGTGTCCCTGTTTCTTTACAAAATGCCCAAAAACGGTTCTAAAGTGTCTAGGGCCATGAGGAAAGCACAATAGATTGACTTTAGCACACTTACATGATGAAAAATGTGAAAATTGAAGATTTGAGATGAATTTTAGAGTATTTTGTGATGATTTTGATAAGTTCCTGCCCAGTCGTGGCAACGGCTAGGGGGAAGATAGCTATCATTTTTGAGAGATCTATCACCAGCGCTATCAGCTGTAGAGATAGAGCATCTATAGTCAGTGTGTATCTATTGGGCATATATGATTCCACCCATGAGTTACCATGATGCCATGTTGATGGGTTTGTGTGAGCATTGGGATGTAGATGAGTATGTGCAGGATCATCATGGAAAAAATAGGCCCTTAAGTGGCAAAAAATTAAGAAAACATTAGAGTTAGACAACTTGACGTAAAAAATGAATAAGTTATCTAATTATTTAAAAAATATGTAAGAATACAATCTGTAGGAAATTGAATGTAGTTTCTAAACTACTAGGTTTTTTTTTTAAATCTATTTGGTGAAAATTTGAAATTTCAATGCAGAGTACTTAAATTTCAAGGAAAAAATAAGTAGGTGTCTGACCACCCTAACCACAATAAAATAATAGTATTTTTTAATAATATTTTAGATATAAGTAGAAGACTCATGTCCGATGTGATGCATATTTTTTGTAATTTTTTTCCAAGTAAATAATTAATTATTAATTTTTTATTACAAATTTTTAAAAATATAAAGACTAGTCTGTCTAACCACCTTAACTTGATCAAAACTTCATGGAATTCAGTTTTATTTATTTTAATCCTATATTATGCAAAGCATATAATGTGACGCATATTTTGGATTCAAAAAATGTGATACCATTTGAAAGCTATAGATGTTTTTCAATCAGCCTATCAATGAGGAGTTAAGTCATAACTCAAATAGAAAATGAATAATAATAATTTATTAAATTCGAAGTAAAACACAATTTATATTGGTGGAAAGCTAAGAAGATCCTTCAGAAACCCTTTTCATTTCATCAATTTTGGGTAAAAAAAAATTTGTCAGCCACATACCCTACAAATGCCCATCATATTGCCACTTTTTATTCCATCATGATGCTGCACATACCCAGATACCTGTACCTTTCATCTTCCCACCAAGGAAATTATGATCACACTCGAGGACATACATCACATTTTTTGAGTTCCCATTCAAGGATCATGAGTGTATTTTTAGGGGGATCGATCATTCCATGAGAAGAAGAGAGACATGCAGTGCTGCCTAGGAGGACCGATAGATGATGAGAGGGTTAGAGCATGAATCGAGCTACTAATGCTGTTGTACTCATGAGATCCTATGGTGACATAGATTATGATGCACACAGTCGCACTAGTACTCAATCAAAATGGATGAGTGGCACAATTGGATGGTGGACTGGTACACTTGGCCCGAGGGATGTATGATCAGTGGACAGTCTATGCATGGGGTTAGTGCATTCTAGCACATTTGTACTATGATCTAGGGAGATTTTTATATCGAGAGATCGATAGTATGGTCCATTGTATGCTTCTACAGGTGTGGTTCCTTGAGCATATCACATGTACTAGGCTTGTCGAATATTCATGTACTATAACAGTAGAGTACCCATGAGCATTTGGCTATCCTTTAAGGCAACTATGGTAGTATGGGGATTTAGAGTTTTGGAGAGTGATATTCGATAGACTGGAGGAAGACAAGATATTATGGAGACCTTATCCACTAAATCTTTAGTGGCCAGATCACATAGGGTAGTTACGAAGGATGTAGATGGATAGATTTCTAGTAGGGAGGTATGACTACGTGATATGACCATTCTATTATGGACGAGTCATGCAACAGTTTGGATAGGTTTAGACACCAACTAGGGCATGCCCCTTCATTAGATGATCAGTGCAGAGTGCCCAAAGGCCAAGGGATATTATTCAGATGACTATAGATCATGTTCATGAGATTGATTCTGATGATTTAGATCATGACCAGCCACCAGCATTCGATGCTAATGATGTCATTAGCACATATGAGTATGAGGAGTGGTGGTCATATACATGACCAGCTCCTGTGTTTCCTATGGATTTCTAGCTTGGTGATGCAAAGGAAATAGTAGATGGGGGTGATGAGCTAGAGGAGAGGGTGGAGGAGGTATGATATAGGCCAGCAGATATTTTTACAGATGTTATCGATGAGGAGTACTAGTCTGATGTTGATCCTGACTATGAGGACTAGGATGGAGGAGAGGATGATGAGGAGGAGGAGGATTATGAGGAGGATTATTACTACAAGGAGCCACACCTTAGCAAGGGTGATTAGGTAGCTATTGAGGATCGAGGCGAGTATGGAGACTCTTCACATACTTATAGGACTAGATCACAAGCAGTAGATGCAATAGACATCAGCATATAGAGTCAGAGGGAGGCTAGCACATCCTACATGCCCCCCAGAGATGAGGAGGTTGACATTCCTCTTTCATCTAGAGACATTGGTGATAACAATCAATTTTATGCATGTCCTTTAGTGATTCATGTTTTATTTTATGTATATATATATATCATGATGATGTGTTATTGATTGTGTACATGATCTATCTTGCAGAAGTGACGAGAGACTAGCTTTTTATCATCAGGTAGCCACAAAGATAGTGCTAACATCCCTTGAGGAGGATGAGATAGATCCTAACTACGTGCCCCCACTGATCATGGAGGAAGAGCCAGAAGCACCCAGACCATTCGCAAGGTTGTGAGCAGCATATGAAAGTGTGAGGAGGTGACTTCATCAGGCTGAGAGTACACTACAGTCATCACAGACCTTAGCAGAGGTAGAGAGACTTCATGCAGAGCTAGCTTAGACATAGGCAGAGAGGGATCAAATGGTAGAGGAGTGGCTTGTGGCTATTGGATGAGTACAAGGTCTAGAGTATGCACTAAGACTCGGTAATTCATGATCATGGTTGCACACAACTGTTTCACGACGTCCAAGGACTAGATCGTGAGTGCTAGATCCTAAGGGGTCTAGCTCTAACATACCATTATGAGATGATTCTGAGATGTATATGAAACTTTTGATTTGATATATATATATATAGAGACATGCACCTTAGATATTATGATGATGTATCTTTTTGATATGATTGTTAAATGCTATGTGATTAATTAAAAGAATTATGGTAAAATTATTTTAATTAATGTCTACATGATGTAACATAAACCATGTGATGTAATGTGAAACATATTTTAGATTTTAACACTAATATAGAATTGGCAATGAGAACAAGAATATGTTAAATTAAACACACTAATAAGGATCTAACTTAACATAAGAGGAATGTGAATATTATGAAGTCTAAAGGAATTATAAAATGAATGAAATGTGAAGAAAAAAGCAATGTGAAAGCTATTTTGTTAGAATAACATCAAATAACTCTAAACAACACTACTATACCAAACATACTATTCAAAGGAAATTAGAGATAATACCAACGCAAATGAGCAGCATTAATAGGTTCCCTAAGGGGTGTTCTATCAATCTACTTTAAAAGATAAGCACCAGACCCATAACTAGTATCAACTATATAAGGTCTCAACCAATTAGGGCTAAACTTATCCTTTTCTTCATTATCAGCACTAATAGTTCATTGATTTTCAAGGACAAAATCTCTCCTAGAAAATGATCGAGGAATGACGTGAACGTTGTGTTTTCATTGTAATTTTTTGATGTGAGCTTGGATATGTTTGAGAGAATTAATGCACTATTCATTGAGCATCTCAAATTGATGTAATCGTTGAGCTTTATAAGTGTCATCATCAAAAATATCTCGAAGAGCAACTCACAAAGTAGGAATTTCTAACTCCAAGTGCATAATTGCATCAGTACCATAAACAAGATTATAAGGGGTAGTGCTAGTGGATGAACAAACACTAGTTCTATAGGCCCAAAGTGCATAAGGGAGTTGTGTATGCCAATATTTATGGTTGTTTCTAATGGTTTTCTTAAGGATTTGTTCAATAATTTTATTAGTATACTCAGCTTGTCCATTGGATTACAGATAGTAGGGCATCAAAAAGCGATGTTGAATATTGAAAGGTTGGAGAAATTGTTGAACTTCATTATTCTTAAAGGGTGTTTCATTATTGGAAACAATTGTGGAAGGAACTCCAAAGCGAGCAATTATGTGTTCCATGAGGAAATGAAAAATTTCTTCAGAAATTGTTGAACGAAGAGGGATAGCTTCAACCCATTTTGTGAAATAATCAGTCTCGGTTATTATAAATGTGTGTCTAGCAGAAGGAGGGGAAATTTTTCCAATAAGATCTAACCCCCATACTGAAAATGACCAAATGGGAACATGGGCACGAAGCTTAGTAGCAGGAGCATGAATCAGATTGCTATTTTCTTGGCATTTGTGACATCATTTAACATAGGTGTAACAATATTTCTCCATATGTTACCAATCATAACCCATGTGGAGAATTTTTTGCACTAACGAACGTCCTCCAAAATGACCCCCATAGGCACCAGCATGAGCCTATTCAAGCACTAAGGGAATTTTAGAATTCTTAAGACAACGTAGTAGGAGACCATTGAAAGATCTTCAATATAATGCATCTGCAAGAATCACATATTTTGTTGTGAGTTTCCATAAGTGCTTTCTGTTATTCATTGTGGTAGGTTCGGGAATGGTACCATCCTTTAAATAATTGTATATTGTATCGTACCATTCACATGAAGGTGCTTAAGTTATTGCTAAGATGTCTTCTGATTAAGTATCGATTGAAGGTTTCATGATAGTATGAATAATGAATGTGGAATCAAGAGAAGGATTTGGTGGGGATATGAGAGAAGTTGCACTAGCCATTGCATCTACATGTTGGTTATCTTTACATGGGATGTTATCAATGGTGAACAAATCAAATTTGTCAAATAGTTTCATGATAAGGTCCTTGTACTTTACTAATTTTTCATGTTTAGTTTGATATGTGTCATTGATTTGTTTAATGAATAATTGTGAATCACCAAAGATTTTAATATGTTGAATATGAAGGGATAAAGCAGCTTGCAATCCTGCAATCAATGCTTCATACTCAGCTATATTATTTGTACATGGGAAGTTTAAACAATAGGACAAGGGAATAGGGTTACCATCAAGTGGAATTAGGACCACTCCAGCACCGGAACCTATTTGACACTTGGACCCATCAAAGAATAACTCCCATGGTTTAATATCAGTGGGTAAAACATGATCATCAAGAAAGGAATGAATGGTAGGGAAAGAGAAGGGAGAAGGAGCATCAGCTAAGTGATTGGTTAAGGCTTGACCTTTGATTTCTTTTGGTGAAAAAAATTTAACATCAAACTCGGTCAACAACATCACCCACTTAGCTAGGTAGCCAGAGAGATCAGTCTTATTAAAAATATATTTAAGAGGATTGAATTTTGTGACAACTTGTACTTCAATAGTTAGTAAATAATGTCACAACTTACTAGTATTGAATACAAGAGCCAAACATTGTTTTTCAATTGCTGAATAATGTGTTTAATAATCAATTAATGTGCGGGTTGTTGGAAAAACAAGGACAGACAACTAAGAGGAGGGTGAATCAATCATCACATAAATTTAAAAAAATTCTAACTTAAGTTATCCTTAATCTCAAAATTGATGAATGAACAATTAACCATAAGAAATTAACACATCAGAGAGACCAGGAACACCAAAAAAATTTACATGCAAACCCTGTTAGGGGAAAAACCACGGTGGATGTTAGTCCACAAGATTATACCCTACTAAAAGTATAATGAAGAACAATAAGAGGAATGCACATGCATTTAGGCACACTTCATAGAGCTCACTGCTCAATTAAAAAAGGGGCTCACTGCCCAACAAAATTGGATTAAAAAATCTGGAGGCTATGAACTAAGAAAATAGCTTCTGCTCAAGCCTGATTATAGTTCCAATTAAGCTCAAGACTTCTTCACACTCTACTCAGTAATGATATTCGCACATACGCACATAGGAGCACACAAAGCATACATTCCACCGATACACAACCACTCTTATATATCTACTACATGAGATTCCATCACAATTTCGTCGGCCAAGAAAATAAAATATATTTGTAATGTCAACCCAGTTTTACAAATAAACTTTTAATGTGTATCCCCCAAGGTCGGCCACAACATAGTGGAGACCCAAATTAACATCTCCAATACAAAAAGAATTTAATTAAATTCACCTCGAAGATCTACAACACACTATGACCAACATGTCAGCCAGAAACATGAAAAACCAAACATGTGCACAAATATATTCAACCTCGAACTCACCGATTAATGTGGAAAAAACACAAAGATAGAGAATAAACTAGAGACATTTGAGAACACCAAGAAACAATAGAGAATCATCCACAATGACTGAGATAACTAGAATCACATAATCTTCATTTAGGAACACTAACTGAGACCAACAAAACATTGTTAGACCATAACTCACACAGAACTTCATGCGGACCTCTGAAACTTCCAGTAGATGATCTAGTCATACTCAACAATAAACCCTTTAATCCACATTAGCTAATATTTTGTGTATAGAACAAAATGCCTTTATGACCTACACAGTTCCACTAGGAACCTAGAACACTTTTCCTTATAATTTTCTCAATATCCTCGACATATATAGTAATAGATACACCAAATGCTAATAGTGTTGACATCAATGACAACCACATATCAGAAAAACATCCACAACTTCCAACAATCTCCCAACTATCTCCCTTTTTGGAATTGATGGCAACACATGATATGAAAAATACCATCAAGCCAACTTTATTTCTAAAAATATTTGTCATGTAGCACTTCTCCCCCTAATATGTTTTTCACATAACTCTTCTTCCCCTTTGGAATCAATGGAAAAGGTAACTATGACCTTTCCATACACACACTCTGAACCACATATATACACATCTGACTACTTCCCTTGAGTAGCAACCACATAAACATCAATATAGATCATGATATAGCAACGAGGCTCACAGATTGATGCAAGTGAATGCATCATTTAGTTTCGATTAGGAGGGGTAATTACCCCTAGCATTCCCCTAAGATACTCAAAAGTATCCTTCGGCAATGGCTTAGTAAATATGTCTACAATCTATTATTTGGTAGGAACATACTCCAATCTGACTTCTTTCTCATTCACTTTCTCCCTCAACAAATGAAACTTGATTGATATATGTTTAGTCTTAGAGTGTAGCACTAGATTCCTTGATATATTTATTATGCTTCAGTTGTCACAATATATGACAATAGGCTCTTCATATATTATTCTTCTTGGTGTAAATAAAGTCTTGTACCTAGTTAATTCATTACTAGGGGACTTATTTACATCTTAGTTAAATTTACTTAGGTCCTAGGAAGGAATCTTTCTAGAAGGTGTTAGTTGTCATTAGTTGTTATCTTATCTTTTGAAAACTACTACATGTGAACCTAGGTAAGTGTGATTAGTTGTCTCATGTCATATGATTAAGACACTTGTCATAATCCTATGACATCTTGCATCTCACCTTGGCTATATAACCAAGGGGTTTCTCTCATTTGTAATCATCTCAAATCATCTCAAATCATCTCATATCATTGACATTGAATACAGTTTATTCTTTTCATATTCATCTCTCTCTCTTTTTGTGCTTTCCATTTGGTCTCAAGATATTGGCATCCATAGCCAATTCTAACATTGTGTCAGAGCGGGTTGGGTGCCATTGGAGAGTCTTTTCCTGAAGAGAGATACCAGATTTGGGAAGGTTCCATTTTATCTCTCTATTGCAAGTTCATATCGAAGCTTGCTAGTGCAAATCTAAGCTCACCATTGCATCTGGAAGGTTCGAGAAAGTCGATTTTTCCTTTTATTTCATCCAAATTGAACATACGAGGCCAAATCTATGAGCATTTGAAGCTGAAGAGTGGTTTCCAGATCCAGAAGGTAGCTGCAATTTTGGAGCATTTTGGGTCAAATCCAACCCTTCCATTACATCCAGAAGGGCCAAAATCCCAAAAATCAACTGTCAATTAGTCCAAATTGAAGTAAGTTGTCCGGTGAGGCAAAAAAAAATTGCTTAAAGAGTTGTACGACCCCTAGGTCGTCATTATTACAACATCGGTACAATTTTTTTGAAAAAATAATTATTTATTTGGGTGAAATTTTTTGAAATTTTTTTTAGAAAAATTGAATATGCCCATTAAAAATTTGTAAGGGTATTGAATCGCATTTAAAAATCAAAAGGGTGGAAGTTTTTGTATGGAGAAAATCTGCAGTACCTGTATCAGCAAGTACGACGTGACTGGCGGAGGCTACGTGGCCTACGACCGTGGCCCCCGCAAGCCCCCTATACTCTCCATCTGATGTTCAAAAGAAATTGCTAGTAGGTGCTTCAAAAAAACCGGTGACTCACATTTAAACTCTGGGTGGTCATCAATAAATTCCGGCAAGAAGAGTACAACTAGTGGTGAAAAATTCTCTGAGGAATATTCCAATCAGGTAAAAGAATATTCCATTTCCATCTGTCAGATTTTGACAACTAGGCGCGTTTTTTGGTGATGGTCTGCAAGATTTCAAATTCAAACTAGTGAATTCATGACATCAGCACCACGTCAGCATTTTCTAAAAAAAATTTGGCCGGGCCCTCTCCAATGAGTTTTTTGATTTTGCAGTTCAACTTTCGAGGCCCATAACTCGGTCATTTGACTCCTTTTTTGAAGCAATTTTTTTTTATTTCGGATAATTTTTCATGTTCTTCACATTGGTGCAATCATTTTTTGGTTTTGGTATCTGGTTTTTCCAAAATTTTCAGATTCTCATAGGTGTTGCTACTTTTTCTTCATTTTGGAAACTTCGGGAGCTCATATCTTGCTCCTACGGTAGCATTTTTTGGTGCAATTTTTTTTGAAAGTGCATGATTTTTCATGTAATTTTTAATGGTATGATCATATTGATCTCATTTTGTACCAAAAATTGTGCTTGCTTTTGTGGCCTATTTTTGCATTTGCATATACCAAGATCAAAGACCACTTCATTATTTTTGGCAAGTGGCAACTGTAAATGCACTAATACAAAGTGCCAAATTAGATATTGTTTTGGGGGGTTTCTTGATTGAGTGATTTTGGGGGGGTATTCTTGCAGTGATTTCTTGCATTCTTTTGCTTGGTTTGTGTTCTTGCAATGGGGAAATCTCAAATTGAACTCCTAACTCCACATAATTATGCTACATGGAAAAATTAGTATGGAACTATCTCATGATGAAAGGTATAATAGGTCATGTAAAGGACACAATTCAAAAACCTACTGATGCTAAAGAATTGGCAAGGTGGGAGATTGATCAAGAGAAAACACTTGGATGCATATGTTCATTAGTCTCTTTTGATTTACAATTTCATATTGAATCATGTAATACACCTAAAGAAGTAGGGGAGAATTTTGAAAAATTGTATGGTAAAACAGATAAAATTAGAGGATATCAGATTGATAATGATTTGATGAATCTTGATCCCAAATGTTTTGACCACATCCAAGACTACATCTCCAAAATTAAGCAATTAAGAACACAATTGAAAGAATGTAGTATTGAAAAAGAGGATTTACAATTGATTTTGAATGTGTTATCCAAGCTTTGTCCTGAGTATTCAATATTTGTTTCTGGCTTTCATACCCATCAACTTTCTATGGGAGCATCATAAGTTGATCCTAAGTTTGATGAATTTTCAAATCTCCTAATCCAAGAGGAAGCTAAGTTAATGAACACGGGTCTAATCAAGTCTTCCAAGTCACATGCATTGGTGGAAAGTAATTTTAAGGGATAGAAAGAATCAAGGAATCTTGATAAGAAGCAAAAGAAGAAAAAGAATAAGCCACATAAAGAATCAAAATCTTCATCCTCAAAAGGAGAATCATCTAAGAAGGAGAGGCCTTTTTGTGCATATTGCAAGAAGGATGGACATGAAGAACAATATTGTTATAAGAAGGATATTGATGAGTTGAAAAATCTTCTCAAAAGGAATCACATTGATTTTCCTTCTGGAATGTCTAAATCTTCTTCTCCTTCTACTTCAAAATAGTCTAAAAAGGACAAAATTCAAGAATCTACATCAAGATATAAAAGTCAAGCTCTTTGTGCTCTTTCAGGTCCAGGATTAGGGAGATGGCTTCTAGATTCAAGAGCATCACATCATATGGCATCTTCATAGACTATCTTCTCTTCATTTCAGCCTTGTACTATGTCTCCTATCTTGATGGGAAACAATACATACATGAGTGTAATAGGGAAGGGATCTATTAGTTTTGGGGAAAACACTTTCTAGGATGTTTTGTGTGTTCCTAATTTGATGAAAAATCTTCTTTCCATATATCAGATTACACATGGTGGAGAGGGGAGAACTATGGAGTTCACACCTAATTATGTCATCATTCGAGACTTGGAGACTCGAGAGATCATTGCTACTAGGGTGGTTGATCATTCATCTCAGTTGTATACCTTTGCACAGTTTGCTTCTAATGGTGACATTGTTCCTTCGACTGTTGATCACATACACCATGATTCAAAGGAGACATTTGGCTTCTTGAACTTGGGAATTCTCACATCATATCTAGTACTTGATCCATGCATTCTATCTCCTCCACCTACTATTGCAGTTGATGATGCTTGTGATTCAATGTAGCAGGATATACATAGTCTTCCAAATATGGCTACTTTGGATGGCTTCCTGACAGGTATTTCAGAATTGTTTGTGGAGTCTCATCTTGCAGATTTGGGAGACATCATCAATAGCATTCATCTTCTCTTTGATGAAGATGCACTTTCTTCAATTGTTGTGAGGGAACACCTTGACCCTCTTGTTCAATCTCTACATGATCATTCTTTGTAGATTGGTGTGAGTGTGGATACTTTTGGACAACATTTGGAGGAGGATTCTTTGTCTTCAAATGGGATATCCTTGTCTTTGGATCATGTTCTACTTTCTTCTCTACTATATGTTGGATTGTCCTCTTCAGTAGTGTGGCCTAGAATGCCTATTTGGAGTGTGTCAGCTTTTGGCATCGACATGGAGACACTTGAGCATGCTTCAAAGACATCATACATCATCTATATTCTTGATATCTTGCATACATCCATGGTTTTGTTTCTTCCTAAGGGGAGGAACGTTGTTCGAAAAGATTGGATCATCTTCAACATTCAATGTCGAGATTCTACCATCATTGTAGGAGACTCAACATTGAGGGGGGGCTTCCTTGTCTCTCTTCTACTTCTCTCTTATGGGGGCGTCTTTTACATCACATGGGATTTTTACCTTCTCATGCATCATAGAGAGCATTTCTTTCTTTTTATTTCATCTCTCTTTTGGGGAGGAGTTGTGTCCCACTAGGTTTTCTCCTTTTCCCCATTCGTGAGAGATCATTTGCATTGCATATGTACATGGGTACCTAACATGGCCTAGTAGCCAGGACCCATCTTTGTCTCATTTTCATAATAATTTTCTACTCCCTAAGTTGCACTTAAGGGGGGGTGTTGGTGTAAATAAAGTCTTGTACCTAGTTAATTCATTACTAGGGGACTTATTTACATCTTAGTTAAGTTTACTTAGGTCCTAGGAAGGAATCTTTCTAGAAGGTGATAGTTGTCATTAGTTGTTATCTTATCTTTTGACAACTACTACATGTGAACCTAGGTAAGTGTGATTAGTTGTCTCATGTCATATGATTAAGACACTTGTCATAATCCTATGAAATCTTGCATCTCACCTTGGCTATATAACCAAGGGGTTTCTCTCATTTGTAATCATCTCAAATCATCTCATATCATTAACATTGGATACAATTTATTATTGTCATATTCATCTCTCTCTCTTTTTGTGCTTTCCATTTGGTCTCAAGATCTTGGCATCCATAGCCAATTCTAACAATTCTGACATCTCTTAACATTTTTTTCATCCATATAACCTGAGTTCAATTATTGGTAGCAGCAATATATGCTACTTCAGTAGTAGATAGATAAATTGAGTTTTTTTTTTTTACTTAACTAGGATACCAGCTTCTTCCTTAAGAAGAAAGCATTGCCACTAGTACTTTTTTTGTCATCCACATCACCAGTCCAATCAACATTAGTGTATGCACACAAAGTGAGATCATCATCCTTTGGATACCAAAGTCCAAATTCAACTATTCCTTTTAAATATCTAAATATTCTTTTAACAATAGTCACATGTGATTCTTTTAGATCAGCTTGAAATCTAGTGACCATACATACAACATTCATAATATCTGGTATAGTATGAGTCAAGTAGAGTAATCCACTAATCATTGACCTATATCTTGTTTGATTTTCCTTAGGAGAGTCATCATTCTGAGTCAACTTACATCTAGTTACCATGGGAGTACCAACAGGTTTGGAGTCTTCCATTCCAAACTTCTTCAATAGTTCTTTCACATATTTGGACTAAGATATGAAAATCTCTTGATCTATGTAATTTGCAATCCCAAAAATAACTTCATTTCACAAATCATACTCATCTCAAATTCACTCTTCATCTCATCAACAAACTTCATGCATAGATTATCATCTCCACCAAAAATGATGTCATCAACAAAGACTTCTATGATTAACTCCTTGTCATGATCTAACTTGAAGTATAAGTTACTATCAATAGTACCTTCAGTGAATCCAAGCTTCAATAGATATTTGTCCAATTTGGCATACCAGGCTCTGGGGGCTTGTTTGAGTCCATACAGAGCTTTCTTCAATCTACAAACCATGTCTTCCTTATTTGTTAGCTAAAATCCATCAAGTTATTCAATGTACACTTCTTCTTCTAGTTCCCCATTAAAAAATGCAGACTTTACATCCATTTGATAGACTTTATAGTTCTTATAAGTAGCATAAGCAAGAAATAGTCTTACTACTTCAATTCTAGAAATAGGGGCAAAGGTTTCTTCAAAATAAATACCTTCAATTTGAGAGTACCCTTTACATACCAATCTTGCCTTATTCTAGACAACTTGACCTTCCTCATTCACCTTGTTTCTAAATACCCACTTAGTACCAATCACATTCTTGTCTTTGGGTCTAGAAACCAGTGTCCATGTGTCATTGTTTTCAATCTGTATCAATTCTTCTTTCATGGCTTCCAGCCAGTGCTCATCTTGACAGGCTTCAGTGGCACTCTTAGGTTCAATCTTGGAAATTAGACAATATTCTTCTACAAATTTTCTTCTAGTTTTCACTCCTTTACTCTCATCTCCTATGATTTGACTTTTAGAGTGATTCAAATTTACATACCTTTGAGTCTTGGAACTTTCTCAGACTTTTGTGTCTTCTGAATTTTCTTCTACACTTGCACTTGTCTATGCTTCTTGACTGACTTGATTTTCAAGAACAACTTGTGGTTTCTTCACTGGAACATATGTAATAATCTGAATTAGATTCAGTGTTTGATTGTTCTTCCCTTGATTTATGTTGTCTTCATTTGAATCATAGCTGCATCGTTTGGGTAATTTGACATACTCCTCATCAACTCTAACATTTGTACTCTCAAAAATCTTTCTTAGTCTTTTGTTATAGCATTGGTATGCCTTGATCTTTGTGGAGTAACCTAGGAAGATCCCTTCATAACTTCTAGCATCAAACTTTCCTATATCATCATCTCTCCTGATATAGCATTTTCTTCCAAAGATCTTGAAATACTTAATAGTAGGCTTGTAACCGAACCATAATTCATAAGGGGTCTTACCAGAATTACCACTCACATTTACCTAATTCAAAGTATATATAGTAGTGCTTACCGCTTCACTCTAGTACATCTGAGACACATTCCCTTCCATCATCATTGTTTCAGAAACATCCAGAATTGTTCTATTATTTCTTTCTGCAACTACATTTTGTTGAGGGGTTCAAGGAGCAGATAACTATTTTTTAATTCCATGTTCTTCACAATAAGAATTGTACTCTTTTGAAATGAATTCACTACCTCTATTAGATCTTAAGAATTTGATTTTCAAACCTTTTTCATTTTCTACCATGGCCTTGAAACTTTTATATTTGTCCAATGCTTCACACTTTTTTCTTAAGAAGGAAACCAAAATCATTCTAGAGTAATCATCAATGACCAACATAAAATACCTTTATCCATGAATACTTCTAACTCTAGAGGGACCACAAAGATTAGTATGTAGAAATTCCATCACATTATTTGAATGAAATTTTTTTCTCTAGAAAGAGACTCTAGTTTGTTTACCCATCTGACATTCTTGACAGATTACATTAGTAGGCTTCACTAACCTAGGCAAATCTCTCACTGCTTGAGTAGAACTTATCTTGATATTGTTTTCAAAGTTTACATGACACAACCTCATATGCCACAACCAACTTTTATCTACTTGAGCAATTAAAAAACTTCCACTAGCATTATTCAAGTGAAAAATATTACCTTTAGTTTGCACACTAGTAGCAATCATGTTTCTAGAACTCCCACGAATCTTGCATTTTCCATTCTTGAACTGGAGATCATATCCCTTGTGTACCATTTGTCCAACACTTAACAAGTTATGCTTTAGGCCTTCAACATAGAGAACATCATCAGTGTTTTCCTTACCACCAAGGCTAATAGAACCTCTTCCAGGAATCACACAAGCATTGGTATCTCCAAATCTTACAACCTCATTGTCATACTTCTCTAGACTCACAAAATTGCTTTTATCACCGGTCATATGATCCTCAACTTGGGCTGCAAGAGGTTTCTTATCTTTAGTATATTCAGTAGGCATGGGTTTATTTTCAATGGTAGCAATGAAATCCCATTCATCTTCATCTCCATTATCTTTATCAAACTCATCATCAGTTACTGCTTCTTCAACAAAGTAGCATTTCTTTTGGAATCTAATTTTTCTAGGCTTAGTCCTAGGAACTCTTTCAAGACATCTTGACCCAAATTGACCTATCTTACTACATGAAAAACATTTAATAGGAAAAAAAACTTCATACTTACCTTTTCCTCTTCCTTCTTGCTTTGCAATTAGTGCTTCTAGTTCTTGTTTGAGTTGTTTCAGCTTTTCATCATATTTAGATATCTTTCTGGAGCTCTCTCCTAAATTGTATTTTTTCCTATAGCTTCTTGATACAGTAGCTTTGAATGTAGATTCATTTTTTGGTGTAGATTCACCAAATTCACTTATTTCAAAAGCAACAAGCTTCCCTATCAGTGTATCTCTTGTCATCTTGTTTACAGACATAAATTCCTCAATAGCATGAACCTTCATTTTGTAAGAAGGAGGAAAGTATTTGAGTATCTTAGCCACAATTTCATCCCCACTCACTGAACCACCAACACATTTAATACCTAACACTATTTCATTTACTCTCTGCATAAAAGAAGTAATATTTTCATCTTCACCCATATTCAAATTCTCATACTTTCCTTTTAATCTTTGTATCTTATCCATCTTCACCTGTGTATCTCCTTCATACAAAGTTTCTAGCTTCATCTATATCTCATGAGCTATCTGCAGACCTATCACATTATCCATCTTCAAATTTCTTAGAGCGCTCACCAATGCTTCCATAGCTCTGGTATTACTTTCAGCATCTTTGATCTCATCAGCAGATGAGGGACCATTTTGAGGAATAATATAGTGATCTCTTGTAATCTTCTAATAAGCATAACCAATGCATTATAGATGAAATTGCATCCTAACTTTCCACAGTGAGTAGTTGGTGCCATCAAATCTAGGACAATCCTTCTTGAATGTTGATGTTTCCATCTTGGATCACCTCAAGCTATTAGAACTCTTGAGAGGAACTAGCTCTGATACCAATTGTTGGAAAAACAAGGACAAACAACTAAGAGGGGGGTGAATCAGTTGACATGGAAATTTAAACTTTTTCTAACTTAACTTATCCTTAATCTTAGAGCTGATGAATGAAAAATTAATGATAAGCAATTAACACATCAGAGAGATAAGGAACACCAAATTTTTTTACGTGGAAACCTTATTAGGGGAAAAACCATGGTGGATGTTAGTCCAAAAGATTATACCCTATTAAAAGTATAATGAAGAAAAATAAGAGGAATGCGCATGCATTCATGCACACTACCTAGAGCTCACTGATCAATTACAAAAGGGGTTCACTACCAAACAAAATTGGATTAAAAAATTTGAAGGGTATGAATTGAGAAAATAGCTTCTACTCAAGCCTGATTATAGTTCCAATTAAGCTCAACAGTTCTTCACAATTTGCACAATCTTCTTAACACTATGTTCAGTAATGATATTTGCACATACACACATAGGAGAACATGAAGCATACATTCCACCAATCACACAATTTCTCTTATATATCTGCTACATGCGATTCCATCACAACTTCTTTAGCCAGGAAAATAAAATATATTTGCAATGTCGGTCTAGTTTTACAAATAAAATTTTAATGTGTATCCCCCAAGGTCAGCCACAACATAGTGGAGACCCAAATTAACATCTCCAATACAAAAATACTTTAATTAAATTCACCTTAAAGATCCACAACATGCTATCACCAACATGTCAGATAGAAACATGAAAAACTGAACATGCACACAAAGATCATGAACCACGATCTCACCGATTAATATGGATGAACCACAAAGATAGAGAATAAACTAGAGACATCTGAGGACACCAAGAAAAAACATAAAATCATCCGCAATGATTGAGATAACAAAATCAGATAATCTTCATTCAAGAACACTGATAAAGACCAACAAAACATTTTCAAACCATAACTCACATAGAACTTTACCCGGACCTTTGGAACTTCTGGTAGATGATCTAGTCACATTCAACAATAAACCATTTAATCCACATCAACTAATATTTTTTTTATAGAACAAAATTCCTTTATGACCTACGTAGTTCCACTAGGAACCTGGAACACTTTTCCTTATATTTTTTTGAATATCCTCAACATATGCAATAATAGATACACCAAATGCTAATAGTGTTGACATCAATGAGAACAACATATTAGCAACACATCCACAGTACCCAAAAATCTCCCAACATGACTGATGTAATAAATAGGGTGCTCTTTATCACAATTGTCATGTTGAGCCAACAATGTTGCAAGAGCATGGATAGATGTGGTGATGTACAAAATAAATGGTCTATGTGGTATAGCCAGTTGTAAAACAAGTGGAGTAGCTAAATATTCCTTTAAACTCTCAAAATATTTTTTACAATCATCAGCCCAATTAAAAGGAACACCCTTTTTAAGAATACATGTGAAAGGTAATGTGCGGTCGGCTAAAGATGTGACAAAACATTAGATAGCTTGAATGTGTCCTTGTAACATGCGTAATTGAGAAATGTTCAATTTGGAGGTGGCATGTTAACAATTGCATCAATTTTCTTTGTGTCCATTTCAATGCCTCTATGAGATATGGTAAATCCTAAGAGTTTACCACTTTCTATACCAAAGACACTTTTTCGGATTCAATTGCATGTTATATTTTTTAATTCGTTCAAAGTTTTTGTGAAGGGCATTTACATTATCTTGTCGAGTTAAGGATTTAGCAAGAATATTGTCAACATAGTCTTCCAAGATTTTGTGAATGTAATCATGGAATATTAATGCCATTGCAGATTGATAAGTTGCACCAGCATTCTTTAAAATGAAGGGCCTGACAACCCAACAAAATGTTCCCCAAACTATTGTAAATGCAGTTTTGTATTGATCTTGAGGATTAATAAGGATTTGATTATAACCAGAGAATCCATCCATGAATGAAAAAAAAGCATGTCTAGCAGTTGAATCCACGATCATGTCGATATTAGGAAGAAAAAAATCATCTTTTAAAGAGACTTTATTCAAGTCTCAAAAATTTGTGCACATCCTATTTCATTTATCAGGTTTTGCAACTGTGACAATGTTTGAGATCCAAGGAGAATAATCAATAGGTCATATGAAGCCAGCATCAAGAAGTTTTTCAAGTTCTTCTTTAACAAGCAAGGCCACTTTAGGGTGTATTTTATGGATCTTTTGACAAACAGGTTTAACATTGTTATTAAGGACAATATTATGCATCACAATTTTTGGGTCTATTCCTAGCATATTAGAATATTTCCAAGCAAATATTTCAAGAAAATCATGAAGTAAAGCAGTTGTATCTTCTTGTTCTTCATTATCAAGACACTTCCTGATTTTAATAACTTTATCATTGTCATTTATGTCCATAAGCACATCAATTGTATCTCTCAAAGGGAGTGCATTGGATTTAAGACTTTCAGATTCCAAAAGTTCTTCATTGATATCACTTGTTTCTTGCTCGCTAACATTTATGGCATAAGAAATATGTTTAAGGGAAGCAGGCGAAGATGGGTTATCATAAACACCAAGTATGTGTTTCAAGGTTTCGTCACTATCAACATACAACAATGAAGGTGGGAGGGTAGGATAAAGCAAGTTAGGATGAGCAATGGTGAGTTTATGTTGTGGTTGACATGTGATCACATTAATGTTTAAGGATGGTCATTGAGTAGCTTTAGTTGTTTTAGAAAAAGAATATCCCAATCCCATTTTTGTTTCTTGTGTAGTAGGTTCAATAGGGAAATGAATACCTTGTTCATGTTTTCCACACCCTTTTCCATTATAGCCCAATTTTTTGAAAAATGTATAACCTTTCCCATAATTTTTTTCCATTTCACATAGGGTAGGTAGGGATTGATAATCTATCTCATCAAAATTTGTTGTGTATGTTGCATTTTCATCCATATTGTAAGAGATAGATGTGTGAGACAATCATTCATAATTTTGAGTGGACATAATGGTTGGTTGGTTAGGATTTTCATCTTTCATTTTCATAAGTGTATAGTCGCTCATAAATGAGGGGTGAAGTCTAAAGATTGCCAATCGCCACCAAGTAATTTAGATGGAAATTTTTTCATTATGTTTAATGTCAATACGATCAATGTTAGAAGTTGGAATCAATGTTTTCAAAGGACTTGTTATTCTAGTTTTGAGATGCAAGCAATTTTCAGGATGAAGGTCGATTTCAATTTGATATATACAATTTTTATAAACATACTTCATGATACAATGAAAATTTGAAGGGACTACATTCATCTCATGAATCCAAGGTCGGTCTAAAAGAAGATTATATGAGATTTCATAAGGCATGACATGAATAGGAGTCTGCAACGTAACAACTCCAACTGTAATAGGTAAAGTGATTATCCCTAGCAGTTGCTTTGTTGTATTATCAAATCCTTGAATAGAAATGGAATCAGGTATTATTTGTGATCTATCCACTTCCAATCAATCAAGAAGGCTCAAACTACACACATTAAGGGTAGAGCCATTATCTATGAGAGTGCATTTGATACATGTGCAATGGAATTGAGAAATGATCATAAAGGCATCATGTTGTTTTCATAATTCCAAAGGAGGGAGCTCATGTTGATGAAAAGTAATATTGAGATTATGCTTTTGAATAAGAGCGGCCACATCACTTGGAGTGGTTCTAGGAGGGACTGTTATTTTTTTCAAAGCAGTTTGAAGAATGGTATTATAACTTGGTGAAGTTTGAAAAAATTACCAAAGAGAGATTTTGGTATGAGTATTCTTTAATTGCTCAACAAGATCATACTCCTTTGTAGGTGGGTTATAATGAGGAGCACTAGGTGGATTAGGTAATGGTAGCGATGGTGGAATTATTTGTGGTGGTTGTGGGTTATTTCATGTGTTGTATGTATGAACAACAATATCGTTACTAGATTGTTGCCATACATTAGAGGGATGAAGGGGATGCGAGGGTGGGTAAAGGGTAAGTTTAGGTTTATTGGAAGGGTGAATTGGATGTGAAGTTGGATAAAGGATAAGTTTTGGTTGAATTACGTGAACTTCCTTGATGTTAGAAATGTCACAACAAACCATAGTGGATGAATTAGATGAGATGGAGTCTTGAAGAGACTCATCTATCAAAGGCAAGTCATCACTCCCAAAAGGTTGTTTTGGATGTTCAAGGAAAGTATTAGACGTATGAGAATTTGTTATTGTAAGTTGATTACCAAAAACCTTAGTGGATGGCTTATGTAAGATGAATTCTTGGAGGGTTTCATCTAGCAAATCAAATTCATCACAATCAAAGGGTTTGAGGGAAGGTGTTTTAATAAGGGTTGTAGATTTCTTATTACAAATGTTAGAGGATGAAGTGAGTGAGAGGACACTCTTAAGGGTTTCATCTAACTTATCAACATCATCACTACTAAGTGGCTTGGATGAGATGTTCTTTCAAATTTGAATCATATGTTTAATCAAATCATTTGATGTGTTGTTTGATTGATTTTGGAGTTTTCCTATAGTTTCCTCAATGTAAGTTGATCTAAAAGGACTACGAAAGATAGCTGAAAATGGAACTTGTAAAATTCTAAGACTATCCATAAATTCCATGAAAAGAGATGAAATGTATGCTAAGAAAACAAATAAAACTTAAACTAAAAACAGAAAGGAAATGACAAAAAATAGAAAGATGCAATACAAGAAATTGAAATTTGGAAATTCTAATAAAAAACTATAAAGGGATTGATTCGACCTAGGTGGAAAATGAGTCCCAGGAGATGACTTTTTAATGGGTTTTTATTTTTTTGTGTTTTTCTTTAAATTCTAATTTTTGTACAATGCAATTTCAATATGCAAAGATGAAAAGGAATGCAATAATTTAAAGTAAAGAATGCTTTTACTAATGCAATGTTTCTAAAAATCCTAAAATAATGCAAGAGCCTACAATGATGAAGACCTACAATGCAATAAGAAATTTAAATCAGAATGTTATTATTCTCAAATGTTGGGTTCACCAAAATGTGACAGATTTTTGGGCACAATGAACTCTCATACTCTTATAGGGTTTTTCACCTAAAAGGAGAGAGATTAGATCCAAAAATGCTTATGTGACACTCAAATCAGGATGTATGCAATGTGATTTGATGTAAATTAACTTGAATAAATGCAATATATTGATCTAAATGACTAAAAACGAATGGGAGACTAAGATTTATGCTTTGTTTGAAAACATAGTGTGATCTGCAAAAAGATAAAAATAATGAACAAAATGCAATATTTGACTAAACAAATGGTTGTTTCTGAGAATGTGTGCACCTGGGAAACTTGATGAAATATAGATTTTAGCTGACTGGGACTCATTCGCCACATTGGACGAATCAGTCTTGAATCAGGATTTTTCTGTACAAAACCTGTTTTCTGACAACCGGGGATCTAAAATAGCTTCTAACTCAATTTTTCATCTTAGGTTGGACTCATTCACCAAGCATGGTGAATCAGTCCACTTTTTGATTCCTACAAATTCAAAACTTAGATCTACACCTTGACGCCTATACAACAAATTCTGACAGAATCTCGTTTCCAAATCTCAGAAAATCTCTGCAAAATAGCTTAAAAGTGTTGGTCTAATGGGGGGTTTTCCTTGGTCAAACCCTAGATAGGTAATCAAACCTTGAATGGAGATAAATATGCATAAACCCTAGCCTTAGATGTGTTAAAGACCAGGAAATACTGAAACATGAAAGAGGCCTTATCCTATTGTTCTAGAATTAGTCATGCAAGATTGACTAAAATGATGCAATATCTCTACCCTAGAAACCTTACAACACATGAAACATGGATATGAAATGACATGAAAATATTGAATAAGCATGATGCAAACCTCAATCTGAAGATAGAGTGAAAATGGAAGATGGAATCAATAGGAAGCCAAGTCCTTCGACATGATTTGGTGGCTAGTTGCACCTTTTCACCCTAGATTTCTTCATGATTCACCATAGGCATCCATCATCAACCCTTTGCAATGTTGGATCTTGATAAGATTAGTGAGCTTCAAGACCTGCAAAAACCCTAGTTTGTTGTCCTAAAACTTCAACTTTTGATGATGCAACTTGTTGTTGTATTCTTTGCTTTGAAATTGCTCTTGGAGAATGATAATGTGATGATAAGATATGATTAAAAAATTGTGTAAAATGACTTAAAAATGTGTATTTATAGGAAACAACACCTTATTTTCCCATTAATTAGACCTAAGAGGCTAACATTCACTAGAAATATGAGTTAAATTGATTAAATTCCTGCTTGATTTTGAATTTTCCCTCGAAGGGGACTCATTCGCCTCCCTTGGTGAATGGGTCCCGCTACTACTATTTGAAGGTGGGTTGTTGGGGTATGATGTTATTAAATGTTCTTTGTCAGGTTTTATGTAACTTCACATGTAAAACGAGCCTCTAGATCAAAATTAACAGGTCTAAGGGGCCTATAAATGTTGTTTTGAAGGGGAAATGATGTGAAGGGGGGTCAAAATTGGGTCTAATTATGCAAGAAATTGTCTCTTTTCTCAAGAGGGTCTAATTTTCTATGGCACAAGGATGTAGAGACAAGTAGATCCCATAGATAGTGGTAGAGGGTAGAGGCCAAGATCCCCATGGGTGAGGACCAAGGACAATAGATGGGGGTACTAGTAGTGGTACCCATAGAAGAGGGGGAGTAGATAAGAGGTGATGGAGAGAAGCCCTAGTGAGTGGATCCTAATGAAATCCACCTCTAAATTTCTCTTGATGAGAAAGACTGGGTAAGGAGGGAGGTGAATGGGTATCGATTTGAGAGGGAAAGCATCAAATTATAGTAAATATAAAGGATCATAGAGAGGGACCAATAGACCTTAGAGAGACACTAAGACTACATAGAGATAATAGCTAGAGGCACAAGTGGCTCAACTAACCATGGAGAGAGATGCAAAGAGGGAAAAGAGACAACAATTAGAGGCTACAGTATAGGGGAAATGATTTTGATGGAAAATCATATTAAAGAGATCAAGCTCTTAAATTGGAAGGATACCTACTAGCATACCATCTACGAGGTAGTGGTACTAGAAGGTATGAGAAAACCCATATTTTCAATGAAGAATGTAGTGGTAGCATTAAGTAGGTCAGATGGAGGATTTGTGGGTTATCTTTCCTAGGAACAAAAACATCCTCAATGGTCACAAGAGTTAAGGGATCAAAGATCCTAAGGGAAGGCACCTAGGGCTAAGCAACAACCTCCAACATAGCAGGTGGCACCTCCTCCCCCTCATTACCCTAGTTATGAGGGGAGAGAAAGTTGAATGTGATCATGCCTTTGATTTTCTATGTACAAATATATTTTGATGTAGACACACATTTTTTAATGATATATATGTGTATTACTAGATCTTGATAACCCTTTGTACACACATTCATTGTATAAACTTGTATCATGGCATACATTTTGATGATATATATGAGATTGTATTTTGATGTTTCTATTATTATGACTTATGTGATGTTATAGATACATGTGATGTTATGATTTCCAGATGATTCTTATATGATTTGATATATGCTTTTAATGAGATGGGATTCTATATGAAGGAATACTATGGATATACAATGATGTTATGCTATTGGCATGTGATATAAATCTATTGATAAATGCAATAGTTTTATGATGATACTAATGATTTGTAGATGACGCTACCAATGCTTTATGGGTACAGGATGTGATGGATAGTTTTTTATATATCATGATATTTTGATAAAAAAAGATTGCATGATTATTAGGATAGAAGAAATGGTAGTCTATTATTAGATGGGTAGATTGAATAGGATATGATGAATGAATGATGCGGATCACACAACAAGAAATCTATGATTATTAGATAGATTTAATTGTTTTAGTGTATATGTTATGAGATTGGATATATTATTTTTCTTTTGCTTTAGGTTATGCTAAAGAATGTAGAGAAATCCTTATTTTCATATAGCAAGTAGACACTGCACCGAGATATGAAGAACTAGGGTGGAATCATACGAATGGCATTGACTTTGAATTCACAAATAATAGGAGTATTTGTGTTCATACCTGACATACAAAATTATTGTTTGCTCATGTGGAGAATGAAACCTTGAACCAAGTTAGGCCAATGCATAAAATTTATAAAGAACCAAATATGGAAAGGTCATTGTGTTTCCTAAGAATATCCCTGCACTTACAAGGAAAGTATTTTCCATGGTAATGTTACAATAACATCCAAAAACACAACAAATAATTTATGAAATGACCATGCCCCATTATATTCCCCTCTAGACACACCAAGATATTGAAGATCAAGGTGGCGTCAAGTGAGTGATTAAATGAGAGAAAAGATAAATCAAAATAAAATAGTTACTTACAAAACATATCAATTCCATTATATCTCTTTTCAGAGAAATCATAATTGTTGATTCATGATTGGTGCCCATTATAGGAATGATACATCCATTAAGGAAATGATTTTGGATTTCAAACTAGATTCTTTGGACCTTTTGACATGTAGGCAGTTAGTTTGTTAAAAAATAATCAATGCTTGCAATTTTTCATGAACATTTTCATTTCGATGATTTCCATATTTATGTTTTCTTACTTTATGAAAGATGAGTGTGACAATAGGTTTATTATGGATGAAAATTTTATTGCAGATGGGAAAGTTATAATGATTTATTTTTTGATATTTTTAGAAAAAATTTAATGTTTTTTGAAATTTAAAATATTTGAAGCTATTTTTGAATTTTACTGATATATTTGAATGCTTTTATTCTATCTTGGAATATGTGAGGCTATTTTATGACTTTCTCTTCATTTGTTTATTTTTGGATTTTCTATTTTAGGTGATGAAAAATGATTCAAACTAACAAATAAGCTCAACATGATGCCCTCAGTTAGAGGTAAGATCACTTTATTATGGAATAAATGAGATGACCCTAGGATAATGCTTAATGATATGGGTAGTGATAGATACCTATTGAATACCAAGCCATGTTAGGGGTGTTTATGGAGATATGATAGATGGATGGATGAAGTAGATTAATTATGGATGAGAATTGAAAGACATTTGACAGATGGTCGATGGTGCTTATTTACTCATGGAATTTTTTTTCCAAGTTTTTAGAAAGGTACTTGCCCAAAGTGCGACTGAAGTGGTTTTTACTAGAGGACAATTTTTCTCTTTCCTATTTTATCTTTTCTTTGATTTTTTTAATATTTTCATTCTTTTATTTATTTTTTGAATAAGACACCCCAATAGGCTAATCATAGAACTGTTTGACGTGACTACACTATTTATAACCTCTTATAAGGGGTTTCCTTCAGGTTTTTCTAATTGTTAAGCTCTCGATCCATAGTTTATGGTAACAATGAATAATCCTAATCAATTAGGTTCAAACTTACCATTGCTATAATGATCCAATTGATTTTTTTGGTTCTATTTAAGGACTATATCTCCCCCTTTAAATTTTTAGAGCCCTTGATATTCTTATTATAGATTTGACAGAGATGATCTTGATAGGCTTGAACATGGTTGAGTTCTTGAAGACTTTGTTAATCCAATAACTATAGTTCATTCAGTCTAAACACTTGATATTTTTCATCATCAATAAGGTGTTGCAATGAGATGCTCAATTATGGAAGAATGAACTCAATAAGTAAGATGGATTTGGTACCATTGACCAAGGAATATGATTTTTCACTAGTAGGTATTCTGATACTAGTTCAATAAGCCCACAAGGTAGGACTGAGTTGTAACTACCAATCACAACCAACATCATTAATAGTCTTTTTCAAGATTTTCAAGATTTTCTTGTTAGATGCTTCTTCTTGGCCATTTCCTTTAAGATAGTAGGGTGTGGAGAAATGATATTCTATACATAATTAAGCATAAAGGTCTTGAACATCTTGGTTTTTAAAAGAGGTTTTGTTACCTATAATGATAGTTTGAGGGACAACATATCAAAAAATTAGGTAGTTTAAAATGAACTTGGAAAATTTCTTGTTGGTAATGTAAGCTATAGGAATAGCTTCGATCCACATTGTGAAATACTCAGTGGTGGTGGTGATAAGCTTATGGACAAATGAATATGTAGGTGAAATATTTCCTATGAGGTCAATCTCTCATTATGAAAAAGGCCAAGGAATAGTTATAGGTTGTAATTCTTATGTTGGAGCATGAATGAGATCACCATGTTGTTTAAACTATAAACATTTCTTCACAAACTAATTTTATTCTTGTTTTATGGCTAAACAATAGTATCTAGTTCTTAGAAAATTCTTGGCAAGGATAGGACTACTTGAGTGACACCCACAAACACCTT
This sequence comes from Sequoia sempervirens, assembly GCA_007258455.2. Classification (NCBI taxonomy): domain Eukaryota; kingdom Viridiplantae; phylum Streptophyta; class Pinopsida; order Cupressales; family Cupressaceae; genus Sequoia; species Sequoia sempervirens. The sequence goes on from VDFB02026320.1 coordinate 154,673,202, forward strand.
CGTGCATCTCTTGTAATGCAATTGTATCCTTTTCTAAGTTAAGGCACCTAAGAAGAGATCCATTGAGACTCTTCCTATAGATGGTATCACCAATAATGATGAACTTGGATGATTGTTGGATAAATTATTTTTTGAGGTTGGTAGTGAGATTAGGTGTTATGATACTATTTTGAAGCTAATGGAAGATTTCATGGTACCTAGGGGAATTTGAACCAATAATTTCACACATAAATCTTTATTTAGGGACTTCAAATGTTGGAATCAATATTTGTTCAACAAGAAACTTTCACTTCTTATTGTTATGTACCATATCTAGTAAGACCCAATTGTATCCATAGTATTTGCTACCTCGTTATTGATCCTATGAATTTTATCAAATTTAATGATAGTGAAGTATTCCTTGAAACTATCTATCATTCTTTTGTATGACATAAAACTATTATCTTTAATTTGATAATCATCATTGACCTATCTTACTATTAGTTGGGAATCACCAAAAACCTATATTATTTGATATTGTATGTATAGCTATTATCAACCATGTTATGAGAGCTTCATACTCAGCTTTGCTATGGGTACTTGGAAAAGATAGTTGGTATGAATTAGGTATTCAGTCACCTTGAGTGGTGATAAAGAGAATTTAAGATCCTCAATCATATTGAGTATGATAGCCATCGAAATATAGTTTCCATTGATTGATGGGAATAATGGTGAATATTGCTTCACCTAAGAAATTTGATATAAGAGTATTTTCATCATATATAAATGCTTCTTCCATCTGATCTTAAAGTATGTTTCCTTTAATTTATTTTCTATCCACATATTCTATGTCTAATTAAATGAGATTCATAACCCATTTAGCCATTTTCCCTCTTAGTGTTGCTTTAGATAATAGATATTTTAGTAAATCCACTTTTGAAATGAGCTTGACTTAATTATTGAGTATATAATTTCATAGTTTTTGGGAAGAATAAAGTATTGCTAAACAAGCTCTCTTAATAGGTGTGTAGTTAAGCTGACATCCAAGTAGGGTTTGACTAATATAGTAGATTGTTTTTTATTTTCTTGAATCATCATGTTGTGTAAGAATAGCTCTTAATGTTGTAATTGTTGAAATATATAGAATTAAAGTTTTATACTGAATTATTGGAACTAATATAGGAGACAATGTAAGATAATCATTTAACAATTGAAAGCCTTCCTAACATTTTTCATCCCATTTAAATGTTACATCCTTATAAAGAAGATGTGTGAATGGGTGATATTTTTCTACTAAGTGTGTTATGAACCTCTAGATAGATTACAATTTTCCATAAAGACTTCATAGTTTATTATATTTTTTTAGCGGAGGCATATCAATGACTACCTTGACTTTGGCACGGCCCACTTCAATTCCCCTTTGAGATACTATGTATCCTGATAGTTTTCTAGAAGTAGATATTTGGAGCAATTTCTACCTTTAAAATTTTTGGTTTCTAGCCCTTACTTCCTTTTCTTCTTTGGGATGGATTCACGCCCAAAGCACAAAGACTACTCTCACATAAAGGTGCACAATGTTCATGTGTTGGACACAACTTTATATACATCGTATTCCTTTCCAGCCCAAACCGAGACACATGTTTTCTTCATAGGGATTTCTTCAAATATTTTCTAATAAAATCTGAAATCACTTACCCACTTCCCACATAATCCATTTTATCAGGTAGTCTATATCTTCTGTGGAGGGATCTTTTTGGGTGTATTTTTTCAGAGGGCATGATAGAGATCTTACTTTTAGGTTGGAACCTTTGATTTAGTGTCATCATTCTTCATAGCTAATTGATAGGATTTTTTCAGGCTATGCTAAGATCCGATTATCTTCTAATAGTATATCTTCAGAAAGCTTCTATAATATCTAGAGCCATTAATAAGGCAGCCCATGACTTTATGAGAAAATATTGTTGCAATCTAATCAGGCTCTAAATAAGCTTGTGGTAAATCAAGTGCAAACATCTGGCATTGGTTCATCTTTACTAGTAATGATAGTGGATCTCCCTCCTAGATATTTAAAGGGGTTCACAATAGAGAATAAAAATCTTGGATAATCTTCTTCAAGAGACATCCTTTGAATTTTTTGAAAGAGGATAGTTTTGAAGGAGTTTTTATTTCTTGGGGATAGGAGGATTTTATAGAGTACTATTCATGCTCTTTGGAATGTTATATTTTTTGAGACTATTAATCGAATTGGCATCTAACCTTTATTTTCAATTAATTTATTGCAAGAATTAGATTTGTTAAGAAGAAATCTCTAGAATTGTGCATTTTATGGTATTTATCAAAAATTTATTTTTTTCATATCATTTATGCTAAGAGCATTGTGTTAAAATCCTTACATAGGTAATCTAAATGATTATTTGACATGTTATTATCTTTTATGTTTGATACTATCTTTTGGAAATTGAACCATGCTCAATATACTCCTTCATTTTCTATAAAAGATACACTATTGTTCATACTATGTTGTAAGAGAGGGAGGGTTCTATAAAAATCCAAATATTATTGTTGGTCTTTGGGATTTTTTTTTGTTGTTGGACCTTAATGGATGCTTCCCATGGGGAGATTTGAAAGACTATATTGTGCTTTCTCTAACCTTTGTTGCTCGTTCTCTTCCCAACAATGAAGGCTCTATGGAATTCTATGTCCATTTCATCAGCTATAAGAGATATTTAAAAGTTTGAAATGTTGTAAAAGTTTTGGTGCATTGCCATTTTCTATGGTTTTCCTTATATTTCTCTTACCCCTTTCCTACACAAAAGAAGATCTGACTTTCTTTAAAAATATCAGAGGTCATTAAGTGAGGCAAAATTTCGTCCCGTATTAACTGAATTTCCCATAAGGCTGTTTGGAGAGGTGCAAGCTTTTATGATAAAAAATTCCTTTTTCTAGCACACTTGGTGAGACTAAAAGCTTTTCAAATGTCTGATTGAAAGTCAAAAATATTTCATAAATCTAACCAAGAGGAGAGGATGGAAATCTCATGCCTAGAGTTCAAACAAGAGCATCTTATAGAGGCCATTTCTAGTACTCCTAGTTACTTTGTTCCACACCTAGGAGAAGAATACTTATAGGTTTCATATCACCTGTAAGGAGCAACAAGTTAAGAAGTTTTGGACCACAATCAAGAGCTTTATCCACTCCACTAGGAGGTCAAACCTTCCAAATCAGAATACCTTTCTACCCTATCCATAGGAATATATTTATAATCACTCACCTAGGTGCTCCCAGTCTTAGAAATTTTGTAACCTAGGATAGTGATAGCCTGCTCAAACCACCTACGCCCCAAAATATGTGGCCTGTCATACCTTCCAATTCTCTCAAGGTAATCCTCAAGCTTTTTGGGGAGGATTTTAAGACCCCTTCTAAGCATCTCCAAGATATAGTGAAGGTATGTAGAGTACATAACATCATGGATGAAAATGTGGCCCTCAGGTTACTAGTTGCATCTTGTGAAGGAAAGGCTCAAGAATGATATAAGTCCTTGGCTTCTAGTTCCATCTACACTTGGGATCAACTCAAAGAGAAGTTATTCAAGTGCTTCTCAAAGAAAGTATATCACTCCTCTTTCCTGCAACAATTAATCACTATCAAGAGGGCCTTGCAAGAGGCCATGAGCGACTTCAACATGAGGTTCCACAAAATTTGGTAGGGGATTCATGTGATATCTAGGCCTTCAACAACTATGGAATTCATTTTCTATCTAAACACTTTCAATTCAAACATCACAGTCATGGTATAGTCTATGGGAGGGGACACCCTACTAGATGAATATGATCTAGTTATGCATGTAGAAAATAGTCTGATCAACACTAAGAAGTGTGCACCAGGATTGTTGATTCCCATGTTCATGAAAATATTTAGTGGCCCCTAGGAAGAAGCAACTCCTAGTGCATCCACTCGATAAACAAGCACATCGGTTGCACCACCATCCATGTATGTGTACCCAGGAGGACAACCCAGCACATCAAGCTCTTCTTCATTAGTATCAGATGTCAATGAAATGAGGAACCTTATGCAATCCTTTGTGAACAAGCTAGTCCTCATCTGATGACAACAAGTAGCATCTCTAAAACCTCCCATGTAGACCTATCAAGGAGCTTTGAAAGGAGGAAATTAGCAACCAACACCTACAAATTAGATAGTCGTAGTCACCATGCCACTTCAGACTATTAGGAACAACCTAAGCAAGGATTTGGTCCCAGACTAGAACAACCTAGTGAAAGATGAGAATGTATGGTGTTTCCCACGTAATGAAGCCATATGCCCCATAATTTTCCAAGGGGAAATCTTCAACAAAAGATAGTGGAGAAAAGAAGCCAATGTTTATTTTTTAACACAAAAGAATATTGATCTCTTGGAATGGAAAATGCCTACTTTAGAGCAAAAACGCAAGGGATTTTCGTAGAACAAGAGTTGGACATCTCACCGAACCATTATTCTCTTGGATGGAGGAAGAAAATGTAGTATTTGCAAATGATGTTCTGAAAACTAGTGCCCCATAGGTATAGTTAGACTACAACATAGTCCAAAAGAAGGCTCATTTGATAATATGTGCAATGAGGTCCATAACAACCACAACCACAACAACTGTAGCCACAAGTAGAGCAAGCCTCATAGATTTGACCTACTTAGCAGTCGCAAGATACGCCATTGCTAGAGAAAGAGTTGGAAAAATCATTGAGCCTGTCCATGTCAAATAAACCTCTTTCAAAGACAAAATAAATACCACCATTCAAACCTAAGGTCCTGCTAGTTAGAACGCTTAATATGGTAGAACAACTAAAGAAGGAAACCACTAATTTTCTTTGTGGGACCTTACATCAATTCTAGAATAGAAGACATTGTTGTAGGAGGCATTGAAGAAAGAGGAAAAAATGCCATGAATGGATACAATCCCACTACATAGTAAAGATAAAGGAAAGGGGCCCGCATTGGACCCCCGACCTTCAAGAGCCACGACATATGTAAACGTCATGAACAATTTACAAACATGAAAGAGGTAATGAAAACAAAGCCTACCCTTTCTTTTTAAAATTTATTATGGGGGATACGATTTTTTACAATAACATGATTGATTCAAGAGCTAGTACCACAATCATGCCTAAGCAAGTGGTCAACGCCCTGAAACTTAAGTATGAGCCTCTCTAGAAAGGGATCATGTAATTAGATGGAAAGAAAGTCCTGAACATCAGTTGTATCAAGAATTTATATTTGACCCTTTTCTCATGTCCAAGCCAACCCATCACACAAGTAGCCATAATAGACATTCCCCCAATTTTTGGGATGTATCTCTCAAGGGACTTCATAACAATGCTTGATGAATATCTAACACTTGATTCATCTCATTTTGATACTACAGATGATACACATGGTGAAGATGAAGATCCTATCTGAATCCTTATACCCTAAACATATAGTAGATAATGCAATTATGTGCTTTGAAGTAGCACATACCTCCTCAAAAAAGGAGATGTATTATGTAGAAATTTTAGAAGATGAAGAGGACATAAGTGATTGGAACATTGAAGAGGAGGTCCTACTTAATTAATTTATTGAATCCAACCCATTTGGGAACTTCCATGCTACCGGGTTGGGTAATTATGAGATCTTTGATGATGACTAAGTCTTTCCAAAATTGGTAAAGGAGTAGCAAGAACATGGTGGACTAAATGATGATATTCTATGGATACTATATTTCAATGGTGCCAAATGTAAAATCAGTTCCAGAGTGAGCATTTTATTGGTATCTCTAACAGGATCAGAGACCCTCAAATCTTTTCGCTTCCAATTCTTGTGCTCAAATAATGATGTAGAGTATGAGGCCTTGGTCCATGGTTTGTTTCTCATAGAGTAGATGGGAATAAAGATAATATAGGCATTTGGAGATTCAAAGTTAGTCGTAAACCAAGTTTGAAAATAGGAAACCATTAAAAATGTAAGAAGGAGGTCTTATAGACACAAAATATGGGACTTGATCGAGGGATTTGAAGCTTTTAACATATAGGTTATCCCATGGTCCCAAAATTTCATCACATATTGGATGGCTTCAATTGGCTCATAGCTTGACCCAACCCCCAAATCAACTAAAAACTAGAATGTAGTACATATCGTAGTTCAACTGTCAATACCTAATAATGATTAGAATTGGTAGGTCTTTGATGATGATGATCAAATTGTCAATTTTCTACAAAATTCAAGGAAATATTTTGATCATTCATAGTCTAAAGGTAGAGGGGCTAGAAAAGGACAAGTGATCTAATTAAAAATAAATAGGCTCCTGTGATGCTTAATTTATCTCTCAAATCTCTTTAACTGTCAGGATACAAGAAATAGCAAACAAAGATTTTGTTGAATGCTATGGATGTGTTGCTGATATGTGGTTGTCATTGATGTCAACACTATTAGAATTTGGTGTATTGAAGGTTGTATATGTTGAGGATATTGAGAAAATTGTAAAATAAAGTGTTCCAGGTTCCTAGTGGAACTATGTGAGTCATGAAGGTGTCTTGTTCTTTATGTTGAAGTTTAGTTGTTGTGGACTAAAGGGTTTATTCTTGAGAGTATCTAGATAATCTACTAGAAGTTTTAGAGGTCTATGTATAGATTTGATCATGTTGTGGTCTAACAGTATTTTTGTGATCTCTGTTAGTGTTCCTGAGTGAGGTTTGTGTGATTCTGGAAAATTTAGTTGGTGCGGATGTTTCTTTGTTGTTTCTTGATGTTTTTGGATGTCTCTAGATCATGCTTTATCTTTGTAGTACATCCACATTAATCAGTGTGCTTGTGGTCAAAGATCTTTTCTTGTGCATGTTTGATTTTTCATGTTCCTGGCTGACATGATGATGGTAGCATGTTGTGGATCTTCAAGGTGAAATTAATTGAAGTATTTTTGTTTTGGAGATGTTAATTTGGGTCTCCACTATGTTGTAGCTGACCTTGGTGGATTCACATTAAAAATTTATTTGCAAATTTGGGCCGACATATCAAAAATGTTTTATTTTCCTGGCTAACTAAGTTTTTGATGAAATATCATGTAGTGGATATATAAGAGCGATTGGTTCATCGATGCAAAGTGTAATTAGTGCGCTTGGCATGCTCCTATGTGTGTATGTGTGAATATCATTTTATTGCAGAGTAGAGTGTGAAGAAGATTGAGCAAAGTGTGAAGTAGTTTGAGTGAAAAGAGAAGTATTTGTCTATGCTTAATTGGAACTGTAATCAAGCTTGTGCAGAAGCTATTTTCTCAATTCATACCCTCTGGATTTTAATCCTATTTTGTATTGTTGGGTAGTGAGCCCCTTCTATAATTGAGCAATGAGCTCTAGGTAGTCTGCCTGAATGCATGTGCATTCCCATTTATTTATTTCATTATAATTTTAACATGTTATAATCTTGTGGACTAACATCCACCATGGTTTTTTCCCTAATAGGGTTTCCACAAAAAAAAAAAAATTGGTGTTCTTTGTCTCTGTAATGTGTTAATTGCTTATGGTTAATTGTTGAGATTAAATTAAGTAAAATTTTGAGAAGTTTATTATTTTTTTACAACTGATTCACCCCCCCTCTCAGTTCTTTGTCCTTGTTTTTCCAACAATTGGTATCAGAGTAGGTTCCTTTGAAGAAGTCTAAAAGCTTGAGGTGATCTATGATGACAACATTCAAGAAGGATAGTCTGAGATTTGATGGAACTAACTACTCATTATGGAAAGTATGGATGCAATGTCACCTAAGGTGTATTGGTGAAGCCTACTAGATGATTACAAAAAATCCATATGCTATTCCTCAGAATGGTCCCTCCACTGTTGAAAAATAATTTTAGGGCTATTGAAGCTTTGGTGAGTGCTTTGAAAAAATTGGAGATGGAAAATGTAGTAGGACTGTAGACAGCTCATGAGATTTGGACGAAGCTAGAAAATTTGTATGAAGGAGATGCAAAGGTGAAGATGGCTAAGCTACAAAGTTTGAAAGGAAAGTATGAGAATTTGAAGATGGGTGAAGATGAAAATATCACTTCTTTTATGCAAAGAGTAAATGAAATAGTGATGGGTATTACATGTGTCGGTTGTTCTCTAGATGAGGATGAAATTGTGGCTAAGATACTTAGATCCTTTACTGCGTCCTACAAAGTGAAGGATCACGCTATTGAAGAGCTCAGATCAATAAAAAATATGTCAAGAGACATGTTGGTTGGTAAGCTTGCTACTTTTGAATTAAGTGAATTTGGTCAATCTATTTTGAAGACTGAATCAACATTCAAGGCTACTATGTCCAGAAGTAACAAGTAAAGATATGGTATGGGAGAATGTTCTAGAAAGATATCGAAGTATGATGAAGAATTGAAACAGCTTGAAGATAAAGAAAGAGAGGTAGAAGAATTGGAAGCACTGATTGTAAAGAAAGAAGGCAAAGGAAAAGGTGAGTATGAAGGAGTGTTACCTATAAAATGTTTTTCATGCAATAAAATAGGTCATTTTGTATCAAGACATCCTGAAAGAGTTCCTAGATCTAGCATAACAAGTCTAGATTCCAAAAGAAATGTTACTTTTCTGAATATGGAGTGACTGATGATGAGTCTGATAAAGATAATGGAAATTAAAATGAATGGGTTTTCATTGCTACCATTGAAAATAGTCTTGTGGCTACTTAATCTAATAAAGATGAGAAAGCTCTTGTAGCCTAAGTTGAAGAAAAGGATGAGCGGGTTATTGACAGTGGATGCTCACATCATATTACTAGTGATAAAATCAAATTTGTAAGTCTAGAGAAGTATAATGGTGGTGTTGTAAGATTTGGAGACAACAATGCTGGTGTGATTCATGGTAGAGGTTCTATTTGTCTTGGTGGTAAGGATAACACTAATGATGTTCTTTATGTTGAAGGCCTAAAGAAAAATCTCTTGAGTGTTGGAAAGATGGTGGACAAAGGCTATGATCTACAATTCAAAGATGAAAGATGCAAGATACATGGAAGTTCTGGAAATATGATTGCTACTGGTAGAAAGACAAAAGGTAATACTTTTCACCTGAATACTGCTAGTGGGATTTATTTAATTGCTCAAGTAGATGAAATTTAGTTTTGACATAGTAGGTTGTGTCATGTAAATTTTGATAACATTGTCAAGGTAAGTTCCACTCAAGCAGTAAGAGATCTACCTAAGTTAGTGAAGCCTGCTAACACAATTTGTAAGGAGTGTCAAATGGGTAAATAGACTACAGTCTCTTTTCAGAGAAAATAGTTTCATTCAAATGATTTACTAGAGCTGCTACATACTGACATCTGTGTTCCCTCCAAAGTCAGAAGTATTCATGGAGAAAGGTACTATATGTTGATTATTGATGATTAATATAGAATGATATGGGTTTCCTTCTTAATAGAAAAATGTGAAGGACTAGGAAAGTTCAAAATTTTCAAGGCTATGGAAGAGAATGAGAAAGGTCTAAAAATCAAGTGTTTGAGATCTGACAGAGGTGGTGAGTTCACCTCCAAGGAGTTCAACTCTTTTTGTGAAGAACATGGAATCAGAAGACACTTATCTGCTCCTTGAACTCCTCAACAAAATTGAGTTGCAGAAAGAAAGAATAGAACAATTTTGGATGTTGCTAGAACAATGATGATAAAAGGAAATGTTCCCCAGATGGGTATGTGCAGGATCATCATGGAAAAAAAAAACCCTTAAGTGGCAAAAAATTTAGAAAAATCAGAGTTAGGCAACTTGACGTACAAATTTGAATAAGTTATCTATATTATTTCAAAAATATTTAAGAATATAATTTGTAGAAAATTGAATGTAGTTTCTAAACTACTAGGTTTTTTAAATCTATTTGGAGAAAATTTGAAATTTCAATGCAATAGTACTTCAATTTCAGGGAAAAAATAAGTAGGTGTCTGTCTGACCACCCTAACCACAATAAAATGATAATATTTGTTTTCTAATATTTTAGATATAAGTAGAGGAATCATGTCCAGATGTGATACATATTTTTTTGTAATTTTTTCCAAGTAAATAATAATTATGAATTTTTTATTACAACTTTTAAAAAATATAAAAACTCGTATTTCTGACCACCTTAAGTTGGTCAAAACTTCATGAAATTCAATTTTTCTATTTTTAATCCTATAGTATGTGAAGCATAGAATGTGACACATGTTTTGGATTCAAAAAATGTGATACCATTTGAAAGCTATAGATGTTTTTCAATCAGCCTATCAATCAAAACTGTAGTCATAATTCAAATAGAAAATGACTAATAATTATTATGAGTTTGACTCGAAACTACACGGTTGAATCCTGATAGCAATATCATAATTTGACATGCTGTGGAAAAATACCTCCTACTTACTAATAATTATTTATTAAATTCAAAGAAAAGCATAATTTATATTGGTGGAAAGTTGAGAATCTCCTTTAAAAACCCTTTTCGTTTCATCAACTTTGGGTAAAAAAAATGTCGCAGCCACATACCTATCATATTGCCACTTTTTGGCCCATCATGATCCTGAACATATCCAAATATATTGGAGTGAAGTTGTAAGCACTACTATGTACACTTTAAACTAGGTAAATGTTAATGGTTATTCTAGTAAGACCCGTTTTGAGCTATGGTTTGGTTACAAGCCTACTGTTAAATATTTCAAGATATTTGGAAGCAAATGCTATATCAAGAGAGATGATGATATAGGAAAGTTTGGTGCAAGAAGCAATAAAGGAATCTTTTTAGGTTGCTCTACTAAAAGCAAGGCCCACCAATGCTATAACAGAAGACTAAGAAAGATGGTTGAGAGTGCAAATGTCAGAGTTGATGAGGATTCTGCTAAATCATCTAGATAATGTGGATATGATTTAGATGAAGAAAATTTACAAACAAAGGGAAAAATGTTTAGACACCAAATCTACTACGGATTATTCCATATGTTCTAGTAAAGCAACCTGAATTCATTCTGGTAAATCAAGTAAGTCAGGAAGCATAGACAAGTGCAATTGCAAAAGAAAGATTAGAAGAACTAGAAGCTCAAGAAAATACTAAAACTTTGAGGTATTTAAAGCTAAATCATTTTGAAAGTAAAACTATAGGAGATAAGAATAAAGGAGTGCAAACTAGAAGGAATATTGCTGAAGAATGTTGCCTAATTTCCAAAATTGAACCTAAAAATGTGATTGAAGCCTGCCAAGATGAACACTAGATGAAAGCTATGAAAGAAGAGCTAACACAAATTTAAAAGAATGACACGTGGACATTGGTTCCCATACCTAAAGACAAAAATGTGATTGGTACTAAATGGGTGTTTCAAAACGAGTTGAATGAACAAGGTGAAGTGGTCTAGAATAAAGCAAGAATGGTATGTAAAGGGTATTCTCAGATGGAACATGTTGATTTTGAAGAAACTTTTTCCCCTGTTGCCAGAATCAAAGCTATTAGATTATTTCTTGATTATTCCACATACAAGAACTATAAAGTCTATCAGATGGATGTGAAGTTGACATTTCTGAATGGAGAACTAGAAGAAGAAGTATACATTGAACAACCAAAAGGATTTCAGCTAATTGACAAGGAAGATATGGTTTGCTACCTAAAGAAAGCTCTATATGGACTTAAGAAAGCCCCCAGAGCTTGGTATGCTAGATTGTAAAAATACTTATTGAAGCTTGGATTCACCGAAGGTACTGTTGATAGAAACTTATATTTCAGATTTGATCATGATAAAGAGTTAATTATAGAAGTGTTTGTTGATGACATCATTTTTGGAGGTGATGACAATCTATGTATGAAGTTTGCTAATGAAATGAAGGATGAATTTTAGATGAGTATTATTAGAGAGATGAAGTTCTTTCTAGGATTACAAGTGACCCAATTAGACAAGGGAATTTTCATATCTCAATCCAAATATGTGAGAGAGTTATTGAAGAAATTTGGGATGGAAGAATCAAAACCTGTTGTTACTCCCATGGTGACCGGATGCAATCTAACATAGAATGATGATTCTCCTAAGGTGAATCAAACTAGATACAGGTCAATAATTGGTGGATTGCTTTATTTAACCCAAACTAGACTAGATATTATTAATGTTGTATGCATGGTTGCTAGATTTCATATTGATCCAAAAGAATCACATGTGACTATTGTCAAGAGAATCTTCAAATATCTAAAAGGAACAATTGACTTTGGACTTTGGTATCCAAAGGATGATGATCTCACTTTGAGTGCATATACTGATGTGGATTGGGCTAGAGATGTAGATAATAGGAAAAGTACTAGTGGTGGTGCTTTCTTCCAAGGGAAGAAGTTGGTGTCCTAGTTGAGAAAGAAGTAGAATTCCATTTCTCTATCTACTGCTGAAGTAGAATATATTGCTACTACAAATAATTGTACTCAAGTGATATGGATGAAATAGATGATGAAAGATATTAGGGTGGTATATGAAGAAACTATTGCCATATATTGTGACAATTCAAGTGCAATAAATATTTCAAACAATCTGGTACTACACTCTAAGACAAAGCATATATCAATCAAGTTTCACTTCTTGAGGGAGAAAGTGAATGAGGAAGAAGTTAGATTGGAGTATGTGCCTACCAAAGAATAGATTGAAGAAATCTTTACTAAGCCATTGCCAAAGGATACTTTTGAGTATCTCAGAGGAATGCTAGGGGTAATTACCCCTCTTGATGAAAACTAAAAAGATACATTCACTTGCATCAATCTGTGAGCTACATTGCTATATTCTTATTCAGAATGATGCTTCCATAGCTGCTACTCAGGGGGAGTAGTCAAATGTGTAGATATGTGGTTCAAAGCACATTTATGGAAAGATCATGGTTACCTTTTCCATTTATTTCAAAGGGGGAGAAGTGCCATGTGAAAAATCCTTTTAAGGGTTGAAGAGAAATTGAGGAGGAGAGTTAGAACCAAAGGGAAATCAAGTATGTTGGGTTGATGGTATTTTTCACATCATGTGTTGCCATTAATGTCAAAGGGGGGGATTGTTGGATGCTTTGGATGTGTTTCTAATATGTGGTTTTCATTGATGTCAACACTATTAGCATTTGGTGTATTGAAGTCTGTATATGTCGAGGATATTGAGAAAATTGTAAAAGAAAGTGTTCCAGGTTCCTAGTGGAACTATGCAGGTCATGAAGGCATCTTGTTCTTTATGTTGAAGTTCAGCTGATGTGGACTAAAGGGTTTATTCTTGAGAGTATCTAGATCATCTACTGGAAGTTTCAGAGGTCCACATATAGATTTGATCATGTTGTGGTCTGACAGTATTTCTGTGATCATTGTCAATGTTCCTAAGTGAAGTTTGTGTGATTCTAGAAATCTCAGTTGTTGTGGATGTTTCTCTATTGTTTCTTGATGTTTTTGGGTGTCTATGCATCATGCTCTATCTTTGTAGTACATCCACATTAATTGGTGTGCTCGTGGTCAAAGATCTTTTCTTGCGCATGTTTGTTTTTTCATGTTCCTGGCTGACATGATGATGGTAGGGTGTTGTGGATTTTTGAGTTGAAATTAATTGAATTCTTTTTGTGTTGGAGATGTTGATTTGGGTATCCACTATATTGTGGTTGACCTTGGTGGATTCACATTGAAAATTTATTTGTAAATTTGGGTGGGCATTGAAAATATGTTTTATTTTCCAGGCTGACTAAGTTGTTGATGAAATCTCATGTAGTAGATATATAGGATTGATTGATTCATCAATACAAAGTGTGATTCATGTGTTGGGTGTGGTCCTATGTGTGTATGTGTGAATATCATTCAATTGTAGAGTAGAGTGTGAAGAAGATAGAGTGAAGTGTGAAGTAGTTTGAGTGAAAAGAGAAGGAGTTTTCTATGCTTAATTGGAACTGTAATCAAGCTTGTGTAGAAGCTATTTTCTCAATTCATACCCTCCAGATTTTAATCCTATTTTGTATTGTTGGGCAGTGAGCCCCTTCTGTAATTGAGCAGTGAGCTCTAGGTAGTGTTCCTAAATGCATGTGAATTCCCCTTTATTGATTTCATTATACTTTAAATAGGTTACAATCTTGTGGAATAACATCCACCATGGTTTTTCCCCTAATAGGGTTTCCATGAAAAAAAATTCTTGGTGTTCTCTATCTCTATGATGTGTTAATTGCTTATGGTTAATTATTGAGATTAAATTAAGTAAAAGTTTGAAAATTTTATTATTTTGTGACAACTGATTTACCCCACCTCTCAATTGTTTGTTCTTGTTTTTCCAATAGATTCATCACCAATGAGGGAGAGTATGAATACCTCGATGTCGAGAATGGTATAAAGTTAAAAGTAAAAAGAGATGTCTTTTAGGTGGACAAGGAAAGGCTAAAAGGTCTATGTACTAAATATGATGGGATCATAGCTTGAACCTATGATGATCTTAAACGATACAACCTAGGCATCATTTAGCATACCATTGACTTAGCCAAAGGCTTGAAGCCCATCTAAAAAAACCAAATGTTCATGAATTTTAAGGTCAAGGAAGTAATGGTGTGAGAGCTTACAAAATTGATTGAATGAAGAATCATATATCTGATCAAACATTCCACCTAGGTATCCAATATTGTACCACTATGGAAAGAGAATGGCAATATTTGAATCTGTATGGATTTTTGAGATGTGAACAAAGCTTTGTTGAAATATCACTACCCTTTCCCCTCAATGGAGTAGATCCTATAGACTATGGCTAGATTGGAAATGTTCTCATTGCTTGATGGTTTTTTGGGGTATAATCAAGTTTACGTAAAGGAGGAGGACCAACAAAATACAATATTCACCACTAAATCAGGAATGTTCACATATGTGAAAATTCCCTTTAGACTCTCCAATGTGGGTGCAACTTTTAAATGAGAAATGGATATCGCTTTTAAATGATTGATCAATCAAATCATCTTAATATATTTGGACAACCTAACTAGTTTTTCAAAATCAAAATATGACCATTTTGATCATTTGGAAAAGGTCTTCCAAAAGTGTCAACAGTTCAAGATTTCTTTAAATCCCAAGATATTTTGCTTGGTTTTGTGGTATCAAAAGAAGGAATAACCATAGATCCTTAAAGGGTGAAGGATATCATAGAGCTACCACTACCAATCAACTAGAAGGGGCTATAGTACTTTCTAGAAAAAAATAACTTTGTTAGTTGGTTCATCTCAAACTTCGTGGGCATCATGAGCCCTATAAAATTGATGTTGAAGAATAATTTATTGTTTAAATGGACTCCCAAAGGAAAGAGTTATTTTGAGAAAATAAAGGTAGCCATCTTTGCACCATCGATGCTAGCCAACTAGATTTCTCCAAATATTTTCTTCTTTATGTCTATAGCAGCTAGCACAACATAGCTTTGGTGCTCACTCAGAAGGATGAAGAGGGATGTAGAGAACATCCCATTGAATTCCATTCTAGAACTCTCAAGGGATATGAAACTAGGTACAACTTTGTTGAAAAGTATGCCTTTTCTATAATTAAATTCTTGAAGAAATTCTAACACCTAGTATCAACCAATAGAATCACTATACTCATTTCCCATCATAGTGTTAGGGAATATATCACTAAAGGTGAGATAACTAAAAAGAGGCCCAACTAGATCACCAAGATCCTAGAACATGACATGGGCATT
This sequence comes from Sequoia sempervirens, assembly GCA_007258455.2. Lineage (NCBI taxonomy): Eukaryota > Viridiplantae > Streptophyta > Pinopsida > Cupressales > Cupressaceae > Sequoia > Sequoia sempervirens. The sequence goes on from VDFB02026320.1 coordinate 154,688,856, forward strand.
TGAATGACCTAGATAGTTTGAGGGAGAGGTCTTTGTGAATACGTCATGTAAGAATTAACCTCCTAGGTAGAAGAAGAGACCAACCAAGTCTATACAAATCAATTAGAGTCTGACAAGTCATGGGTGGTTGATCAGATGCGATTTATGCAAAAGGGGCAATACTCGATCAACATCCTACCTCACAAAAGATGCAACTATCAACTATAAGGAACCAGGTATGTACTAATTGAAGGGGTTTTATTTAAAATAAATTATGATGATGTCCTTCTCTGTTGCTTAGATAAGCCACGGGAAGAAAGGATTTTAGGTGAATTTCATAGCAGTCCCAAGGGTAGACTCTTCTTCACCAAGACCACTACTTTAAAGTGAATATGGGAAAGATATTACTAGACTTCCATGTTCTTCGATCCCATACCTAGTAAGGAAGTGTACTCACTGCCAATATTTCACTCGAAAGTGAAAAAAATCTACCATGCCATTGATCCTAATCATGACTGAGGAACCTTTTGCACAACGGGGTTTGGATTTTGTCAAGATGATCAATCCCATGTCAAACACAGGCCATAACTGGATACTCATGGTGACCAATTATTTTTCAAGATGGACAAAGGCCACTTCCTTGAAGAATTCTATAGAAACAAAATTATCAATTTTCTTTAGGAGTTAGTGGCAAGGTTTAGTTCACCTAAAAAACATCATTTAAGATAATTCACAAGCCTTTGTAGGCTCTTGGATGTCAAAATTCGCTCTCAATCATGGGGTCTACCTTAGGAATTCATCCAATTATTACTTGTAAGGAAACAAATTAGCAGAATCAACTAACAAGAACTTGATTAGGTTAATAAAGCACATCACGTTAGAACACTAGAAGGACTAGCACAAGCATATGCAAGCTACTTTATGGGTTGATAGAATTACACCAAAGCATATCTTGAAGACATCCCCTTATGAATTAGTGTATTGAAAGGAGGTGGTTTTACCCATTTTTATAGAAATTTTGACATTGCAACTATTGAAAGCCTCAAAATTCAAGGAAAATAGAAAAATGGAAGTGAGATTGGTAGAAATTTTGAACCTAAAGGAAAAAAGAGAAAACACATATGACACCATGATCAAGCGCTAGCACATAGTCAAATGATAGTATGATAAAAAGGCCTCTAGCCCAAATTTCTAGGAGGGAAGTCTTGTCCTAAAGTATGATGAACATGCTGCAAAACTAGGGTAGCATGCTAAATTTGACTCACTATGGAGGGGTCCTTTCCAAATCCATGCATGTAAGGAAATAAAAACGCATGATCTAGAGGATATGAATGGAAATTTTTTGGATAACTAGTAAAAAGTATTCATCTAAAATTATTCCATTAAAATATAGACAAGGTAATTAAAATTTAATAGTTGTGGCAACAGAAAAAGTATCCCTCTACTTTTCCTTGCTTATTTGGGCCCTTGTTAAATTAAACATAATGTTGCCTTGATTTAGTGTTGTAATGTGTTTGACACATTCACATTAAGTCTTGGGACCTTGTGAGTTGAATGAACTTAATTGTACCTTATTTAGGGTGTTGTAAAGTGTTGTACCACACTTTCACACTTTTCTAGGGTTTTCATAAATATCTAGGCTTCTTTATGCCTTATTTGGCCTTGTTTTGCATCCATAAGCCTTAATTAATGCATCTTTTTGAGGATAATCCCAACATAAATTTGTATCCAATCATAATTCAGGTGTTTTTAGGTTGTGTGACCTAGATTAAGTGATCTGGGACTCATATGCCAACTTGGGCATATGAGCCCCACTTAAATTTTTGGGCCCTAATCTTGATTTTACATCATTCTAAGAATTTTTGAAAATGTGCCCCATAGTTAAGCCTAATGGGACTCATATGCCACTTCTGGGCTATGAGTCCTATGTGGCTCAAAATTAAATTTAATTCAAATTATTGGTAGGATTTTATTCTCCTAGATCTGATTTCGGCTTGTAGTGATGTAATTTCAAGAAATTATGCATAAACAAGTATAAATACAAGTTTATTTCACTCATTTTCACCTAAGCATTCATAAGATCATCCTAAGCTTTCAAGTGTTCATGCATTATAGCAAAATTTTCATCAAGGAAGCATTCAAGAGTTGATTATCAAGTGTTTTAGGGAATTATTTAAGCATCAAGCATCATGTCAAAGTCATCATGCATCATGTTTGTTTTTAAGCTAACAATTGTAATGTAGGGATTTATTATTCAAGCTAGCAATCAATTCAAGATCTATCACATCCAAGAAAGAGCCAATATCTACATCCATTGGATCCATTTCATCCATGTTTGCATTACTTTATTCTTAGGGTTTGGCGAGTTCCAAAAAAGCACTCACCAAAACAACATTTTTTCCCTCTCTTTAGTGTGTGATTTCTAGATCTAGGTTGAAGAGAAAGTTTGGATAAATTTGTCAAGTGTTCAAAGTTTTCAAAGTTGCCACATTGCATTGGAGATCATTGAAAGACATCTACAAGTTGAAATCAAAGATTCAGACCCAGAAATTAGGTGGAAAGGGAAAAGAAGATATTGAAGACCATAATCAAACTTTGAATTTCTAGAAAATGATAACTATACTAATACACCAATTTTGGCATATGAATCCTAGTATAGGAAAATTTTCATATTTTAGAAGCTTGGACATATCTCTACTAGATTCTTGTTCCTACCTAGAAACCCTAATCTAGGAATAAATCACCTAGTCTAGCATATGTGTCCCAACAGGCGTTAATTTTAGTGTTTTCAGAATTTCAAGTGTTCATCTAGTCCTCTACAGATTCTCAGATGCACACCTCTAATCTCTTAGCTTTTTTTTTTGATTTACATGCTTTTCTAGGTCATTTAGTCATTTTTTGCATTACACTAGGTTTAAGGATTAGGTCTTGCATTTCATTATTCTTTCCAAGCCTTAGCTTGGTTGTGAACCCCTCTTTAGTTTATAATCAGACCCTAGGACAACCCTATTGTAAGATCTCTTTCTCCATTGCATACCTTAGATTGAGATCTCTAGGGTTTTCCTTGAATGAGAGTGAAGAAGATTGTTATTCTATTTCCCAAGCATAGAAGAAAACAATTTTCTTCTTTTGACTTTGGTGAACCTACATTTAGAACATCATAATTTTTATTTGAAGTGCATTATCAACTAATATCTAGCTTGCATTAACATTACATTAGGGTTTACATTAGTTAATTGGCATATAGGGTTTTTAAATCTTGCATTAGTAAAAGTGCATATAAATTGCATTTTTTTCTCTTGTATCAGTGAAATTGACTTAAAATATGTATTTTCACTTAGTTTAGACATCATCCAAAATAGAAAACATAAAAAATAACTTAATTTTTTAAAAAATTTGTCAAAAAAACCCTCATTGGGACCCATACATCCCTCTAGGTGATTTAGTCCTAGTGCAGATTTTAAACTACAATTTCCAGAATTCAAAACTCTATTTTTGAGCTTCTTTTTGTTGTTGATAACTTTCTATTTTAGTTTATAGAGTTTCTATTATATTAATTTCGTTGCATTTAGCTTGGTTTCATTTGAGTTGCATTTTCATTCATCTTTCCTTTAGTATCCCATGCATGAGCTTTTCTACTTGGTGTCTTCTTGCTAATACTATAGTGAGATAAATTTTGAGACTCATGTCATCCCACGATAACACAATCATTGTGGATCTTGGGTTGTCTAGCTCTTTCACTCCTAGTATTGACACTAGTTCACTAGGTATGGACCATAACCTTAGCAACTGTTTTCCTTCAAGTAGTGTGACACATGTTGAAACATTGGTTGCTAGTGTTCTGCAAGAAAACATAATCCAAATTCATGAAGACTTAGAAAACCTACAAAACCAAATAAGTACTGAAGATATTTCAACCACTGCTATCCCTACCATAGATAGCATACATCACATGATTGAAACTGAAGGAGTTGATCTTATGCATAATATAATTCAAAATTTTGGACCACGTCTTACCTCAAACACTAGTTTTCCTTTACCTACAAAAAATGTTACAATTCAAGGAGGAATTCAAACTCCTCCTCTTACAACAATTTCCTCTACTCCTACCTATGCCAACTCTCAAGTTACAACAAAAATCCAACCAACTAGTAATGTGATTCATTCCTTGGGTATTTCTGCTAGCATCACTAGTACCTTTTTGGAATCGTACATCATATCTCCTACCACCTTACCACCCATAAGCATTCCATTAACTTGTCCCTCAAGCACATACACACCTCCACAATAATCACCTCCATCTCATAATAGAAACAATGACCCTCTCATAAACCAACTTTTCCAAACCATTTCAATGCTTCAAAAACAAGTCTCTACTATCAACCACAATCAAAATGGCCCACCTACATACTATGTCAAAAGTACTCCCTTATCCTTAGAGATATTAAAAAAATCAATGCCACAAGTTGTAGAGGTACCTAGACTCAAGAAATATGGGGAGGAAAGGAAATCCTTCTAACCATGTTTATTCCTATACTGCCTTATGTAGTGACTTTACTCTTGACAATAAACTCTTCACTAAGCTTTTCCCTAGATTCTTGAAGGATACTTCTTTATAATAGTTTTCTTTTGTAGTCAATGGAAATGGAGGCTCCCCACCTTTGAGGCATAAACACAAGGATAGGGTTCCTATTTCACAATTTCTACACTCATGGAAACCTTAGAGATCTCAATCCAATTTTAGTGGAGATAGAGAGATTTGACAATAAGGTATCTGAGGATATGATTTCAAATTGCAAGAGGGGTTCACCACCAAGTGTAAAATTGGAAAAGATAATGAGTTGAAAAACATAGTGTGATATGAAAAATGACCTAGAAATGCAAATGACAAAAACAAAATGTTGTAAAAATGAATGTGTGCACATGGAAACTTGTAGAGATTTGAATGGAGACATGGAAATGTTGTTGATTCTAAAATTTTGGCCCACTAGGACTCATTTTCCAATCTAGGTGAATTAGTCCCAGATCGAGGTTTCTACACAGGAATAGGTTTCTCAAAAAAGGGTATCCAAAAATTCCAAAATCTCAAAATTGACCAAAAATGGGACTCATTAGCCACTTTGTGGTGAATGAGTCTAGTGTGGCTTTCTAGAAATTCAAAGTTCTGATCTACATGTCTCAATCTTCTCATTCTTTTCCCCCAAGTTCTCGAATCTGAAATTACCAATTTCGGGCTTGTAGGTGACTTTTTATGAAGATTTAGACCTTGCCAATAGGGAGACAACTCCAACAAGTTTGAAACCAAATATTCAATTTTATCTAAGCCTTTAAAGCACCTAGATTTGCAATCACATAATGAGAGAAAGAAAATGTTGATTGTTAGGGAATAGGGATTTTCCTTGGTCAAACCCCTTTTAGGTAATTCAACCAAAATGATGAAATAAGATAATGAAGAATGAACATGAATTAATTTAATTAGAAACTTGCCATGATGATGGATCTTAAATTTCTACAATAATTTATGAAGAATCTTGCTCTTGAATGCCTTATAATTGATCTTGAAATCTATCTTAATGACCTTGTGAAGACTTGGAGTGCTTAACTCTTGACTTGATGACTTGAACCTATGATGTTGCTTGGATGGAATGCAGATTTGAAGGCTTTCGTATATAGGAAAGCCACTCAAATGACTATTAATTTGATCCCCAAAGCCGACATTGAAGAAATTTGAACTTAAAACCCAATTTTTCTCGCTTAAACCTCAAAAATAGCTCAAATGGGACTCATTCACCATCCTAGGAAAACAAGTCACTCCTAGATAGGACTCACTCGCCCAAAGTGGTGAATGTGTCCCACAGGGGCTATTTTGCTAGCTGGGATGTCAAGGAGTAAAGAAATCAGGTTTATATGTTAATTTTGTGAGGTCTTTAATCAAAATATTCCTTGGGATGCACAATATGGGGTCATATGGGCCTAATAATAATGATGTAAAGGTTATAAATGCAAGATGGCCCAAAATCCAATGTGAAAATGCAAATAAATACACTTTACAACACTAAACTAAGGAAAAATTGAGTCCATTTATCTTAGAAGGGCTCTAAATCCCATGTGAATGTGTAAAAAAAATTACAACACTTTATTAGGTCCACTTGATTTACAAGCCTCACAAATTTAATGTGAAGATGTAAATAAATACATTTTACAACATTAAATTAGGACAGAGTTAAGTTAAGTTAGCTTACAATAGGCCCAAGACCTAATATAGATGTGCAAAACACCTCACAACACTAGATCAAGGTGACATTAGGTCCAATTTATCATTAATTATTCCCAAATCACACAAGGAAAAGGCATACTTTTTAGTGGTCACATCTTCATTACCAAAAAACTCAATTCATTCATTCACTGAACTTGTTGAGGCATTTATTAACCATTTCCAAGTGCATATTACTCCTAAGATGACTTTGGACAATTTGATGAGAGGCAAACAAAAAGAAGAAAAGATTACTGACTTTATTTAATGCTCTCAATCATTTTTTTCCCAAATCAATGTAAAGGTTCCTAATCCTCACCTTCAAAATATGTTCATAGAGGATTTGCAAAGTAAGATACAAGATAAACTTACCATGATGAAATTTGCCTCCTTCATGCACTTATGTACTTCCCTTTGTGACTATCAAAACTTGGTTAGTAGTCGTGATGCAAAATCCACCTCTATCCAAAATGATATGTTTGATTCCACAAATTAAAACAAATTCCAACCTTTTAGGAAGTAGAATAAAGGTTTCCTTTAACTAAATCCCCCTCAACAAACAACTCAACTTGTCAATAACCAAGTAGTTGTTGTAAAAGAAATGATAACCTTTAACTATGGGGACCTAAAAAAAAAATTCACTCTCCTACTTGATACCCTCCATAATACAATGTCACAACTTTTAGAACAAAAAATGATCACCTTGCCTCTCGTTAAAACACTTGATCCTAATAAACCTTTAACTCCAAACATTAGATCAAATTCTTATTGCCATTCTCACCGAAAAAATGAACATGACATAAAACATTATAAGCATCGTAAACATGTTGTGAAAGACCTCATTGATTCTAGTCAGCTTTCTATTGGAGGTGTTAATAATCAAGGAAATAAATTTTTTTTCCCCTCCTAACCAAAATTTGAAAATCTTTACCAACATCATGCTAAAACATGATATTTCATTTGTCAAAGCTAGCAAAAATACAAAGAATGATGTGATGAATGTTGACACAAATGATGAGAACATAGTTATAATTCAACAAAGTCTTATGGATACTGATCAACAAGAACAAAATACTATTGATGGTTTGGTTGCATTGGTCAAAACTCAACATTGTAAGGTTCAAACTAAAAAAATCCTCTTCACATTGCTTTATCCTCTAAATATATACTTAAAAATGCACCTAATGGTCCTCTTTACATAGCCAACTGAATATATGATAAGCCCACTAATAGGATATTAATATATCCTATCTATGGAGAGAATGTGATCACCGAGGAATTTTTACTTCTATATGAGCTCTATGAAGAAATATATGACAAACTGAAAGCATGAATAAATACGCATAACGGTTTTCCTTTCCCTACAATGGGATCAATCACCTTACCTTTAAAAGTAGGACTGGAAACACTAGATGTCTCATTTTCCATCATATTGAAATTGGATCAATTTCGTGTGAAGCTTGGCCACCCATGGCTACACTCCATGGAAGTGGTCCCATCTGTTGTGAATAAATGTTTAAAGTTTCCCTTTGACAATGAAATTTTTACTATGCATCATAGTGGCTTTAACCCTTAGTCTTCTTGTGGAAACTTTTCATTAGAATTCTTTTGGCCCAAGCCTATGGAACCTATTAAACCTCATGAAGACTTCTTTTTCAAATTCTACCAAAATTTTAAGGAAAAATACGTAGTGAAATTATCCCTCCAAGACATGGCTCTGCCCATGACTAAGCCTACCATCCTAGATGAAACCATGATTGAACCTAAAGACATGCCAAGCAACCAAGATCAATCTAAGACAAAACCTTTTCTTACTTCCTACAAAAGACTGGGAGATAATGAAAATAATCCCATTATGCCTCCTAGAATAAAACAATTTTATAAATTTAAAGAGAAAGTGGTCGAACAACCTTCCATGGTTCCCTTTGTTCCTCCCCTTAGGAAAGAAAAGAAACCTATGGTTGATCATCCCACTCCTACACAAACATAACTTGAAAATAAAACTAAAATAAATAGAGTACTAGAGAGTGCATTTATAGATGTTGTGCCCTTACTCGAAGATTAAATGAAGAAATAAAAAAATAAAATCAAGATCTAAACTTGACTAAAGCAATGAATGATGAGTCTCCCCCTTCGATGAAACAAAAATATATTATACTATAACAGAATCCAAACCCTTCTTTAGACATTATCATTTGACCTCCTATTGTGAATAACTTGGATGATGATGATGAAATTGTAAAGATTGATAGCAAAATGAATTGAATACATTGTTTTCCTCTTCTATGAGCTTAAATGGAAATTCTCCTAATAAGAGTGTTGAACCTGGTGATGGCCCTAGTTTAGCACTATTAGAAACCAAGATCAGATTTGCAAACCAGAATAAACCTTCCACAAAAGAGAAAATAAAAAAAAGACGAGATTTGCAAAAGATGTGCAAATTGATATATTTGAAGTACAAATAATTACAAGAGATAATTTGCTTTATAAAAGAAAAGATGCATAAACCTAATCTTATCTTGAGCAACAAGATAGCTCAACAAGATAAGGATAAAACCTATAACTTAGGAATTAAATATGCCTAAGTAAACTTATGCAAAGTGTAATTAATAATTAATTACACCAACACCCCCCCATAAGTGCAACTTAGGGAGAAGCAGATTATTATGAAAATACGAGTCCCAACAACAAGGCCTGATTAGGTACTCATGTACAAATGCAAAGAGAGAGAAAACCAAATGGGAAAAACCCCCCCTTAGTGAGATGAACTGCTGCGAAGAATCACTGGAAGAACTCTAAAGAAGCAACACTGGAACCCCAAATCCGACAAGCAAGGAAAGATAGTTTTGTTTGCAAAATACCATATCAGAATCACAAATGCAATAGCAGACCTAATGCCAAGGAACACTGGAAACTCACATATTGGTTCAACCCTGGGATCTATGAACAACAGTAGATGAAAGGATGAAAGGACCCATAATGATGACAAATCTGGAAGTTGTGTCTCTCGAAGCCAATGCCAAGCTAAAACTAAAACTGCCCATAGGACGAGTACCATCAATTTTTTGGAACATTAACCATAGAAACATGGCCCTCAAATGAGAAATATTTGAACCAATGCGGATCAAGAACTATAAAATCCCAATGTGAAGTGTGAACCGAAGCAAACCAAAGATGTGTCCAGCTAAACAAGAAAGAAGCTAAAAGGAGACAATAGGAAACCAGACAAACTCATGCAAGTTGTCACCAATACATAGATGGATGGAAGAACCCCCCTTAGTGGAAATTTATATCATTTCATTATTACAATACCCAATGATTGCAGAAGGAGAGAATGCAAAACTATAGAAACATAAGTGAAAAAGCAAACCTAGAGCACGAAACAAAAATGAATTCATGCATAAAATAAGTTACACATTTTTTGTAAATGACCTCAAATCTGCATAGAGGCTAAAACCAGCTTCCCAATGCTGTGAAAATTGTGAAAAACGGATAAGTGAGTCACAAGATACATCTCCCAGAGTGAAAAAGGCAACATCTGACTTCTGAGGCAAAAAAAAAGAATCAAAAAGGAAAAGCCAAAAAATTAGACCTACACCATTGCGTAGAGCATCAAAACAGCTTTCTGATGATATCTTGTTTGCAAAAAAAGGACACTGTATGCCCAAGATACTCCTGTTTCCATGAAAGTTGTCCAAAAATGTCCGATTTGGCCCCCAGAAGCCATCAGGGGCTAAAAAAATAAGGCCCCTAGTTGCCTGGGTGGACTAGGGGCTGGCGGTGGAGCCCCCAGTCACCCACATGATCGAGGTTGGGGCTAGAGCTAGGTGCTCAGTCACCCATAAGACCTAGCAAGCGCTTAAGGGGCCTGCGAGGGCTGAACAGTTTGGCCGCTGGTCCCCACATGACCCTATCGGAGGGCAGCGCTAGCACAGGGGGCTTGCATGGTGGTGGACTGGCTAGGAGTGGCTACCACTGCTGGAGAGGTGGTCGTTGGGCGATGGATGGGTGGCCACTAGGTGGTGACCCAAATAACACTGGCCACACAAAAACCTTAAATAATTTTTTATTTTTTTTATTTTTTATATTTTTTTCGATTTTTGTGCCTCAAAAACTATGGCTGGGGGCTGTACGGCCCTTGGGAAAATTTTTTTTTCCTCTCCAAATGACTATGTCCAAATCAAACAAACTTTATATGAAAATAGGGATTTTGGGCGCTGCAAATCCAACGACGAGGTCTATTTGGACCCAAAGTGCTCCGAAAATCAGGCGACCCCCAGATCTATTAGAAAAATCATGAAGCTTACAACCCTCACAGATCTGGCAAATGGTGACGAAAATGAATAAAATAAAAGTCATTTTTGACTTTTTCTAGTGCTCTGAATCCAACGAAAAACCCCAATTTGATCCAAGAAGTTGCATAATGATGCTCAAGGAATGAAACCCTAAAGGGACCTCGAACGAGCTCTGCACTATGTTCCTCCAAAAAACTTGAGAAGGGGCTGCAAATCGAGGCTCTGATACCATGTTAGAAACCAAGATCAGATTTGCAAACTAGAATAAACCTTCCACAAAAGAGAAAATTAGAAAAAGTAGAGATTTGCAAAAGATGTGCAAATTGATATATTTGAAGTACAAATAATTACAAGAGATAATTTTCTTTATAAAAGCAAAGATGCATAAACCTAATCTTATCTTGAGCAACAAGATAGCTCAACAAGATAAGGATAAAACCTATAACTTAGGAATTAAATATGCCTAAGTAAACTTATGCAAAGTGTAATTAATAATTAATTACACCAACAAGCACTTTCTATTGTCCCTTTTGCTAGTTGTCCACCTTCAGTATATGATGAACATGATTGGGATGTAAACAACCTGCTCATAGGTTGACTTGCATGTGCCTTACTAGTTTTTTTTTTTTTTTGTGATTGCATGTGCGTAATGTGATCCCCTGTGATATTTTGTTTGATGTATCCTTCTCTCTTTGTGACATTCCTCTATTTGTACCTTCATTCTTCATTATATCGTAAATCTTTCAAAATATTTTTCTTTATCTTTTTATGTTGTCTTGTTTTTTCCTTTTGGGGATGATGCAAGGCATCAAGACATTCATGTCTCTTCCATGTTGACCCAAAAGCTTTTCATTTATCTATTCTTTGTATTTTTTTTTCCTTTTGGGGATGATGTAAGACATCAAGACATTCATGTTTCTTCCATGTTGACCCAAATGGTTTTTCTTTGTTTTCACTCTCTTTGTGTCATTCTTCTAGTTCTATGAGTATTTGGGGAATGATGATAGTTCTGAGCTCTCTAAAAATATTGCAGTAAGAATATACTGATCCCAAATCCATAGATCCCTCATGTGTTTGGAGTTTCATTTTTGGGGCAACCCCTCTCTTTCCTTTGGCATGACATAGATTTATTTGGAAGCATATGACCTGGAATTGGGCTTTCCAAATAAGCTCTTATGTCCTCTTTATTGCTAGCATTTATCATTTTCTACGTTAAAGTAATTGCTCACAACATGGTGTTTAGCAATTTCTTTAAAGTGGGGGCATACATTGGAATTATTATTTTTCATTTCATGTTTCTTGGTGTATTCTTCTTGCTTCATGCGATGTTTCTTTCACTTTTTAATGACATTAGGTGTGATGTCCTTCTAGAGTGTGATCTCTCTAAGCATATTACATTCCTCTTAGTGGCTTGATGTGATACACTACATCCCATAAGTTGTGAATCTTTTAATCTTTGATTGGTCCTCTCTCGGAGACATTAGGCACAATGTTCCCTAAGTTAAGACCCTACATGGAATAAGCAAGAATCCTTTGAACATTCCTTATTCTATTTTTGTATTTACAATTTTGGTTATATGGCCACCTTGCATAACACAATTCTCTTGACTGTGGAGTCATCTTGTTTGTTCATGAGTTCCAAGCATACAAAGCTTTGCTTGCCTCATGAATCCTAAAGTTCATTATTGTGTGGCACCTTATCAAAGTTATGAAGAGGTATAACTTTGGTCTTCTTGGATAGGAAGTTGGTCTAAGCCAAGAATTTCCCATAGCCACTCATGTGTGTGTGTGTGAGCATAGACTGGCCACATGTGTATGTGTCACCTTTTGGATTACTCACCTTGTAGAAAGCCTAGAGTTATATTGCTTTAGAGTGAGCACACATTTTTAGACAAACAAGCTAGATTTGATTCACATCATTCTGGAAAAAAGGTCGAAGCTTGATCCATCCACCTCTTTTGTATTTATTTTTTCTTTTCTCTTTGCCTTTGGAAATGTATGCTTATTCCTTTTTATTGATCTTTATATCATTTTCATGTGTGTTCTTTTGTTTCTATTTTATTTTTTCATAGGATCTTAATCTTGGGGGCTTGATCACCCCTCTTTATTGTTGTCATCCTATCTTGCTAGCATTGGTGCACTTGGAACACTCTTGATGCGATTTTATCTACTTTAGTGTGAGTTTGAAGCAAGTTTCTCCTCTTACTAAAGTGGGGGCTAAATGTGGCAACAGAAATAGTATCCCTCTACTTTTCCTTACTTGTTTGGGACCTCTTTGCTAAATTAAGCATAATGTTGCCTTGATTTAGTGTTGTAATGTGTTTGACACATTCACATTAAGTTTTGGGCCCTTATAAGCTAAATGAGCTTAATTTTACCTTGTTTAGGGTATTGCAAAGTGTTGTACCACACTTTCACACTTTTCTATGGTTTTCATTAATAGCCAAACTTCTTTATCCCTTATTTTTCCTTGTTTTGCATCCACAAACATTAATTAATGCATCTTTTCGAGGATAATCCTAACATAAATCAACATCCAATCATAATTCAGTTGTTTTTAAATTGTGTGGCCTAGATTTAGTGATTTGTGACTCATACGCCACCTTGGGCATATGAGTCACACCTAGGTTTTTGGGTCCCAAACTTGATTTTACATCATTCTAAGAATTTTTGAAAATGTGTCCCAAAGTCAAGCCTTATCAAACCCATATGCCACTTTTGGTGTATGAGTTGCATGTGACCCAAAATTAAATTTAATTCAAATTATTAGCAAGATTTTATTCTCCTAGATTTGATGTTGACTTGTAGTGTTATAATTTTGGGAAATTGGGCATAAAAAAGTATAAATAAAAGTTTCTTTCACTCATTTTCACCTAATCATTCATAAGATCATCCTAAGCTTTCAATTGTTCATGCATTATAGAAAATTTTTGATCAAGGAAGAATTCAAGATTTTACAAGAGCATTCAAGAGCTAATTATCAAATGTTTTAGAGCATTATTCAAGCATCAAGCATCATGCATCATGCTTGTTTTTGAGCTAACAATTGTGATGTAGGGTTTTATGATTCAAGCTATTATTCAATTCAAGATCTACAACATTCAAGAAAGAGTCAAGATGTACATCCATTGGATCCATTTCAAACATGTTTGTATCACTTTATTGCTAGGTTTTGGTGAGTTGCATCATTACATATTTTATCATTCATCATTCCTTCTATTGGATAAGACAACTGAGAAGGGGGTGAATCAATTGTTGTAGATTATAACCTTAAATTCAATTATCGGAACTAACACATAATTGATTAAGTGATTAACCATCAAATGCAAGTGCTCAAACACAATAACACCAGATTTACGTGGAAAATCCAATGAGGGAAAAACCACAGTGAGGATTAACTCACACTATAGAGAATATCAAATTGATTACAAAAAGGCTCACTGCTTGAGATAAGGACTCATTGTCCAGACTCACTTTCCACGAGGCTACAACCTAGAGGGCTTACTGCCATAAAGATACAAAGAAGATAAAGAAGACTTGTTACAAAGAGACAAAAATCCCAATGCAAAAAAGATTCCACTACAATCACTAATCAACTCGCATGAATGATAGTATTTTCCTTATGCTCACTACATCTAAAAACTTGGTGTTAAGCTTCACACTAAACAACCACACACTTAACTCACACACCTCAAGAATAGCATCAAATTCGTGTCTAATCTTTCACTTATCTTCCTTATTTTCTTATGTACGATTTTCATTGCTAGCACATTCTATTTTTATTCAATTTCCAACGTTGAAAAGATACAAAGTCAGCCATCCAAATTCAACTTTCAAATTAGGTTAGCACCAAACATCCTAGGGTGGAACTAGAATGAGGGTGACCCAAACAAATGATTCATTAGGATCCATAATAGATACAACCAACTTCATCAGCTTTGAAAGAAGTGCACGGCATACGGTCATCCATACCAGTGTAAAACACATAGATAAATTAAGCTTGATATATCCAAATGCCAAAACCAACTTCAATAGAACTAGGGAAACAAAAATATTGAACCATACACCATAATATTTCATCAAAGAGAAATTCAGACCAGCAATAATTCTCCTAGAACTAAATCAAAACACAACAAAAAATAGTTCACAAGCACTAGAACCAACAACATTCTTTTAATACAATTTTATCAATATCCTCGACATATAAAAATAACGTCAACTAGTACATAACTAGTTGACCAGTTGAAATCAATGACAACACTTCATTATGTTTCCATTCTTGTAACAATCTCCCCCTTTTCCATTGATGGAAACACATGATGTGAAAAACCATCAAAGACACCATACATGTTCTAAAAATGCTTCACAAGATTTTTTTCCTTATGCTTCTCCCCTTTTAGAAGATTATCTTCCTCATTACTTGCTTTCTCTTATTAACTTTTCACATGCTCTCTCTCCCCCTTTGACATAAATGGAAAAGGAAAAATATATGTCCATGGAAACTTCCTTTGACATGAAAACATAATACTCATAATGACAACACTTAGAAAATCAATCTGCTCCCCCTGAGGGTAGCCGCCAACAAACATCAGTCCAAAAGATAGAATCATGAATTCACTAGATTGATACATCTTCAAATGCATCTTAGTTTGTAAAAGGAGAGGAAATAACCCCTAGCTTATCCTAGAGATACTCAAAAGTATCTTTAGGAAGATCCTTTGTAAATAAATCGACAATCTGATCTTTTTCTGAGACATACTCAAGCTTGGCTTCATTCTCCCTAACCTTCCCTCTTAAGAAATGATACCTAATAGATATATGCTTCATTTTCATGTGCATCACATGATTCTTTAAAATATTAATTACACTTGTGTTATCATAGAAGATAGGAATAAGATCATCATGTAGCACTATGATACCTTTCAATGTCGGTCTCATCCATAACACTTGTGCACAACACAATGCATAAGTAATATACTTAGCTTCAATAGTAGACAAAGAGACTGAATCTTTCTTCTTATTCAACCATGCCAGCAATCTACATCCAAGAAAGAATGTACCACCACTTGTACTTTTTTTGTCATCTATACTTCCAACCCAATCTGCACCTGTATAAGCACTGAGTGTAAAATCAGTATCTTTAGGATACCATAATCCATAATCTAGAGTTCCTTTCAAATATATGAATATCTATTTAATTGTAGTAACATGTGTTTCCTTTAGATCTTCTTGAAATCTAGCTACAAGAAAAACTGCATGCATAATATCTAGTCTGGTAATAGTTAAATACAGTAGTCCACCAATCATAGATCTATACTTGCTCTGATCAAGCTTAGGTGAATCATCATCTTTTCCCAGCTTGCATCCACTCACCATAGGAATACTTACTAGTTTGGAACTATCCATACCAAATTTTCTCAGCATTTCTCTCACGTACTTAGATTGTGAAATGAAAATTCCTTTCTCTATTTGATTAATCTGTAGCCCAAGAAATAAATTCATCTTGCCAAACATAGACGTTTCAAATTCTTTCTGCATTTCTTCTTAAAACATCTTTCACATCTTTTTATTTCCTCCAAAGATAATGTCATCAACATATACCACTACAATCAAGATTTTGTCATTCTCAGTTTTGAAATACAAATTACAGTCTGTCATACCTTTTTTAAATCCTTGTTGATTCAAACATCCATCTAACCTTGCATACCAGGTTCTAGGGGCTTGCTTTAGTCCATATAAATATTTATTTAATATGCAGACCATATTTGGTTGATCTGTTAACTGAAATCCTTTTGGTTTTTCCATGTAAACCTCTTCATCTAGCTCACCATTCAAAACTGTTGACTTGGCATCCATCTGATAAACATTGAAATCCTTATAAGTAGTTAATGACAAGAACATCCTTATAGCTTCCATTCTTGCTACTAAGGAAAAGGTTTCCTAAAAATATATACCTTCCACTTGTGAATAGCCTTTACATACAAGCCTTTCTTTGTTTCTAACAACTTTCTCATTCTCATTCAGCTTGTTTCTAAATACCCATTTTGATCCAATGATATTTTTGTCTATCGGTCTTGAAACCAATTCTGAATTTTGATTCTTTTCAATCTACAAAAGTTATTCTTTCATTGCTTCCTTCCAATGTCCATCCTTGCAAGATTCTCTTACTAACTTTGGCTCAATTTCAAAGAGTTATCACAAATTTACTTCAGCAACAACTTTTCTTTTAGTCAACACACCTTTTGTCTTGTCTCCAATAATCTAACTTTCTGAATGATTCCTCTATACATATTTCGGTGTTCTAGGGGACATTATCGAAGAATATTCTTCTCTTTCATTCTATTCTTTTTGCTCATATCTATTCTATTCTTCAATTTCTTGTATTCTTGCATAGTCATGTTCATCAGACACATATCCATCAATATAAATAGAATTCTTCGCTATTTCATCAACCTTCACATTCGAGCTTTCCAAAATATTCCTCAATATTTTGTTGAAACATGTGTATGCCTTGCTTTTAGTAGAGTAACCAAGAAATATTACTTCATCACATCTTACATCAATATTTTTCCAAAGTTTCCTCATCTCTTCTAATGTAGCATTTGCTTCCAAATACCTTGAAATATTTAATTGTAGGAATTCTCTCATGCCATAGTTCATAGGGAGTCTTCATACTATTTTTTCTTTCCAAAACTCAATTGAATACATACATAGCAGTGTGAATAGCTTCTTTCTAGTAAACTCCATGTAATTTGGCTTAAGTGGTCATTGACCTAGCAGATTCTTGAACTATTCTATTTGTCCTTTCAACAACTCCATTCTGTTGAGTATTTCTCATAGCAGATAATTGTCTCTTTATTCCATTCACTTCACAAAACATATTGAACTCATGGGAGGTGAATTCACCGCCTTTTTTAGATCTCAACCATTTTATCTTCAAATTCACTTCATTTTCAACCATAGCCTTGAACGCTTTGAATCTATCTAATGCTTCTGATTTTTCTCTTAAAAAATGTAACCCATGTATATCTAGAATAATCATCAATTAAAAGCATAAAGTACCTTTCACCAAATAGGCTTCACACTCTCATAGGACCACAAAGATATGTATGAACCAAATCAAGCAATCCATTAGTAGATTGTTCCTTTAATCTGTAATGGTTTCTTGTCTATTTCCTGAACTGATAATTTCTACAGATAGCATTTATAGGCTTTGTAATTCTCGGTAGATATTTCATGGCTTGAATAGTACTAGTCCTTGCCAAGTTATCAAAATTCATTTGACACATTCTCTTGTGCCATAACTAGCTATCATTTATCTAGTTCATAAAACACCGTCCATCAACACCTTTAAGCTAATAAATATTCCCTTCAGATTTATGTCCAATAGCAATCAATGTTTTGGATCCTTTCCAGATCTCACACTTCTCATCCTTAAACACAAGATCTTATCCATTTCTACACATTTTACCAATGCTCAATACACTATGCCTTAAACCCTTAACATAGTAGACAACATTAGTATGATGCTTTCCATCAAAACTTACTGAACCTATCCCATAAATTTTAGCACCAATATCATCTCCAAACATAACTAGACCTCCATCATATTTTTCAAGTTTCACAAACTTACTCTTGTCACAAGTCATGTGATGTGAACAACCACTATCAACTACCCATAAATGATTTTCCTGTTTAGCATGTAGTCCAAAGATAATTGTACCTTCATTTTTCTATTTCTCCTCCTCTTTCTATTTCTCTTTCTTCGAAGGACTTTCCTTTGACTATCTTTCTGAATTGGTAGTAGGCTCATCTTTAATTGCCAAGAATAATCATTCATTGTTATCTGGATCTTCATATTCTAAATAATCATTTGAAATACTAGCATTCTCATTAACACAATAAGCTATATTAATCTTTTTTCCTTTCCTTTCTTTCTCATATATTTTTTTATTCTTTTTATCTCTTTCTACACACTTTGCAACATAGTGATCAATCTCTCCACAACTAAAGCATTTAAAGGGAAATTTGCATTCATACTTACCAAAGCCTTTTCTCAATATTCTTACAAAGTTAGCCTTGATTTATTCAAAGTTCTCTTCATCTGGATCTTTAGTTCTTGTAGCTTTAAAATATTTTTTTATTTTCCTCCACTTCTTAGATTCGACTTCCTCATTTCATAAGATTTCAAGAATCCTAACAATAGATCCTTAGTACATTTCTTGTAATCTATAGTCTGCTCAATAGCACTCACCTTTTCACTGTAAGCATCACGAAGAGTTTTGAGAATCTTATTTACAATTTTGGTTTCATCTATAGTAGCACCAATAGATCGCATTCCAACCACTACCTCATCCAATATTTGTACATAAGCTTTAATATTCTCCTCTTTAGTCATATGTAAAACATCAAACTATGTTTCCAAATTTTGTAATTTTGCTTCTTTCACCCTTTTATCACCATCGTGCACTCTTTCTAAAGCATCCAAGACTTCGTTAGCTATCTTCAATTTTTGAATCTTAATCAACTATGAATGTACCAAACTATTCTTCAAGATGAACTTCTCCTTCTTATTCACTTCATGTGCTTTAATTTTCTCAAGTGTACTCAAACCATTTGTAGGAGGAGTGTAGGGATTCTTGTAAGATTTCTCTACATTAAATCTGCAATACTCTAGATATTCTTCCATCAGTAATTTCCAGATACTATAGTTAGTTCCATCAAACCTTGGATAATCAAAGACCATTTTGTTAGCCATCTTAGACCTTCCTCAAGCGGTTAAACTCTTCACCAAGTGATGAAGTCCACAGTACCCAAAACCCACAAAAATCACAACAACAGATACAACACAAAAGATGTGAGACAAAAAAATGACTCACTTTCAATTATTTTTAGAAAATGAAATTACAGATTCAAATCTTACATGCTACAGCCTCATGGGCTTGTTTCATTACAACAAAATCAACAATGAAAAGAAAATCTACTATTTGGAGCCACAATCTACACTATTAGGGCCACCTTCTACAACTCCCACTTAACCCTTTTTATTTTCCCCAATAAATGCCCTAGAATGTTCTAGAAAGTTCAAATTTCCCATTTTTTTGGCACCAAAACTCCTACCATTTGATTTTTGGCCTAGGAAGAATTTTTTATGAAATTCACTTTTTAGAGGACCAACTTCACGGGGCCATAAATTTTCATCTAGGTGTCCAATTTGCTATTTTTACATATTTTTGGAAAGCTCTCAATGAGCTCTACAATACATTTATCGATTGTAGGTCGGTTTGGCCACCTTTTGAGCTGTTTTGGGGCCTCTAATGTTTTATATATGAATTTGAAGCTTCATTGGAGAAATTTCTCGAGACACAAACTTTAATTTCTCCCAAACTGTGTAGGGTATTAAGGTGATTCTTTTTCTACTAGAAATGTTTTTTAGCTCTGCTCCTTGGAGTAAATTTTCACATCCATACAAGCCCATTTTGGTTAAATTACTAAAAATAGTAATGCCCTTTTTTGCTATTTTGATGCCTGATAGTTTTATACCCCTTAAGTTCCATCGTGGGACTCAAAAAAACTAAAGAAAATAAAGAAAACAATATTTTGGGTGATGCAATATTGCCTATACCACTGGATGCTCTTGCATTAGACACCGAGGGTAATTTGAAAAGTGACCCTGTCACTTCTCAGGAGTTAGAGGGAAACCAAAATGGTTAACCTCAGCCTCAAACAACCATGATGAATCTTCAATAAGAATTCCTCTCCATTTCACCAAGTACTCTACATATTTCCTATTTCTTGTTCTTCTACCCCCACAACTATCCAGGATTTCTTCTATCTCTTCCTTCTCATAAGTAGGTGCTAGAATTTTCAACTGTTCATTTATAAGCCCCTCCTCTATATCACCTTCATGATACTCTATCAAATCAGCAATGTTGAACATAGGAGAAATGTTTATTCCACTAGGAAACTCTACTTCATACGCATTTCTTGAATCATGCTTCTTCAGGATCTTACATGGTCCAAACTTCTTCATCTTTAACTTATTGTATGTACCAACTAGAAACATTTCCTTTCACAAATGAACCATGAATTCATCTCCTACCTGGAACTCCTTATATCCCCTTTTTTATTTTCCTGAGCCTTATATTATGAGTTCATCTTGTTGATGTGTTTCTTCATTTCTTCATGCAAATTCTTTAGGCACTCAGCAAAACCTTCATTCTTAGCACTACTCTTCTCCCCCTTATCCATCTTTCTCAGTTGAGAAGCAGTTCTTGGACTACTCCCATACATAATCTGGAATGGTGATTTACCACTGTTCCTATTGTTAGAATTATTATAAGAAAATTCTTCCTATGGTATAATCAAATCCCATCCCTTAGGCTTGTCTCCTATTAAGCATCTTAGTAGGTTACCCAAACTCCTATTCACCACCTCTTTTAGTCCATTAGTTTGTGGATGGTATGTAAAACTGAACTTCAAATCTATCTTCAACTTCTTCCATAATGTCCTCTAGAAATAACCAACAAATTTGGTATCTTTGTCTGAAACTATACTCTTTGGTAGACCATGTAATCTCACCACCTCTCTAAAAAATAACTTTGCAACATGAATAGCATCACTAGTCTTATGACACAGAATGAAATGTGCCATCTTTGAAAATCTATCCACCACCACAAATATGGAATCATGCCCTCTTTGTATCCTTGGTAATCCAAGAACAAAGTCCATGCTAATATCCTCCCATGGCCTCTCAGGTAGAGTTAATGGTTGATACAATCCAGTATTTTGACATGTTCCTTTTGCATTAGACATACTCTACAAATTTGTACAAACTTTTTCACATTTTTTTGTAACTGTGGCTAACAATAATTCTCACTGACAAGAGCAATGGTCTTATCTCGACCAAAATGTCTAGCCAATCCTCCACTATGCTTCTCTTTTATTAGATTCTCTCTCATAGAACTCCTTGGATTGTACAATTGGCTTCCTCTAAATAACATCCCATCTTGGATTAAGAAATATATCCATCTCATCTTATCCAATGTAATAGGTTCCAAACAAGCCTTCCAAGCTTCCGCAAATTCTGGATCTTCTAGATACAAAATCTTGAGTTCATTGAACCCAACAACCTCTATCTTCATTTTTATCAACAATTTTTTCCTTCTACTCAAGGCATCTGCAACTCTATTTGACCTTCCACTCCTATGCTTCAAAACAAAAGTATAACTCTACAAAAACTCAACCCATTTTAAATTCCTTTGATTCAAATTTCCTTGACTATTGAGATATTACAAAGCCTGGTGATTAGTATATAAAATAAATTCTTTTGGCAATAAATAGTGTCTCCATTTCTTCAAAGCTTGAACTACAGCATAAAACTCAATCATAGATAGAATATTTCTTCTTATCATCATTTAACTTCTCACTAAAATAGGCAATAGGCTTACCTTCTTGAATCAAAAAACCTCCTATGGCAGTGCCACTAGCATCACAATTTACTTGAAAGACTTTATTGAAATCTAGAAGTGCCAAAATAGGCTATTTTGTAACTTTATTCTTTTAAATATCAAAAAATTTGGTTGCTCCTATAGTCCACTTAAAATCTTTTCTATCCCTTATCATTGCTTCAATTAGAGGTGCATAAATACTTCTGAAATTCATAATAAAATTTCTATAAGAACTTTATAGACCATGAAATGATCTTACCTCTGTAACATTCCTCGGGGTAGGCCATTCAATGATAGCTTTCACCTTCTCTGGATACATTTTAAGACCCTCTACTGAGACAAAAAATCCTAAATACACCAACTCTCTCTTTAGAAAAATACATTTCTTCAAATTAATCAACAACTTATCCTCCCTTAACTTCTCAAAAACTTTTCAGATATGCATCAAGTGCTCCTTCAATGTCTTACTGAAAATCAAAATATCATCCAAATAAATAGTGACAAATTTTCCTAAAAATTCTTTCAATACCTCATTCATAAGCCGCATAAATGTTCTTGGTGAAGTGCTTAGCCCAAAAGGTATGACTAACCACTCGTACAAGCCCTCCTTGGTTTAAACATTGTCTTCCATTCATCTCCTTCTCTAATATGGATCTGGTGATATCCACTCTTCAAATATACCTTCGTGAAGTACTCATCTCCACTCAAACAGTCCATAATGTCATCCATCCTTGGCAAGGGGAATCTGTATTTGATGGTGATCTTGTTGATGGCTCGAGAATCTATACACATCCACCATTCCCCGTCCTTCTTTGGTGCTAGTACTCCAGGTACTACACATGGACTCAAACTCTCTTGAATCAATCCTTTCCACAACTCTTGCACTTGTCTATTCAACTCTTCACTCTCCGCTAGAGTCATACGATGAGCTACCTTATTCTAAAAATTGGCTCTAAGAATTAGGTCCATCTAATGACTAATCTTTCTACAGAAGGTAAACCTTCAGGTACTTTATCAGAAATAATAGCTTGAAAATCATTCAACAAATCTGAAACCTCTACAGGTACCTAAGTAGTATCTTCTTTATCAACTCTAGGGATCAATGCAAACACATATGCTCATGCTTCATACCTTCTATGAACTTTCTTCCATCAACCAAACAAATTCTTGCATTACTACATACATTTTCCTCTACCTCTTTCAAGGGATTCAACTTATGAATAACTCCATCCTTTGTCAAAGAATAGGTGTTGGCATCTCCATCATGTACTATTCATCAATAAAACTACCACGGTCTACCTAACAACATATGACAAACATCCATATGCATAATATCACACAATACCTTTCCATGATAATTTCCAATCTTGAACTTTAATAGACATTGTTCATTTACCAAGGCTTTAAGGTCCATCTACAACCAAGCTATTCGGTATGGGTTCAAATCCCTAACTGTAACTTACTAACCATTTCTTTTGAAACAATGTTGTTAGTACTACCTCCATTAATAATAACATTGCAAACTTTACCTTCAAACTTACATCTGGTGTGAAACAAATTATTCTTTTGAGTTGGCTCCTCCTCACACTTCTAGTAGCAAGAACCTCTCATCTTTTTGCATCCTCAAAATGTGAAGACTTGACATCTTCATCAACATGTGCAACTTGTGCATTACCCTTAGGTCTTCTATTTGTCCTTCCTTGATGTTGAGGACCTTGTGAAATTCTTTTGTTTATTCTTTCACCATCCTTATCCCTTGCCTCAAACTCTACATCTTCTTGAGTAGCTCCAATTTTTAATCGACTGGAATAAATTTTTTCTTCAATTTTGACACCATTCTATCCCATTTGGAAATTTTATCTTTCCCGTATATTCCTCTTTCTAACTAGACCTCTTTCCACCATATTCTAGCGTGACCCTTCAATTTTTTCTTTGCAAACCTCACTCTGTGAGGATCTTCAATCTCCTCAAACTCAAAAAATTGCTCCATGTCATTGATCTAATCAATCAATTCTTCAAGATTTAGTTTTCCACTAAAAGTTGAAACCTCCATTTTAGGTCTCTTCCCAATGCTTGAGATTGCTCACAACAATATTCTTTCTGTAGGATCCATTGGATCTTGCTCTTCCTCTTCCATTTCCTCTTCTATTTCATCTTCACTGTCATCTATGTCTCGTTGCATATGTCTTCATCGAACCTCTTGTTGCAAGGTTTCTAATTTCCTTCTAAGGGCTCTGATTTCATCTCTAGGTGGATCTCTTCCACCACCTCAACCTCTACCTCTACCATACTAGGCAAGTCTTGGAGGCATCTTGAACTCAACCCACACTCATAGGTCCTACTGCAACTACCTCATGTTCAACACTCTGTTACAGGCTGAGGAACTCCTACTCTGATACCACTTGATGAAGGCCACACTAAAAAAACCCATAGAAATCATAGCAATAGATACCAACATAGAAGATGTGAGACAAAAAATGGCTCACTTTCAATTATTTTCAAAAAATGAAATTACATATTCAAAGCTTACATGTTACAACCTCATGGGCTTGATTCATTACAAAAAAATTAACTCTAAAAAGAAAATCTACTATTCAGAGCCATAAATTGCACTGTTAGGGCCATCTTCTACTAGAATGTTCTAGAAAGTTCAAATTTCCCCTTTTGTTTTGGCACCAAAAGTCTTGCCGTTTGATTTTTGGCCTAGCAAGAAATTTTTATGAAATTCATTTTTTAGAGGACCAACTTTATGAGGCCATAACTTTTGATCCAACTATCTGATTTTCTATTATTGTATATCATTGGAAATCTCTTGATGAGCTCTACAATGTGAAAACCTACCATAGGTTGGTTCGGCCACCTTTTGAGCTGTTTTGGGGCTTCTAAAGTTTTATATCTAAATTTGAAGCTTCATTGGAGAAATTTCTCAGGACAAAAACTTTAATTTCTCCCAAACCACATAGGGTATTGAGGTGATTCTTTTGCGACCGGAAATGTTTTCCATCTCTGCTCCTTGGGGTAAATTTTCATATCCATACGAGCTTGTTTTGATTGACTTACTAAAAATAGTAAGTTGCCATTTTTTTCTATTTTTTACACCTGATAGTCTTATACCCCTTAAGTGCCATCATGGGACTCAAAACAACTAATGAAAATAAAGAAAACAATTTTTGTTAGGTGATACAAGATTTCCCTACACTGTTGAATGCTCCTGCATCACCAAGGAACCAACCTCTGATACCAATTTTTGGATAGGACAACTGAGAGGGGGGGTGAATCAGTTGTCACATATTATAACCTTAAATTCAATTACTAGAACTAACACATAAAATGATTAAGTGATTAATCATCAAATGCAAGTGCTCAAACATAATAACATTAGATTTACATGGAAAACTTAATGAGGGAAAAACCATGGCGAGGATGAACTCACACTATAGAGAATATCAAAACCGATTACAAAAAGGCTCACTTCCTGAGATAAAGCTCACTACCTAAGATAAGGAGTCACTATCGAGACTCACTATTTGTGAAGCTACAACCCAGAGGGCTTACTACCATAGAGATACAAATAAGACAAAGAATACTTGTTATAGAGAGACAAAAATACCAATATAATGAATATTTTACCACAATCACTGATCAACTTGCATGAATGATAGATTTCTCCTTCTACTCACTACATCTGGAAACTTGGTGTTAAGCTCTGCACTGAACAACCACACTTTACTCACACACCTAAAGAATAGCATCAAATTCATGTATGCTCTTTCACTTATCTTACTTCTTTTCTTATGTACAATTGTCATCATTCAAACATTCTATATGTATACTATCTCCAACCTTGAAAATATACAAATTCATCCATCCAAATTTAACTTTCAAATTAAGTCAATGCTAAACATCCTAGGGTGGAATTAGAATGAGGGAGACCCAAACACACACTTCACCATGATCCATAATAGATCCAACATGTTTCATCAGCTTCGAAAGTAGTGCTTGACACAAATTTTTCCATAGCAATGTGAAACACATAGAACAATTAAGCTTGATACATCCAAATGCCAAAATGAACTTCAATAAAACTAGGGAAACACAACTCTTGAACCATACACCATAAAATTTGATCAAAGAGAAATATAGGCCAACAAAAATTCTCCTAGACCTCAATCAACACACAAAAAAATATATTTCACAAGCACCAAAACCAATAGCCTTCTTTTAATACAATTTTCTCAATATCCTTGACATATACAATGAACAACTAGTAGATAACTAGTTGACCAGTTGACATAACTAGCTGACTAGTTGACATCAATGACCACACTTCATTCCTTTTCCATTCTTGCACCACCTTCATCTTATTTCATTTCATTTCAAGTTTTGATTATCAAAATAGGGATTGACCAAGGAAAACCCCTTTCCACTAACAAAACAACATTTTCCCCTCTATTTAGTGTATGATTTGTAGATCTAGTTTGAAGACATATTAAAGAGAAAGTTTGGAGAAATTTGTCAATTGTTCAAAGTTGTCAAAGTTTTCACCTTGCATTGGAGATCATTGAAATACATCTACAAGTTGCAAATTAGAGATTTAGACCAAAAAATTAGTTGGAAAGGACAAAGCAAACAATGAAAAGTATAAACAAACTTTGAATTTCTAGAAAACCCTAATTGGAATGATACACCACTTCTAGCGTATGAGTCCTAGTATAGGAAAATTTGTAGATTTTAGAAGTTTTACACATATCTCTACCAGATTCCTATTCCTACCTAGAAACCCTAATATGGGACTCAATCACTGAGTTTGGCATATGATTCTTATTAGGCATTAATTTTAGTGTTTTCATCATTTCATGTCTTCATCCAATCGTCTATAGATTCCCAACTGCACTAATAGGGAGGCTGGAGGAATCAATCATAGATTCCTGCATTAGGCCTTCTCATAGACCTCCTTGGTGTATTTCTCTACTCCACCTTAACCTATAGGAACACCACCTTGTCTACGTTCCCCTAGTTCTCCTGGCCAACCTCACCATCTTGACAAATTTTGATCAACCAAAACAATCCTTAGTTCAATGCTTCACTCTTCCTTAGCCTTTAATACCCTAAAGACTAATCTTCCCACAACACTTAAAGAGGATCTTTCAGGGGTGTGGGTTTGCTTTCAATAGCTTCAAAATAGTTTCCTAGGTCCTAGAAGGTTTTCCAAGACTCTACCTTTTCACCGCTTGTAATGGAACCCTCATCTATGGTTAGGAAGGCTAGTAGCCTTTGAGCCCCTATTAGGTCTCCAATTCTAAGAAATCTGGCTATTGTCCTTGACTTTGCAAAACAAACCCCAATATTTTTCTTGGATTCTCATTCCCTAAGGCTACCTCTCAAGGAATTTTGGAGTCTTAAGGCTTAGCAGGCCGTACAATGCATTGTTCTTAGAAATGGGTCTAAACTAGGGTTTCTAAACTGTTCAAAGCTATTTATGGACTGTCAAAAAGTTCTCCTCCTAAATGGATTGATAGACCCTCCTCCTTATCACCATAAAAGGCCAAGACCTTCCCCTAAATTCTCCAAGAAGAATTTCTCAAAAATCCTTACTCCCCTGCAAGTTATCCATGCTGTCCTGTAGCCTTTCCCAGCCGGGCTCTTCACTATCTCACCTAGGGAAAGGCTTTTCTCCTAGCTCCTGCAACCAAAAAAACCATAACACCTACCATATTTACAAGCACAAAGTCTAGGAACATTTCCCAAAAGGCCATACAATTTGTACAGAGGGAAGGTGCTCTAGAGCTCCATTTCTTCCAAGTTGCCTGTTACAGGCCTGAAAATGGCAGTGAGCTAACTATTTACAAATGACAAAAGAAAAAGATTTACACAGATAGAAAAATAACACACCAACCTTGTACAATATTAATACTACATACTACAAACAAGATGACAACAGAGTTACGCCATTAAGGTTCAGTCTTAACACAAAAACACAGAAAAACTATCTTTTTTAAAGTTATTTCCTTCAATCTTCAGATATGTCACACAATAACAATGCTTCTAACCCTACCTGAGGGTTGATTCATGCCTTAAATAGGCTTCCAAAGAAATTTATATGCTTGGGTCGAGCTTCTAGATGACCTAAAAATGCAATTTATAAAACCCAATGTGTTTTCAAACACCTTGCCAACTCTTGACAACTTAACACAATGATGTTGTAAAGCTATTGAACCCTTGCCACCTTCTTTCCCAAAGTTCAAAAACA
Source organism: Sequoia sempervirens (assembly GCA_007258455.2). Classification (NCBI taxonomy): domain Eukaryota; kingdom Viridiplantae; phylum Streptophyta; class Pinopsida; order Cupressales; family Cupressaceae; genus Sequoia; species Sequoia sempervirens. The sequence continues at coordinate 154,717,083 of VDFB02026320.1, forward strand.
ACCCTAAGCACCTAAAAAAATGGTCAACATGACCTTATGATAACACAACAAAATTAAGAACTTGAAACAAAATAGTCCTTTCCCAGGTGCTCCTGTACCATTCCCCCCCCCTCAGCACAAACAGGTAAGGAAATTTAGGAGAGATCAAAGACACATCAATGCCTTGCTTCTTAAAGTCTTCCTCTTCTACCTAGGTAGCTTCAGATTCATGCTTATGCTTCCATTTGACAAGATGCTCCATGTACACCTTGTGCCTTGTAGTCTTCTTCACTCTTGTCTCCAAGATCTTCTCTGCTTGTAGCTTGTCTGGAGTTGGTATGGACATGTTGCTGATGTCGTTGAAGACCTCCTTACTATCCTAATCTAGATCCTTGAATGTCCCTTGATACTTGATTATATCAGCCACATTAAACACTAGGGATATGCCTAGGTCTACTGGTAATTCCACCTTGTAAGAATTTTGTCCATACTTGGCTAATATCTTGCAGGGACCCACTGTCTTCATCTGCAACTTGGTTGACATTCCCTTCTGCAACCTTGACTTGTTAAGGTGGACCATAACATAGTCCCCTACTTGAAATTGCACATCTTTCTTGGATAGATCAGCTTTCTCCTTCAACTTTTGGGTTGTTGTTGTAACTGTGTTCATGACCTACTCCTGAATCTCTTTCATGGTCTGAGTGAAGTCCTCTACATGTCCACTCCTGTTCTCCATAGATCAAAGGTCTCTGAGTTCACAAATTCCTCTTGGGTGCATCCCATACACAATCTCAAAAGGAATTTTCCCTGTAGTTCTATTGACACTATCATTATAGGCATATTCAGCTTGGGAGATAACCATATCCCATGTTTTTCCATACTCCTTGGTTAGACACCTTAGAAGATTACCCAACACTCTGTTAACCACCTCTATTTGACTATCAATTTGAGGATGGTAAGTTGATCCAAAAGATAGGTTTGTTCCCAATCTGCTCCATAGAGTCTTCCAAAAGTGACTCATGAACTTCACATCTCTGTCAGAAACAATGCTTAGAGGCAAGCCATGGATCCTAACAACTTCCTTGAAGAAGATGAGCTATGTAGCTGGCATCATGAGTAGTTTTGCAAGGAATGAAGTGACTCATCTTGCTAAATCTTTCCACCACCACATAAACACTGTCAAAGCCAGTCTTGGTCTTGGGAAGACCTACCACAAAATCCATGCTTACACACTCCCATGGTCTGTTAGGAATGGGTAGGGGTTGATATAAACCCGCATTGCTAGCTCCTCCTTTAGCTTTCATGCATATAACATATTGTTCCACATATTTTCTAACATCTCTTACCAACTTAGGCCAGTAATAGAATCTTTACACTAGCTCTAAGGTCTTATTGATGCCAAAATGCCCACTAAGACTGCCATTATGCTTTTCTTGAATCAAATTTTCCCTCATTGACCCTCTTGGAACACAGAAATGATTACCCTTAAATAACAGTCCATTTTGCAATGTATACTCAGAATATTGGCTATGAAAGTGATTCTCAAAATCAGAACATACCTTATAAGCATCTGAGAAGTCTTCATCTTCACCATAGAGGTCTTGGAAACTCTCTATTCCAATGCTCTTGAGTTGTATCTCTTGTACTGTCAACAACCTTCTACTTAATGCATTTGTCACCTTATTCATTTGCCCTTTCTTGTGCTTGATGGTAAAAGTAAAGGCTTTGATGTATTCCATCCATTTCAAATGCCTATTACTTAACTTCTCTTATGTATTGATATAACTAAGTGCCTGGTTATCAGTGAAAACTACAAACTCTTTGGGTAACAAATAATGCCTCCACTTCCTAAGGGACTGCACTAAAGCATATAACTCTCGATCATAGGTAGAGTACTTTTGCTTGGCTTCATTGAGCTTTTCACTAAAGAAGGCTACAGGCCTAGCTTCTTGACTAAGTACTCCTCCTATTGCTACTCCACTTGCATCACACTCAACTATGAACTTGTCAAAACTAGGCAATAATAGAATTGATTGAGTTTCCACTTCTTGTTTCAGTTTTTCAAACCCTTTATCAGCCTCTAGAGTCCACTTAAACTTTTTTTTCAGACCACCTTTGATAGTATCTAGGACTGGTGCACATATGCCACTAAAATTCCTTATGAATTTTCTATATAACTGAGCTAAACCATGAAAACTTCTTACCTCTATTGTTGTGGTTGGTGTGGGCCAGTTTAGGATGGCTTCCACCTTGCTTGGATCCATCTTCAATGTTCCTTGAGATACTACAAAACCCAAGTACACAAGTTCCTGCTTGAAGAACTCACACTTCTCAATATTGATTACCAACTTCTCCTCTTGCAACCTTTTAAGAACCATCTCCACATGCTTGAGGTGTTCTTCTGCTGTCTTACTGAAAATCATTATGTCATCAAGATATACTACCACAAAAATCCCTATGAGATCCTTAAGCATGAACATGCTAGGGGCATTTGAGAGGCCAAATGGCATCACTTTCCACTCATATAACCCATCATTTGTCTTAAATGTTGTCTTCCACTCATCACCATCCTTAATCTTGATCTGATGGTAGCCACTCTTGAGGTCCAACTTAGTGAAATATTGTGCTCCTCCAAGGCAATCCATCAAGTATTCTATTCTAGGAATTGGAAACCTATACCTAATTGTGATTCTATTTGTTGCTCTAGAATCAGTACAAAGTCTCCACTTACCTCCTTTATTTGTTGCTAAAACCACTGGCACTGCACATGGGCTGATGCTCTTTTGAATTAGTCCTTGATCCAATCATTCTTGCACTTGCCTAGCTACCTCTAGGCTCTTCTCAGGTGTAAGTTTATATGCTGCTTTGTTAGGCAATGAGGCTCCAGGTATGAATTCAATTTGATGACTTATTGCTCTCTTTGGTGGTAAAGTTGTAAGTGTACCATCACTAACTATGCTCTTGTACTTATCAAGCAACCTTTGGACTGCTTCTAGTAAGACCATCTTTTCAGCCTTTTCTTCCTCTTTGGACTGCACCATGATCACATATCCTTCATTCCCTTGGTGTAGGTCCTTAAGGAACTCCTTACCACTACTCAACATGATGTTTGGTACCTTTGACTGTCCTTCATCTTCCTCTGTCAATGACTACAATTTGAAGGTTCTTCCATCCTTCTTGAATGAGATGGTGTTCTCTTTCCCATCATAAATGGCACTTCTGTCATATTGCCAAGGTCTACCCAGTAGTAGATGGCATGCATCCATGGGTAATACATCACAAACCAGCTTATCTTTATATCCTCCAATTGAAAATTCCACTGTTACTTGCTCATTAACCAAAACACTCTACCCTTTGTTCAGCCATGTGACTTTGTAGGGGTTAGTATGAGGCAACTTCTCCAATTTCAGCTTAGTTACTACCTCCTCTGAGATTATATTGTCTGTTGAACCTGAATCTACTATGACTTTGCACACTTTACCAAGTATCTTGCACCTTACTCTAAAAAGAGCTCTTCTTTGCTTAGGTTCCTCTTTGACTGGCTGCCTGATCAAAACTCTATTAAACATTAGATTCTCTCCTACCTCAGATTCTATATGACTGATTTTAGATGCTTCAGGACTCATTGTGTCCTCTTGTGCATAAGCCACTCTCTTTTCATTGCTAGAAGAGGATGCTTTCTCCGGGCACCTATAAGCAGGGTTACCTAGTTGACTATAATGATAACACTTCATGTTAGCAAAATAAGAATTGCTCCTGCCTGCTCCTCTTCCTCTGTTTGAACCTCCTTGAGGTCCTCTTCCTTTGTTAAACCCTCCTCTTGAGGATTCTTCACCTCCATTCTCAGTGATTTTGGATTCTCCATGATTCCTTTGGTCATTGCCTCTACCTTGGTAACCACCACACTGTCCTCTTTGATCCCTTTGATCCCTACCTTTGCCTTTTCCCTTAGAAGCCTGATCTTGCTTCCTCTTAGTCCTCTCTTCAATCTTTATGGCCAAATGATAGCATTGGTGGACTATCTTGGGACTTAGTAAAGCCATCTCCTCCTGAATGTTCCACTTCAAGCCATTGAGGTACCTAGCCACCTTGAAACTCTCATCCTCTGTCACATTAGACCTCATACAAAGCTTTCAAAACTCTTTAGTATAGGTGTTTACATCTTGGTATTTTTGCCTTAGACTTTTCCTCTTCTTGTGAAACTAAATCTCATAGTCATCTGGCATGTAGGCTTCCTTCACCTTAGCAACCATTCCTTTCCAAGTTGATATGGGTTATTTGCCTTCTTTCTCCCTTTCTGTCTAAATGAACTTCCAACATGTCAAGGCTGATCCTCTCAATCTTGACTTAGCAACCTTCACCTTCTGAGCTTCAGTGACCCCATCACACTCAAAGTGATTCTCCATGCCTTCTATCTAGTCCATGACTAAATCAGGTTCCATTTTTCCACTAAAAAGTGGTATACCTTCAAGTGTTTTCCACTCAAGGCTTTCAATGCCTTCAAGAAAGGCTCCTCCTACAAAACAGGGTCAGGTTCAGGGGTCTTATCTTCCTCTACAACCTCTTCCTCCTTTGGTACCCTTCCTTCCAACTTCACATTGTTCAATGCTTGCTCAAACTGCTCTATTCTTTCTTTCAATTTCCTATTTTCTTCCCCCTGACCTTCAACCATCTTGGCCAATTGTGCATTTGTCACCATGGTGAAAGAATCACTTGACTCAACCTCTGACATATATCACTCTTTTCCAAATCTTTTGCTTGCTCTGATACCAATCTAATAGGGAGGCTAGAGGAATCAATCACAGATTCCTACATTAGGCCTTATCATAGACCTCCTTGGTCTATTTTGCTGCTCCACCTTAACCTATAGGAACACCACCTTGTCTAGGTTCCCCTGGTTCTCCTAGCCAACCTCACCATCTTAACAAATTTTGATCAACCAAAACAATCCTTAGTTCAATGCTTCACTCTTCCTTAGCCTTTAATACCCTAAAGACTAATCTTCCCACAACACTTAAAGAGGATCCTGCAGGGGTGTGGGTTTGCTTTCAATAGCTTCAAAATAGTTTCCTAGGTCCTCAAAGGTTTTCCAAGACTCTACCTTTTCACCACTTGTAATGGAACCCTCATCTAGGGTTAGGAAGGCTAGTAGCCTTTGAGCCCCTATTAGGTCTCCAATTCTAAGAAATATAGCTATTGTACTTGACTTTGCAAAACAAACCCCAATCTTTTTCTTGGATTCTCATTCCCTAAGGCTACCTCTCAAGGAATTTTGGGGTCTTGAGGCTTAGCAGGCCGTACAATGCATTGTTCTTAGAAATGGGTCTAAACTAGGGTTTCTAAACTGTTCAAAGCTATTTATGGACTGTCAAAAAGTTCTCCTCCTAAATGGATTGATAGACCCTCCTCCTTATCACCATACAAGGCCAAGACCTTCCCCTAAATTCTCCAAGAATAATTTCTCAAAAATCCTTACTCCCCTGCAAGTTATCCATGTTGTCCTGTAGCCTTTCCTAGTCGGGCTCTTCACTGTCTTGCCTAGGGCAAGGCTTTTCTCCTAGCTCCTGCAACCAAAAAAACCCTAACACCTACCATATTTACAAGGACAGAGTCTAGGCACATTTCCCAAAAGTCTGTACAATTTGTACAGAGGGAAGGTGCTCTAGAGCTCCATTTCTTCCAAGCTACTTGTTACAGGCCTGAAAATGGCAGTGAGCTAACTATTTACAAATGACAAAAGAAAAAGATTTATACAGATAGAAAAATGACACACCAACCTTGCACAATATTAATACTACATACTACAAACAAGATGAGATTAGAGTTACACCATTAAGGTTCAGTCTTAACACAAAAACGTAGAAAAACTATCTTTTTTAACATTGTTTCCTTCAATCTTCAGATATGTCACACAATAACAATGCTTCTAACCCTACCTAACGGCCGTTTCATGCCTTAAATAGGCTTCCAAATTAGTTTAGATGCTTGGGTCGAGCTTCTAGATGACCTAAAAATGCAATTTATAAAACCCAATGTGTTTTCAAACACCTTGCCAACTCTTGACAACTTAACACAATGATGTTGTAAAGCTATTGAACCCTTGTCACCTTATTTCCCAAAGTTCAAAAACAACCCTAAGCACCTAAAACAATGGTCAACATGACCTTATGATAGCACAACAAAATTAAGAACTTGAAACAAAATAGTCCTTTCCTAGGTGCTCCTGCACCATGCACACCTTTGATCTCTTAGCTTTCTATTTTCATTTACATTCTTTTCTAGGTCATTTAGTGAAGTTTTGCATTGCACTAGGTTTAAGTATTAGGTCTTGCATTTTGTTAGTCTTTCCAAGCTCGGGCTTGGTTTTGGACCCCTCTTTAGTTTATAATCAGACCCTAGGACAACCCTATTGCAAGATATCTTTCTCCTTTGCATACCTTAGATTGAGATCTCTAGGGTTTTCCTTGAATGAGAATGAAGAAGATTGATATTCTATTTCCCAAGCATAGAAACCAACAATTTTCTTCTTTTCAATAGTTTGTACCATATGTAAAAATTTGTAAAATACATTGTTTTTAGGAATAAATCCATGCGAATAAACACAGTAGTAGAAAGTATTATATTTTGTATTCATCTAAAATATTTACAATATAATACACATATTGAGCCTAAGGCTCTGAGAGAAGTTTGAATCCTTCTCATTCAAACCAAAAATGAGATACATCTTCAAAAAATAAAAAGAGGAGGTGAGACAAAAATGGAAATGGAAATTAAAGCCTCCATTCATCACAACAGTCAAAATGTTGTTTCTTCTGATTTCTTCAATAGGAAAGTAAAGGGGTTAACAACACACAACACAACATACGTAGACACAAAATGAACCTCAATCCTCATCACCACAACTATAAACCAAGAACTCAAATTGATTCTTCCATTCAAGCCCAGGGATGCACTCCACGTTATACTCCCTCAATAAAAGGGAGGCTACAAGTCGAGATAGTGTGTGATGCCTCTCCAGGTCGATAGTCTAGAATTCCATGAGAAAGGGTAGCCAAGGAACTACTTCCCCAAATTTTACATGCTTATGAATATTCATGATGGTCGGAATGCTGGAACCACGACTAGTTATTTGCATGATTTCATCAAGGCTATCTAAATATGCCAAATCAAACATGGCATGGTAGAGTTCAATAATCCAAGGCTTGGAAATGTATAAATCCAAAATTGAAACCAGGTATCAGGAAATAACATTGGATTTTCACCAAGGATGGTTCTCATCCTTCACATAATCCTTCCAAAGCACCCACTTGAATGCCATGATGACAAGGCAATCATTCTTCCCTACTAGGAATTTAATTCTCTCACTACTGACTTCACGTACAAAATAATTTTGTAACTTTTCCCTCAAGAGCCAAATTAGGGTACCTAGGCTAGACATGATGGTAGTGAGCAAGCTACAAACTAGAAAAATGGAGAATACAGTGGGAGGAGCTCATTAACTCAAATGTTAACTTAGTGATTTTTTCACTAAGTTGGTATTGCTATTTATAGAAAAATGTCTATTGGAGAGCTCGATGAATGGAAAACTTATCAAGGCAATGGAAAAAATATCAAGGAAACAAGAGACAAGGGATAAATCATATGGAGGATCTCAAACCAAGCTTTGAGAAATTAATTTGGGCATTGGGAGTAAATGCTCGCATGTACCAATTTTTTCCATGTGTCTGTCATCATCACCAATGCTAGCCTGCTCTCTTATGTGAAAAGATGTTTCTTAAAGAGATAAACTCAGCTAAATTAAATTCAAATGTCTTTTCAAAGTACACTTCCATCACTCAAAGAAAAATTTACATTGCTAAAGGCATGCTTCCCATAGCTCAAGATGTATTTGTGAAAAGGGAAGCATAGGGAATGTACTAATTATATTCTCATAGTAAAGTTGGCATTCTCAAGGGATACAGATCCCACTCCACATGTATCACCTCGTAGGGAGCACTTAGTGAGCTAGTGGTAACAAAGACACCTTATTCCATGTACATGTGAAAATTAAATACATCCAAAAATATTTTTTTTCTAAGTATCAAAACTCTCATGCAACTACTACTTTGAAGAATTTTTTGGCAAATCCTTCCAAGAATGCAACAATGGTGGAGGAATGGTGTAGGAGCAACTTTGCATTTTTTGCTTGTTTTTTCATTTCTTCGAGTCTAATTTAGAAATGAGTCAAATCATGATGTAATAAGGTCAAATTGACCAATTTTTGATGTAAATAATGTTATTATTGGTCCTAGGGGTGTTGAGACAAAAATTTGCTAATAATGTTGCAATTTTGTAAAAGTTGCATAGTGCATTTTTGTCAATTTTGTTGGTAGTTGGAACATGAATGGTCATTTCTTCAAAATTATGTTGTGGGCCATTGTAATGATGTAAAAACATGTTTAAACGACCTCTCGTATCATCGAGTCAGGTTGGATTGTGGATGTATTGAAGATACAATACATTATTGCTCTATTTTGTGTGAATTTTCTATGTTCTTTTGTAAATTCTATCTCTGTATAGCTTCATACAATCAAATAATGATGTGAAAAATGTGTGTAAATTTGTGGCAGTGTAGTAGCTTTCATTTGAATCTATTTGGAGAGTTTTTCATCAAGATTTGTAGGAGATAAAGTGGATTTTCTGAAAGTTACTTGGTTGCTTAGGGTTTTCTACGATTTGTTGGAAACTATGGAATTTTAGGCCATTCCACTATAGGATAAATCTATAAATTGGTGGAATGGGCCTATTAGGTACATTTTTTAATATTTTTAGGTTTGTAGGGTAGGGTGATGGTGTTAGAGGAGAATTTTCATGTGCCCTAGCTTAACAAGTTTGAATGCTAAGATTGAATTTGTTGGTTTTAGAGTGGGACAACAAAACGTTGGTGTGATCTGTGAAAACCAATGATGAAATTATAAGTTTGGTAACTGGTTGAAGGTGTTAGTGAAGAGTTTCAAGTTTTTTGTGAAGAAAATCAAGGACCTCCTTTGGAAAATAGGCCTAATTAGGCCTAGAAATAACGTTGAAGGGAAGAATTTGGTATGATGTTTCAAAAAAACCCATGGCAAGGGTTTGATATGTTAAATGACAGTGAATTGGGATTCTTAATGTGTTTGTGACAAATCCCTAAAATACCTTGTTTGAGAGTTATAGTTGGATAAGTGTGTTAGGTGACCTACAAGCTAATAGGTGGGTTATTGAAGGAAGATACCCTAGATTGGGTTTGTGACCTTGAAGACAAGTTGGAAACTATTTTCTAATGTCACCTTTCCCTACATCAGGTGGTATTAGAGCCTAGGCTCAAATCATTTGCAAGAAATTTGGGATTTGGAAGAAGGAAAGTTGAAAAGTTCTAAGGTGAAGTATTGGAGATACCTCCAAAAGGAAATTCAGTTGTTGTTGCTAGGGAATTGAGATCCCTAAGAGAGTCTCAAGAATCCATGGTAGCTAAGATGGAAGCACTGGAGAAGAGAGATGGGAGAGACAAAGGTCTTGTAGAGGAGAGTGACTTTGAAGATGTGGAAGAAGGTGAAGAGGAGAACACCCCAGAAGGATCCCAAGAATAGATGGATCTAGAAGAGAGGAAATTTCTTCAAGTGCTCAAGGATGTGAGGGGAGAGACACAAGATGTGAAGATGGAGCTACCTATGTATGGTGGAAAGATAGATAATGAGGAATTAATTGAATGGATAGATGACTTAGATAATTATTTTGAGTTCAAAGAGATAGCTCAAGATAAGAAGGTCAAGTTTTCCAAAAGTAAGTTGAAGGGACCAACACTTACATGGTGGAATTATACCCAAGAGGAGAGGAAAAATATGGGAAATTCCAAGATCAATTCTTGGGACAAGGTGGTGGCAAAGATAAAGAGACAATTCTTACTTGTTGATTATGAAATACAAGTGTTTAGGAGACTAAAAAAAATGAAGCAAAAAGAGTTGGATGTGGCAGCTTATACTGAAGAATTTCATAAACTTAGTATAAGGTTAGGCCACGTTGAAGATGAAAAAGAGAAAGTGGCTAGATACTTGAATATCTTGAGGTCTACAATACAAAATTAAATCATCCTTACCACTCCTAGGAATGTGGAGGAGTGTTTTAAAATAGCCATTAAGGTTGAAGAGAAGATCAATAGGAGGTAGGAAAAAAAATCAAGGGGTAGAGGGAAGAGTTTTAGGGGTAGAGGTAACCCTAGTGGAAGAGGTTCTCAAAGAAGACCAAATGAGAAAATCACAAGTGAAAAATCTCGTGGAGAAACAAGAGTAGATTTTAGAGGTAGAAGGTCGGGAGGTAGGGGAAAATTTAATGGACAAGGGAGGGGTTATAATACCTTCTCTAGAAGGTGTTATAACTATAATGAATATGGACATCCTACTTGGAAGTGCCTGAAAAAATAGGAAACAAGTTCTCACAATGGAGAAAGGACACAACTTGTTCATGAAGAAGACGAGGAAAGTGTGAAATCACCATCTCTCTAAGCTACACCTGAAGTGGGAGAGGCTTTGATGATTAGAAGGACATTGATTAAAGTGCCAACTACAAAGGAACCTCCTCAAAGGAAATCTTTGTTCTGGACATGTAAGATCCAAGGAAAGGTATGTAAAGTCATCATTGACTCTGGTTCAATGGATAACATTATGTCTTTGGAAATTGTAGATAAAATTAAGATGAAAAGAATACCTCACCCAAATCCATACAAGATTTCATGGCTCAATAAGGGGAAACAGGGGCTTGTGAATGAGTAGGCTTGGGTAGATCTCTCTATAGGACCTTATAAAGACAAAATTCTTTGTGACATTGTGCTCATGGATGTGTGCCACCTACTCCTTAGTAGGCCTTGGTAATATGACTGAAAGGCTCAAAATGATGGTTACAAGAATGAATATAGAATTAAGAAGGATGGTGTGTCAATAATCTTGGAACCTCTACAAGAGGATGATAATACAATCCATGAAGGTCCTAGTGTGATGGTTGTCAAGGAAAAAGTGATCTTGAAATACTTGGAGAAGGAAGAAGTTGGGTTTGCAATTCTAGGAAAGTTCATTTCTGATCCAACAATAGATCAAATAGAGATTCCTAGTGAAGTGTAGAATTTGCTAGATAAGTATGAGCATATAGGAACAAGAGAGCTTCCTAATTCATTTCCACTTATTAGGGATGTAAGTCATCATATTGACTTGATTCCGAGCACAATTTTTCCAAACAAGGTAGCATATAAGATGACTCAATAGAATGAGGAAATCATGAAGTAGATCCAGGAGTTGTTAGATAAAGGATTGATCAAAGAAATCCTATGTCCTTGTGTTGTACCAATAGTATTGTACCCTAAGAAGGATGGATATTGGATACTTTGCACTAACTCCAGAGCAATAAATAAGATCACCATAAGGTATCGATTTCCTATTCCTAGGATGGAAGATCTAATGGATAGTTTGGATGGTGCTAGGTAATTTTCAAAGATAGATTTAAAAAGTGGATACCATCATATCATAATAAGGGAAGGTGATGAGTGAAAGACTTCCTTTAAGACCAATGAATTCTTATATGAATGGCTAGTGATGCCATTTGGACTGTCAAATGCTTCTAGTACATTCATGAGACTAATGAATGAGGTGTTGAAGAACTTCATAGGTAGATTTGTGGTAGTTTACTTAGATGACACCCTTGTGTATAGCAAGACAAAAGAAGACCACTTAGATCACCTTGATAAAGTTTTGAATAAGCTCAATGAGAAAAGGTTAATGATCAACCTCAAAAAGTGTGAGTTTATGAAGAGGGAAGTTGTCTATCTTTGGTTTTTGATATCAGAAGGGACATGGAGGATGGATCCTACAAAGGTTGAGGCCATACTCAGTTGGACATGGTGGAACTTTTATTTTCATTGTTCCACTTGTGTTGTATTCAAACCTGACAGTTGTTATCCTTCAACATCATTGGGGTTTAGGGTTTTTCTACTCATTTCACTCATACCCTTCCCCCAATCTTTTTATTGGCTTATGTTTTCCTATTGACCAATTGCATTGGGTCACTGTTTGAGTTAAGTGGATTTTTATGAACCTCACCATCATTCTTTATTGGTCGCATCTCTCAAACCACCGGATGGGCCTAGGAATTCTCTTTCCTTATGAATTACTTATGTGCACATGCGGCTTTATACTCTATGCAAGTTTCGTCATGGTTTATCACCTATTGAGGGTTATGTTCCTGAATTTTACCTTTAACATGCGATGAGCTATTCCTTTCCACCAGCACCATTAGGATCTACAATTATGGGCTTGTTTCCCATCATGGGTCATGCTTTGTTCACTATAAAGAAACCAACAATGAGTGATGTTTTCTTTTCTTTTAAAGGCTTTATTTATTGCCCATCGTATGACATTATTGTTCCTTGGGAAAGTTACCGAAAATGATTGATGTTTTGTTTTTAATGACTGTAGGCTTAGTTCATTTCTTATCACGTGTTCTACCCTTGATTTTTGAGGAGTAACCTATGACCGACGATGCAGTTACTTCTTGTAACCCATTGCTGGAATTTACACTATTGTCAGATGCGTATTAGATTTCAAAGAGTAGCCTGTGACCCCCGATGGGTTGATTTTTCCCCATCGTGTGAGCATGGTTTATCACCGGTCAAGGAAACCTACTGGGAAGAGGACCCATGATGAACAATGAAGAATGAATATTTTTGTGTAAAATCTTTCGAGGGCTAGATCAATGGCTAGCAGCTCATCGTTGGCTCTTTAACCATCGCATGAAGATGTTTTGAAACAAACTTCAAATTGGTGATGGGTGATGTTGCAGAGATATGGTTGGGATTCCTTTATGACTCAAATGATGGATGACAGAAAGGGTAAGGATGATTGGGTAAGGATGTGAACAAACTCATGGTTGCTTTAAATAACTTCTTTGTTATTTCTTGGTATGGTCCATAAAGCAAGTGGCAATTCTTAATATGTCTTGTCAATCAATTTTTAAATCTACAACAATCAACGGTGGAGATTTGACATGTAGTAATAGAGTTCCTATTCACATGAGTGAGCCAAGATGAACATTAATTGTAGTTATCCTTACATTATCGTATTTAATGAGGATTTGTTGTAGATGAATCAATTCATTCACAAGTTATAGCTAGAGTTTGGAATTAATTGCTATGACTACAGGTAAGAAAGAATTATAGGAGGTTATGAGTGCAAGTGCTGCTACGGTGGTGTCACAGCATCTTTTGGTGTGTGTATGTTCTACATTGCCAATTGTGGATTGGATTTTCTTTGTAACTTGGGTCTTGAAGTGTTTTTTTGCATATACATGTGAACTTTCTAGAAGTGTGGTCTTCATCCTTTTTCATCACCCGCACTGGTTACTACACTATTCTGAGAAGATGAGTGAACCCAACACTCTTGTTGCACTAGTGTGAAGGTCTCAAAGGCTAAGTATGAATGAGGCAATTGCATACATACCATAGGATAAAATTCCCTTGAATGAGGTAGGTGTAGTTCCAAAGAAGAGGGGGAGTGTACGTAGAAAACCTGAGAAGGTGGTCATCAGGAGCACCTATATTTTGAGTAGGATTGTCTCACAAAATCTGACTATAGGAAAGGAGAAGGGAGCTCTATTTGCGAAAGAATTAATGAGGTCTCATCCAGGTTTTGGGGTTTGTTCAGAGAAACCTATTACTCCTATCCTAGTCTTTGACAACTCGGTGAGTGATGAGGGAGGATTTGGCCCTAGCCCTAGCTAGTTCCCTACCTCCCTAGTGCCTTATAGCGACTCTGAGCATGAGATTGTGATTACAAATCCACTCTCTATTATACGACTTGGTGAGGGTGGTTACTCTATGGCTGACAAGGCCAAGTAACACCCGTGTCCTTTATTAATGGTGTGGGGTTTTGGGTGATGCGATGATATTGCTTTTGGATGGTGGGCTCCATGGTTCTTTTTGATAGTGACTCATTCGTGGACATGTGCTGATAATTATGATGCTAGTCAGTTCGAGTATTGGTAAATGTGTTAGTTTTGCTTATGCCTTTTGGAAGGCTTGCGTGGCATCTCTGACAAATGGGTTAGCACTAATTTTTCCTTTTTTCCTTTCCCATGTTTGTGAAATGATTAATGTAATAGTTTTGGAATTAAACCCATTGAAATGAACTTTGAAATTAAAATAAATGTAATTACATTTTGAGCCAGATGCTTTGTTGCTCGCTTGTGTAATAAAAGGGATTTCATGGCTCAATGAGAGGGGTTTTGGTCTAAAATTTTTTAAGTCCAGTTTGTTTTTAAGTATAAGCCAATTGTAGCAAGCAAGGATAATGCTAAATGTTCAATGAATTCACTAGAGAGTTTTCTTGGGTTAAAGTCATATAGGTCATGATCTTAATAAGTTTGGTATCTATTATTGATATTAGAAAAAAATTCAAAATCCAAATTACATGCTCTCCTTTGTATATTTTCACAGATTATAAATGAAATTATCAAGGATCATTTAATCTATTGTAAATTATTCAATTGAATGTGTGGCTTGATTTCTTTGCTTTAACTCAAATTGTTAAGTAAATTGCTTAGGAATAGTCATGGGTGTGTGAGAATTTACAAGGATTTAGTAAGTAGTGTTTGGATAACATGATTCTTTGCAATTAAAGCATTAGAGAGATAGTTTAAATATATGAGAGTTAGATAATCGGTGTATTATTGGTTATTTCATATTTGACTCCATTCACCCAATTTGATGAGGCACTGGTGATTTATTGATTGTTTGGTAATAAAACGAATGAATCCTATATTAAGTTGTGGACATAGAATCAAAACAACTTTTATGAAATTATGCCAATATATCTGAAGTATCTGCACATTCTTAGCTAAATAAACATTAATTCATTCAAAGGTCTACCAAATCTTTAGTAAATTTAGTGTGATTGCATCAAATAAGAATAGAGACCATAAGGAATACCCTCTTTGGTCCTACAGAGCCTAAAGTATAGGAATAGAGACCTTAGAGACCTCTATTTTTTGTGTTGGCCACTAGTCCTTGGTGATTTTTGAATATAGAGGTTGGCATCCTTTTAGAAAATTCCAAGGTTAGCTAGAAAAATGACCAACAAAAATGGTGACTCTGCTAGGGACATGTGTTTTTATCCTCCAGTTGTAGATGGTTTAATACATAGTCATATGGTGATGAATCTGGATGTTTATTTCATATTTTATGTAGTTCTTGAACTTGGTCAAAATATTTGTAGCAACAAAGTGTGAAGATTTTGGAGGAGACTCCACTATTGGAGCAAACCCAGAACTAGACCTCCCTGGAAAGTTGTTTCAATTAATTTGAAACAGAATCCTCTTAATTAGAGGTGGTGACTCTGATTTCAAGTACCAGAAAAGAGTACGATAACTTCAAATCTACACGCTTCAAGACTGAAGGTGAAAAGCTTCTCTAAAATGCCAAGTATTTTCATAAATATGAGGAAATATTATTATATTTGCAGATGATTTATTGGAATTTTCAAGACTTAGGCCATAAATTTTTCCCAATTTGGTGAAATAGCACTAAAATAGGGAAAGGAATGATATCTTTGCATAATCTTGAAGTAGAGTTGAAATAAATGTTGAAATCTATCATATTCATGAATGCCACTTATTGAATAATACTATGCAAAGAAGAACTAGAATATATACATCATAAAGGTTTACTCCCATAAAATAAATTTGGGTTACCCTTTTGATGATACTGACAAGACTAGCAAAGGATAGGATAAAGTGTCTTGTCAAGTTATACATCTAGAACCAAAATGAATACAACCACACATGATGAATACCCCTTGTCACATCAAAGGAATTTTAGTATTGAAAGGTTCAGGGCCATAGATTTTAGTGATGTTATAGGTTACCCAAATATTATACCACCCAAGATCAGAGACAAAATACCAAAATTTAGTGGTGAAAAGTCAAAGTCGGCAAGTAAACATGTGCAAGAATTTTTTGATGTAATGGGTGACTATGAGATCGATTGTGAAGATGTGGTTATGAAGCTATTTGTTCAATCCCTAAAAGGAGATGCAAGAGATTCGTTCTCTTATTTTCCAATGTATTCTATACATTGTTGGAGTGAACTGAAAATAATTTTCATGAGATAGTTTGGTGAAACGATAAACCAAAGCATTGCAAGGAAGAATTTCATGGAAATTCAAAGGGGTAAAGAGGAGTTGATCCCTTCTTTTAACCTTAGATTTGTGAAAGTCATAATAGAAATCCCTGAGCACATAACGCCATATGATGCAAAATGTTTGGTTATATATTTAGGGTCATTTGATAGTAAGATGGGTTTCTTGTTGAGGGATAAAGAGCCTACTACTTTGCAGCAAGCTTATCAAAGTGTCATGGATATTGAGAAAAAATTGAAGTAGTAAATAATGAGGGGACATGTGATCGCAAATATGAATGGCTCTAATAGAATTCAAACTATTGAGCCAAGCCAATTAAGAAATAAAAGTGTCTGTCAAGAAAAGGAGCCCTTAAATGTTACATCTACATTGCTCTCAATAGATGCAGAACAAGAGAAAGCATCAACCTCACATCAACCAGGGTTATGAAGGGTTGATTCAATTTCCTCTATCAAAAAATTGTATGAGATAAAGAGATATGCAAATGAGTCACCATATGACTTGTTTCCAAGATTCTTGGATGTTATGATGGAGATACCTAAGAGCTTTAGGCCTAATGATTTAATGTGTATTGATTTGTTTTGTGAGGCTTACAAATCAAGATCAAGCCAATGGCCTAAGCATTAGAAGCCTCATAGCTTTGATAAAGCAATGGATTCAATAAGTATTATAGAAGGTGTTGAGCATGGTCATATGCCATTTGTAGTCCTCTAGAATGGTGACAGCTATTGCTCTAGTGAAGAAAATCAAAGGATAGAACTTCCAAGTCAAGAAGATGCATTGGAAGGAGGGCAGTCAACTGATGATTGCTATTATTTCACAAGTACTCTAAATGTGGGTCCTGACAGTAGCAATGAAGATGAAGAGACAAAGTGTGAGGATGAGGAGACATTACCTAATTTTCCTCCTTGGGATGTCATAGGATATGATCAAATACAAGAGGAACATGGTGAAACCTCACAAAGTGATTCAGTCATGAGCAGTGATGCACCAATCAGTGATTTAAAAGAATTGAATCTGAATTATATGGCACATATAAAGAATCAAAGGAATGTGATCGAACTAGCATAGTCTTCTAATGATAATGATTCTTCCTACGGAGTAGAGGTGGAGTCTTTTTCTTCTAGTGAAGGATGTGTCAATAGCCTAGAAGAGGTCTATTTCCTTGGTAGTGAGTATTTTTCCTCACATAAAGAATTTTTTGAATGTGGATCGATTGTTATGAGTGCAAATGATGAAGAGGATATTGAAAGTGTCTCTCTCCATTTATTTAGGTGATTACACTGATCTTGAATACACTAATGATCAAATGTATTGGGATCCTGACATCATCAAGGATGAGGCACATGAGACTGTCATGAGGACATGGTAGAATCCTTTATTTGATGAACCTGCATTGGAAGGTGAAGTCATAAATGATGACCCATATTGGTGTAGAGTCAATCCTCTTTTTGAAGAAAATCCTAAAGAATAATTGGTAAGTGTTACTAATGAATATGTTGTGGATAATACAAACAAGATCCAAGTTGATACTGAGTTAGGTAACATGGTTTGTCAAGATTTCAACTCTATCTTAATAGTTCCCCAAGTGAATGGAAAATGGGGTGATACAAATACTGATGAATTAGTGTACAATATGTGATTGAGCAAATTGTGCCTGATAAGCATCAAGGAGATAACTTAAACTTGTTGATATTTAATTGTGATAATCAACCATCTGATCAAAGAACTGAAGGTTGTGATGGTAACCTTGAATATAGTATCACTATTTGGGATATATGGATGATTGTGTTAATTCACCTATGATATCTAGAGATATTCTTGAAAAGATGGTGGAGATATTAGTAACTCGGGTTCCAAATGATGATATTTTCCCTCACATAATTGAAAATTCACTCTTGGATGCCCAAAAGGAAAATGGGGATGAATACATGGATACTCAGGCAGCATCATTTTATGTTGAGGAGAAGGAATTACTTGATGACTCTGTAGAGTATGCTAATATTGCCAGATTATTTGATCCATATGAAGAGAAACTCAGAACTAGGGATAATCACAAGAATGATATTGGTTAGTATGAAGTTGCATTGCAATATTTTGTATAGGTTCCATATCTTATGGATCTTATCATGGGGTTTCTTCCACATGAAGGAATGGATGTTATGGTTGTGCAGAATGTTGATCCTCCTATGTCTATAGGCCATTTATTGAATACCTCAGAGGAGATTGAATGTGGCATACAAGATGTTCATGATTACCTTTATCTTGGTGAACAAGTTGAGATTAGTGTCACCATCTATGATCAGGAGAAATATGAAAGTTTTGCTTTTCCAATATATTAGGGTGAGCCTACAATACATCAGGATAATGAGTAGAATGATTCCATGATAAGTGGGATGGATAAGGCTAGATATGACAAAATTTGTGGTTTAGAAGGGTAAAATGCAGACCTAGGTCCTTTGAGATCAAAGAAAAATAGGGTATTTGATAGATGAAAGGTCTTCTTTTAAGCTTTGGGAGGCCATCAGGGCTCTAATTTGGAAAAGCGAAGCTAATAAAATGAATGTCCCCTTGATGACCTACTTTGTCAAATATTTTGGATTCTTGCTATGCCTGCAAGAGGCATACATCCCCAATGAGAGCCACTAGTGGAAATCTTATTTTCATTGTTCCACTTGTGTTGTGTTCAAGCTTGAGAGTTGTCATCCTTCAACATCATTGGGATTTAGGGTTTTGGCACTCATTTCACTCATACCCTTACCCCAATATTTTCATTGGCTTATGTTTTCCTATTGATCAGTTGCATTGGGTCACTATTTGAGTTAAGTGGCTTTTTATGACCCTCACCATCATTCTATACTGGCCCCATCTCTCAAGTCATCAGATGCACCTAGAAATGCTCTTTCCTTATGAATGACTTATGTGCATGTGTGGCTTTATACTCTATGAAAGTTTAGTTCACAATCTATCACCCATCATGGGTTCTGTTCCATAATTCTACCTTCAACACAGGATGAACAATGCCTTTCCACTAGCACCATCAAGATCTACAATTATGGGCTTATTGCCCATCATAGGTCATGCTCCATTCACCATAAAAAAACCAATGTTGAGTGATATTGTATTTGGTTTTAAAGGATTAGTTCATCACCCATCACATGATGTTATTGTTCCTTGGGAAAGTTACCGATGATGAGTGATGTTTGGTTTTTAATGACCACAGGCTTAGTTCATCGCTTATCGCATGTTGTTTTTTTTATTTTTGAGGAGTAACCTGTAACCAACGATGTGGTTACTTCGTGTAACTCATTGCTAGTAGTTACACTATCACCAGTTGTTTGTTGACTTTCAAAGAGTAATCCATGACCACCGATGGGTTGAGTTTTCCCCATCACATAGGCATGATTTATCACCAGTTAGGGCAACCTGCTGGGAAGAGGACCCATGACAAATGATGAAGAACAAAGATATATGGGTAAAATCTTCAGGCGGATAGATCAATGGTTAGTAGCTCATCATTGTCTCTTTAACTATCACATGATGATGTTTTGAAATGGACTTTAAACCAGCAATGGTCGATGCTACAGAGATATGGTTGGGATTCCTCAACAACTAAAATGATCGACAATGGACAGGGTAAGGACAATCAGGTAAGAATGTGAATAGACATGTGGCTACTTTAAAACACTTCTTTGCCATTTCTTGGTATGGTCCGAAAATTAAGTGGTGATTCTTAATATGCCTCATCAATCGAGTTTTAAATCTACAATGATCAACGGTGGAGATTTGGCATGCAATAATGGAGTTCTCATTCATCCAAGTGAGCCAAGATGAACATTAATTGTAGTTATCCTTACATTCTCTTATTTAATGAGGATTTACTATAGATGAATCAATTCATTCGCAAGTTATAGCTAGAGTTCAGAGTTCATTGCTATGATTGTGGGTGAGAGAGAATTATATGAGGTTGTGAGTGAAAATGCTGCTAGGGTGGTGTCACAATATCTTCTAGTGTGTGTATGTTCTACATTGCCAATTGTGGCTCGACTTTGCTCTATAACTTGGGTCTTGAAGCATTTTGCTGCATATATGTGTGAACTTTCTAGAATTGTGGTCTTCATCCTTTTTCATCACTCACACTGGTTATTGTGCTATTTTGAGAAGATGAGTGAAACCAACAATATTTTTGCACCAGTGCGAAGGTCTCAAAGGCTAAGTATGTAGGAGCCAATTGCATACATACCAAAGGATAAACTTCCCTTGATTGAGGTGCCTATGGTTCCAAAGAAGAGGAGGAGTGTATGTAGAAAACCTGAGAAGGTGGCCGTCAGGAGCACCTATATTTTGAGGAGCAGGATTGTCTTATAGAATCTAACTATAGGGAAGGAGAAGGGACCTCTATTTTTGAAAGTTAATGAGGTCTAGTCTGGGTCTTGGAGTTTGTTTGAAGAAACTTGTTACTCCTATCCTAGTCTCTGATAGCTTAGAGAGTGATGAGGGAGAAGTTGGCCCTGGCCCTAGCTAGTTCCCTACCTCCCTGGTGCCCTACAATGACTCCGAGGATGAGATTTTGATTGCAACTCCACTCTTTATTATACAACCTGGTGAGGGTGGTTACTCTATGGCTGACAAGGCCAAGTAACACTCGTTTCCTTTGCTAACGATGTGGGGTTTTGGGTGATGTCATGATGTGGCTTTTGGATGGTGGGCTCTATGGTTCTTTTTTATGGTGATTGGTTCATGGGAATGTACTAATAATCATGATGTTGGTCAGTTTGAGTATTGGTAAACATGCCAATTTTGTTGATACCTTTTGGAACGCTTGCATGGCATCTCTAACAAATGGGTTAGCACTCATTTTTACTTTTTTCCTTTCCCATGTTTGTGAAATGATTAATATAATGGTTTGGGAATTAACCCCATTGAAATGAACTTTGAAATGAAAATCAAATGTAAGTACATTTTGATCTAGATGCTTTGTTGCTCCCTTGTGCTATAAAGGGATCTCATGGCTCAATGTAAGGGGTTCTGATCTAAAATTTTTTAGTCCAATTTTTCTTAAGTATAAGCCGATTGTAGCAAGCAAGGATAATGCTAAATGCTCAATGAATTCACTAGCGAGTTGTCTTGGGTTAAAGTCATATAGGTCATGATCTTAATAAGTTTTGTATCTATTATTGATATTAGAACAAAATTCAAAATCCAAATTACATGCTCTCCTTTGTATATTTTCACAGATTATAAATGAAATTATCAAGGATCATTTCATCTATTGTCAATTTTTCTATTGAAGGTGTGGCTCGATTTATTTGTTTTAACTCAAAGGGTTAAGTAAATTGATTAGGAATAGTCATGGGTGTGTGAAAATTTACAAGGATTTGGTAAGAAGTAGTGTTTGGATAACATGAGCCTTATCAATGCAAAGCATTACAAAGATAGTTTAAATATATCAGAGTTAGATAATCGGTGTATTAATAGTTTTTTCATATTTGACTCCATTCACCCAATTTGATGAGGCACTAGTGATTTATTGATTGTTTAGTAATAAAATGAATGAATCCTATATTAAGCTACAAAATTAGAATCACAACAATTTTTATGAAATTATGCCAATATATCTGAAGTATCTACACATTCTTAGCAAAATAAACATTAATTCATTCGAAGGTCTACTAAATCTTTAGTAAATTTAGTTTGATTGCATCAGATAAGAATGGATTTGTAATGAATTTTATATCTACCTAATGAACACTATAAGGAATACCATCCTACATCCTACAGAGCCTAAATTGTAGGAATAAAGACCTCAGAGACCTCTATTCATTGTGTTGACCACTAGTCTGTGGTGATTTTTGAATATAGAGCTTGGCATCCTTTTAGAAAATTCCAAGGTTAGCTAGAAAAATCACCAATAAGATAACACCTACTTTAGTTGGGGAGGTCAAGAGTTTTCATGGGCTAGCTAAATTTTATAGAAAGTTCATCAATAACTTTATTCATATATGTGCACCAAAGATTGATACCATCAAAAGAAGGAAGAAGAATCAATTTTGTTAGACTGTACATGTAGATAAGAGCTTTGAATACCTAAAGTCAAGAGTGGCACAAATGCCTACCCTCACACTTCTTGATTTTGATAAAGTCCACATTGTGGAATGTGATACAAATGGGTCTACTATAGGGAAGTCTTGAGCCAAGATGGAAAACTAGTAGCCTTTTTTAGTGAAAAACTAAATGATCCTAAGAGAAGGCACTCCACCTATGACCTTGAACTTTATGCTATGGTTCAATCTCTCAACAAATGGATACGTTATCTCTTTCCCAATGATTTTGTGGTGTTTATTAACAACCATGCATTAATTTACTTGAACACTCAAGAAAAATTGAATTAGAGGAACATGAAGTGGATGGAGTACTTGCAGGCCTATACCTTTTCAATCAAACACAAGAAAGGAAAAGAAAAAAAGGTTAATGATTCCCTAAGTAGAAGAACAATGATGGTGCAGGAGGTACAACTTCAAAGTGTTGGGACAGACTCTCTAAACGGTATGTATGAGGTTGATGATGATTTCAAAGAAGCATATGTTGTTTGCAATCAATTTCAAGGTAGTTTTCATAGTGAATATGCAGATTATGTGTTGCAAAATGGTCTGCTATTCAAGGGGGCTCATTTGTGTGTGCCTAAGTGCTCTGTGAGAGAAAATTTGTTACGGTAAAATCATAGTGGTAGCTTGAGTGGTCATTTTTAAATTGACAAAACTTTAGAGCAGGTTAAGAGGTTCCACTACTGGCGTAGGATGGATGTTGATGTAAAAAGGTTTGTAGAAGGATGTGGAATATGTCAAAGAGAAAAAGGGAAAAGTTCAAATGTAAGTTTGTATCTTTACTTGTTCCTAATAGTTCATGGGAGTCTATAAGCATGGAATTTGTTTTAGGTCTACCTAAAACACAAAAGGGGAATGATAGTGTCTTTGTGGTTGTAGATAGATTTAGTAAGATGGCACATTTTATTGCATGTAGAAGCACTAATGATGCAAATCATATTGCTTGTTTTTTTTTCAAAGAAATTGTGAGGATAAATGGACTACCCCTAAGCATTGTTTCTAATAGAGACTCAAAGTTTATAGGTCATTTTTGGAGGACCTTATGGAAAAAGTTGGGTACTAAGTTGCAATTCAGTCCAGCATACCATCCACAAACAAATGGCCAAACTGAGGTTGTTAATAGGTCTCTTGGAAACTTGTTGAGATTTCTAACTAAGGAGCATGATGAGTCATGGGATGTTCTTCCTCAAGCAGAGTATGCATGCAATGACTCCATAAATAGAAGTATAGGGAAGATTCCTATTGAAGTGGTCTATGGAATGAATCCTAGAAGAATTTATGAGCTTAGAGATCTAAGAGACATGGAGGAAAGGAGTGCAACACGAGAAGACTTTGCAATTTCTATGAAAGACATTCATGATCAGGTAAAGGAGAACATGAAGAAGAATGTAGAGAAATACAAGGACAAGGAAGATTTGAGAAGAAAAGATTTTTAATACAAAGTTGGTGATTTAGTGCTTGCACACCTTAGGAAAGAAAGACTTCCAAAGGGAAAAAATACTAAATTTATGATGAAGATAGGTCACTATAGGATAGTACATAAATTTGGTCAGAATGCCTATGAAATTGAGCTACCTCTAGGAGTTACCATTTCTCCTATTTTCAATGTTGTTGATTCATATCATTTTAAGGGTGTTGTGAATACAGGTGATGTTGCAAGTACTGTTGATGCTGAAGATGATGAATGGGTAAAATACTTACCTCCTATCCAGTCAATGAAACTTGATAGCATCATAGACACAAGGGAGGTCAAAAGAACAAGAAAGAAGGTATACAATAAGTATTTAGTTAAATGGAAAGATTTACCAATTGAATATGCCTATTGGATGACTAAATATGACATTAAGTAGCATGTTACCTCTATTAAAGACCTCATTTCATTTGGAGGATGAAATCTCTTCCTCCCCAGGTGAATGGTGTAGGAGCACCTTTACATTTTTCACTTGTTTTTGCATTTCTTGGAGTCCAGGTTAGAAGTGAGTCAATTCATGATGTAATAAGGTCAAAATGACCAATTTTTGATGTAAATAATTTTATTAGTATTCCTATGGGTGTTGAGACAAAAAATCGCTAATAATGTTGCAATTTTGTTAAAGTTGCATAGTGTATTTTTGTCAATTTTGTTGGTAGTTGGAACATGAATGGTCATTTATTCAAAATTCTGTTGTATATTATTGGAATGATGTCAAAACATATTTAAAAGGCCTCTCATATCATCAAGTAATATTGGCTTGTGGAAGTTTTGAAGATACAATACATTATTGCTCTGTTTTGTGTGAATTTTCTAATTTTTTTGTAAATTCTATCTCTATACGGCTCCGTACAATCAAACAATGATGTGAAACCTATGTGGAAAGTTGTGGCAATGGAATAACATCCATTAGAATCTATTTGGAGAGTTTTTCAGCAATATTTGTATTAAATAAAGTGGATTTTTTGAAAGTTGCTTGGTTGTTTAGGATTTTCTAGGGTTGGAAACTATGGAATTGTAGACCATTCCACCATAGGAAAAATCTATAAATTGGTGGAATGGGCCTATTAGGTGTTTTTTTTAATACTTTTAGGTTTTTAGGGTAGGTTATGGTGTTAGAGGAGAATTTCCACATTCCCTAGCTTAAAAATTTTGAATGTTAAGATTGAATCTATTGGTTTTAGAGTGGGACAACAAAAGGTTGGTGTGATCTATGAAAACAATGATGAAATTATAAGTTTGATGACTGGTTGAAGGTGTTAGTGAATAGTTTCAAGTTTTTTGTGAAGAAAATCAAGGACCTCCTTTGGAAAAGAGGCCTAATTAAGCCTAGAAATATCGTTGAAGGGAAGAGTTTGGTATGATCCTCAAAACAACCTATGGAAAGGGTTTGATATGTTAAATGGTAGTGCATTAAGGTTCTAAATGTGTTTGTGAAAAGTCCCTAAAATACATTCCTTGAGAGTTATAGTTGCATAGGTGTGCCAGGTGACCTACAAACAAGTTGGTGGGTTATTGAAGGAAGATACCCTAGATTGGGTTTGTGAACTTGAAGACAAGTTGGAAACTATTTGTTTGAGTCTAATATTTCCATTCCTTACATCAAGGAATCATCTTCTAGTGTATAGGCTAGAGTCTCACCTACCAGACAAGGCTACACCAACATCTTTGGAAAGGATTCATATGCTAGTGCCCTAGCGTCAGAAGACCAAAGTTTTGCACATACCAAAACCATATAGGAAAGAAAACCCATTAAGGAGAAAGTGGTTGAGGATTTCATATATAATATTTATGACCCAAATTTGCATGTAAACCCTAAAAACCTTAGGGAGGGAATAATGCAAAGAATTTTCGCCCATGGGTCAATCAAGGGCTTTGTGTTATGGCTTTGGTATTGTAGTTTGACACAATTCATATTTCCCTCCATACATCTATGCCTAGAGCTGGTGGATGCATGTGCAAAAAAAGGATGGATAAAGAAACATGGGTTATCGGTGGCAATAGGTTGATGGTTACCATCAATGCAACAACCATTTGGGATATGTTGTGCATCCCTATAAATTGGGATGTCGAAAGATTCCAAACTATAAGAATGGAAGCTTTTTGGAGAACCAAAGATAAGCAATTAAAATTATATATGGATGAAACAAATGAGAAGTTGGGTCTATCAACTGATTTTCCCTCTAGCACATGGAAAGTTAAAATTAGATGTATAGTATTTTTCTCAATGCTAGCTTATATTTATGGCTTTGAAGATGATGAAAAGGTTTAAAAATTCAATGTGGGCTTGGATCTCATGCTCAGGAAGGAGAGGAGCCATAAATATTTTGATTTTGATAATGTAGTGGCCAAAGGGATGCTAGAAAAATTAATAAATTATGGCACTACTTTTCAATTCAGGTATTCTTTTTTTCTAGCACATTTAATTTTACATCACAACCTTTAATTTTTTAGAAGATATTTATCACTCAGTAAGTTTGATGCGGCAGGTTTATACCATCAAGTTTCATTCTAGACCCATGTTCTTTCCAAAACATGGGATTATTATTTTTTTGTTGATTACTTCCTACAACCAGTACTCTTGGATTTGTCTCTATGCCCTTTGGGTCAATTTTCCCCTGAAGCCTTAAAATGGATGAAAAGGAACCAAACCCCAATGGATTATTTTCTGGGAGCCAAGTTTTCTTTCATCAAATAAAATAGTTTTATTGAGGATCACTTTAGGCTCCCTTAATTTGTAACAAACATGACCTTTTCTTTGGAGGCATCTTGTTAGGAAACTATTTCCAGCAAATCCTATGGAAATGAGAGGAATTAAAAGATGCTTTACCCACTTCCCCATACTATTTGCAAAAGTCAACTAACAATTGTGAAAAGGGAGGAATGAGATTTGTTGACTAGAAAATTGGCTCACCTAGGCCTGGTCCTCATTTGTGACACATGTAGTACTTTCCTATGAAACATCTTTCGACTAAAAAATGAAGAGTGGGAATCTTTTAAGTCAAGGAAGAACCTGATAGAAGAAAGGGAAAAGTTCTACATTGACTTAGCCTTTATATAATATGTGTGACCCTCATGGCTTGACTTTTGTGTTTGGGTGGTGAAGTTCTAAGAAAGCATATATATGGGCCAGTCCCTCAAAACACAACTAAAGAATTTGGGATGGTCAGAAAGGAAGATGGCTGAGTTCTAGAAGTACCGATAAGAAATCAAGAACATTAATGCCTTATATGGAGATGTTAAGCTGTACAATGAAAGGTTTGACAAGATATATGACATTAAGGTTGGGTTTGACAATAGCAATCCTAAAACTGATTGGGAAATGGAATAAGAGAAAGCACTAGTTTCTGTCCCTCCAACTCAGGAGCCCAATGTAGGAAAAATGAAAGGATATGGGTCAAAACACAAAGGCTCATAGATCATATCTTCCACCAACACCCTACCAAAAGGAAAAAGGACTCAATGGTCTCAAGAGATTTGATGTAGCTTTAGGGACCCAAGTTTCAATGAGTTCATCCACTAGTTCATCTCCCACAAAGAGGAGATGAGTCTAAGAATTAGGTAGACTAGGTATATCAAGTAGAGGAGAAGAAGAGGTGGAATCCACTCTGCCAATACTTTCAATTTCGTCAATCCAGGTAAGTTTTGTGCCCACCCTTCTTTCTTCTACTACATCTTTAATTGTTCCTTCCCTCCTCATCCATTGAGAGGAATCCTCCATTGACGAGTTTTGATGCCCTCATTCTGAACACACACCTAACCATATTTGAAAATGAACCCCATGAAGAAACTATGTGCACCGAATGATCATCATCCACGTCAGCTACAATTGATTCTTCAATCCCCCTATCAAGGGAACCATTTGAAAATACTTATACATCCATGTTACCATTTTTTCCATCCCCATTTTCTTCATAGAAAATTCATCTTTTTCTACCCGCTTCCCCTTTTACTCTAATGGGTGTCTCTCCTTCTTAGTCCACACATGGAATCTCACCTTTTCAATGATAATGTTCCCTTTCACCTCTCTAGAACCTCAAATGGTTGAGGCCTCTCCTTCCATCACCCTTTTTAGTCTCCCTCTAGGTGTTTTGCTTGCCACATAGAGTATTGACTCTCCATAGAGCCTTCAAACTCATCTAGAAGAAATAAGGTAGGCCCAACAAGCAAGTAAGAAAAACCTACTGGGAAAGGTCGTGGAAGAACTAGCTACTCAGAAGTTGGAATCTTGTTTTGGTGAAGATTGGAATGCTCTAATTGCTGAATAGTAAAACTGAGAGGTGGGGTGAATTAGTTGTCACATATTTTATCCTTTAATTCAATGATCGAAACTAATACTTTTTTATGGTGTTTTCTGCACAACAACAACTCATATAGAATATGATATCCTATCTCTCTTGAAAGGTAAATCTCTATTAGTAAGCCTCAAGAGATAACCCCAAGGTCTCTAATGTTGGGTCTTAGCAATGGATAAACAACTCAGTAATAAATGTGAAAAAGTTGGTAATCACAAGGGGCCTTACAAAAAAAATGTTGAAGCTCTTACATTCAAAATTTATCAATAATGGTGATACTACAAATCTTAATCTAATAATGATTAAAAGAAAAATAAAAAAAAGAAGGTTTGAGAGAGAATTATCTAATCTAAAACCTAAGATAATTTATGCAAACAATAAAGTGTTCAAGATGGACCAATCTTCCCAAAAACCAATCTTTGCTTAACCAAGATCAAATCCACAGTATCACAAAGACAGTGGAATCTCCAAAGGAATCTAATGATTTTCAGATTGTAAACATTCAAACATTCACAATTGAACTTGAGTGTAGAATAGAGTAGGCCCAGACTAAATTTACATAGCAATCCACAATTAGTAGATCACTAAAAGTATGGACTTGAAGATTCCTCAACAACTCAAAAGGTTTATCATGAACATAAATAAATTACAACTAGTTCTAAGATTAACCATATACCATCTTACTTAATGCTTCCAAATAAGAGGAAGATACAAGAACCATGCATAGATGAATAATCCAAATAAGGACATCAAAGAAAAATTCCTTCAACTATATTAGCTTCACCAAAATTTGAAACAATTCAAGTATCTCAAAATTTAAAAACTGAATAACTATAAACTATTCACTTGCCCACTATCCACTATCAGCTACCAGTCTTACAAATGAAGAGGATTTTCGCATATGGATTTCATGAGGTTGACTTTGGCTACTTGTATTGTCATTGATGGAAAATTGAGTCTACAGTTTGATCCACAATATTAGGTGTGCTTATACCAGTAGAGAATCTAAGTCTCTGTATTCTACTGGCAGAGAAAGTAAAGAACAAGACATCCGGTTGGTATGTTGATCTGATTACTTCTTTGGATCACTATTTTGGAGTGTGGATCCCCAAGGAAGTTTTCTTAGCTCATACACTATTCTACTAAAGAAGTTTTGTAGTTTTAAATTGATCATAGTTCAAGTTATGAGGTTTAGTGGCATGTTTTATGATCTATTTTTCATTGTATCCAACAGGCTTGATGTGGTGGATTGTGGATGTATGTGGAATAATTATTTTGCTATCTCCTATGTTTAGAACCTTGGTATGGGTCCTCTCTATAATTCTAGCTGACTTTTGATGGTATGCTTCATTTCTAATTAAATATTTAAGCCTGACATGGCCGATATAAGCAAAGAATATTATATTTTGTTATAAGGCTGACATGTGTTGAATTTTTGGGTTAGTGGATATATAAGGAAGATTGGTAATTCACTTTGTGTGCATGTAATGAAGAGAGATGAAGGTGTGTGCGAAAAAGAATAGTTGATTGATTCAATATTGGTTGTACAACTAAAGGGTTTTTAGCAAGAGAAAAAAGTAGAGAAGAGCCTAACAGATTTGAGCAGAAGGTTCAAAGTCAGATTGTCCACTTCAATGCAACTGAATCTAGGAATTTGTAGATGCTATCTTCTCAGTTCAATTTTTTTTGTAATCTATAAATTATAGTTGTATGGTAGTGAGCCTCTTTCTTTGAGTAGTGACTTCTAGGTAGTGCGCTTGAATGCAAGTGCATTCCCATCTTTTATTTTACTTTTAATAGAGTAAACTTTGTGGATTAATCTCCATAGTGGTTTTTCCCCTAACAAAGTTTCCACATAAAAATATATGGTGTTATGGTGATTATTGATGTGACTGCATGTTTTCATCTATTATGTGTTGCTAATATAAAGTTCTAGTATTGTTGTTGATGGTTGTTAGTTTTGTTTTGTAAATTAAAATCATTAAACACTAATACACCCCCCCCTCTCAGTGTTCCTTGCATCCAAAAATTGGTAGTAGAGTGGGTTCCTCTTTGGAAGCTTAGCAGCTTGAGGGGAATCTTGAATTACTATGGATGTTGTTGGTCTTCAACAATAGCTAATGGTGGCACTTGATGATCTTGATCAATCTAAGGCAAAGGTCATGGAACTTAAGGAAAATCTTGTAGATGTCGAGAAATTCATTCAATCACTAAAGGGAAAGATAAATGACTCAAGGGAAAAGATAAAGGAACTATGTGATCAACTGAAGAAAAAGGAAAGCAAAGGTTTCGATGATGTCCATTTAAATCAAGCCCTAAAAGAGATAACATGAGAATGTGAGAAGCTATCCAAGGAAAATGCAGCTCTAAAACTTGAAATGGAATCTGTGGCAATGAAGTTTACTAAAGAGATTGAGAAAAGAAAGAAGAATGAGGAAAATCTGGCCCAGTCTCTAAGAGAAAAGTTTGAAGAATGCAACAGAATTAACAATACATTATCCAGTTGGAGATTGAATTGCAGCAATCCAGAAACAATGAATGAGAGCTTGAGAGATAGATAGTAATTCTTGGTAATGAGCTTACTACTGCAAATGAAATAAAAGAGAAGTTCAAGATAAGTTCTACGAAGATTGAAGAAATAACTAAAAGTTAGAAGGATATAAATGATAAGTGAGGTCTTAGATATGAGAAGGGTGAATGCTCCAAATCTGAACAGAATGTTGAGATTAATGGATGCACAGCCCCTGAAGCTTCAATAAAGGACTTTAGCCATGAAAGATAATCAACCACAAAAGGAAGTGTTGCAACAATGGAATGCTTATTAAAGATTCTATTGATATGATGATTGATATGATATGTTACAAATGAACAAGATGCCTGATTAAATAGGGAAGAGGTAAACCCTAATATGCATGAGATGTTGCCAAGTGTTATAATCTAACATGTGACAACATGTGAACCCTATGTTGATGATCATTAAATGATGAGATAAGTTCTAGAAGGAATCTTATCCCACAAACTAGGAAGGGAATATTATCCCATTTATTAAATGATGCAACCTAGGACTAAATGATTTAAGACCTAAGTTAACTTATTTTAGTGTAATAATTAATTAATTAATTACACCAACACCCCCCCATAAGTTCAACTTAGGGAGGAAAATGCAATGATTATGCAAGATGATGATGGGTCCCGGCTACGAGGCCATGTTAGGCACCCATGTACATGAAGATGCAGAAGATCTCCCACAACCGGAGAAAAGGGGAAAACCTAGTGGGAACAAAACCCCTCTCCAAAAAGGAGATGAAAATTCAAAAATGTGAGATAGGCTGGGAAGGATGGAGGACTCCCAAATACCCCCCAAGTACACCATCTATCACATGGATACAATAGAGAGAGACTAAATAGCCCCCCCAAAAGATGTGATTACCTGCAAAGATGGTAAGTGTCTGAAGACAGAACAAGATCCAATGTCGACAAACAACTTGTCTCCCTTTTGGAAGAAACAAAACCAACTGCAAGTGTAGAGATGCTTCCCATTCCAGATAGGAATTTAAGGAAGGAAGGATGAAAATGGATGATGATGTCTCAGAACTCTACTCAAATGTCTCCTTGCCAGAAGATGAAGATGCCACAATCAATGAAGAGAGTGACAAACTAGGTCGATGCAAAAACTTATGTTGAACAATATCCAAAGACAAAGATAGGATGAATATGATGGATGTGATGGAGACTTGATAGCCCCCCCTGAATGAAGTGTCCTCAAAACCACTGAAGGAAGTTTGAAGCAAATCCAATGGTTGATGTTGAAGAAACCTCAAGTCCTGAAAGGAGTAACAGGGAAGAAGTCTCAGATAGGAAATATCTAAAGAGAAACCAAGTGCCTCCAAGATAATCTTTGGATTCCCAATCAGGGTCGAGACAAAGGAATGAGGAGACTCAAAACAACTCTCCAAAGCCAAATCTGAATAGAGGAGTGATACCCCCTCAAGAATTGTCTCCAAACCTATAGAAGTAGCCAAGGTAGTGATACCTAAAAAAAAGCCATCATGTGATGTCAAGTCTGGAAAGCGAAATGTGTCCTGATGGATGATGATAGTGGAAGCCTCAATCAATGATTCTGGACAAGGAATCATTGAATCTGAACGGATACCAGCTGTCTTTGATGAAGAAGAAGGAACAAAAGGAACCTTGTCAACCTCTTCAGAAAGATCAAGGGAATCAACTTCCTGCACAACAATAACATCATGGGGTACTTGATCGAAAGAATGATATTCTGAATCATGACCATCGGGGAATGGTGGAGTGTCGGAATCTCCGTATAGCTCCCAAAGCTTAGTCCAAAGAATGTGAGTACAATCACAATGATCAATACATCTCAAAACATCACAATCAACTTGGATCTCAAGAATCTCCAAAATAGTGTACCTACTACAACTCCAAGCAAGTGCATGAATACCTTCACTCGGATGAGGTACAATACCAAATAGATGTGGCAACAAATCAAGTGAATGAAGATGGTGGCAGATCCCATCTCACCATTACTGATAGTTACGCTTGTGCAACATAATCAAAGGAGAATAATATGCAAGCCCCATAATGAAAATTTTTCCCCAAAAACAAAGACAAATGCCTTCAATAGAAAAAAAAGACTTCCAAATAGATATGCAACTGAGAATATGCCTCCGAGATCAAGAAATTTTTCTTCAAGCTTCAGGATGTCTTAGGAATAAAAAAATCAATAAAAGATACCTAGATCTGAAACCAAAGAAGATGACTGGACTGATGAAAAAATGCATTGAAATATCTCTCGAATGTCACTGGAATCTCTGAAATCCGACAATCTGATGCGAAGATATGTGCTTTTGAGTCCAGAATGGAGGGTTGACTTTAGTTGACTTTAGAATTTTATGGCAGAAAAATACTACAAAATGGATGGCACCACTGGATAGTGCTTTGAATTCTCTTTTCGTCGATATCTCGTTTGCAAATTTTTGATATCATGGCACGAAGATATGGCCCTCGGAAAAAAAATAAAATTTGAATTAGACTAGCTAACTAGGTGCAAAAATATAGCACCCAGGGGCTAAAAAAAAAAAAGCCCCGAGTCGCTGATAGGACTGCCGGGGCTAGGGCGTTGGTAAAAAAAAAATCCTCCGCCCAGATGGCAACGTCAGAGCGGCAGCAAGGTGGCGGGGTTGGTGACGCGGCCGATGGAGGATGCACCGCTCGGTGGTCGGCGAAGCCCACGATTCTGATGGGACCAAGAGCTATGCGGTAGGGGCTTCAGTTGGAAGGCGGTGCTAGAGAATGGGCAGTCATCGGTAGCCAGAAATAGTGATCGGTGGTCGAAGATCGGTGATTGGAAGCTTCGACGGGCGGTAGCCAGAGAATGGCAAGTCGACGGTAGTGGGGCCGGATGACGGCAGTGGTAACAAATCTGCAGAGGTCGGGTACAGTGATGTGACTGGCTGACAAGAATCTGTAGAAGTCGATTATATGCTGACGAAGGAATATTTGAATATTGCAATAAATTTTCAATTCAAATATAAAAATTAAAACACTGATAATATATCAAATGTCGACTGGAAAACAAAGTATAGGCGCGAAAATAAATATTTCTGCCAACCACCAATTTAATTTGCAGGTCGCCCAGATAGAGTTTGAATTATGCCAGAACTATATAAAAAATGCCCAATAATAGCTAGAAAAATATATTGATTTTTCTATAAAAAAATTGCCTTGATGGAGGACTGAAAGGGGGATTTTTTTCTGCAAATATGTACGGATTTGTACAAAAAATGCAAACCCTAGATAATACCTCACAGGCTCCCGGTTGAATCTACTTCGATTTTGGCAAATGAACAGGCGATCTATGGATTTTGAGGCCTTCTGGTCACAATGGAGAGGTCGGAGAGGTCCTGATCTACACCAAAAATCAACTTGGCTCCCGGGTAGAGCCAACTAGCCTGCAACATAAAACTCCAAGCCTGCTTGAATCTTGCACTCCAAACTTCCTGGATCTAGGATTGATGTTTCAATGGACTTGCTCTGATACCATGTTGAGATTAATGGTTGCACAACCCCTGAAGCTTCAATAAAGGACTTTATCCATGAAATAAAATCAACCACAAAAGGAAGTGTTGCAATAATGGAATGCTGATTAAAGATTCTATTGATATGATGATTGATATGATATGTTACAAATGAACAAGATGCCTGATTAAATAGGCAAGAGGTAAACCCTAATATGCATAAGATGTTTCCAAGTGTTATAATCTAACAACATGTGACAACATGTGAACCCTATGTTGATGATCATTAAATGATGAGATAAGTTCTAGAAGGAATCTTATCCCACAAACTAGGAAGGGAATATTATCCCATTTATTAAATGATTGAACCTAGGACTAAATGATTTAAGACCTAAGTTAACTTATGTTAGTGTAATAATTAATTAATTAATTACACCAACATAGAAGAGTCTTGAAAAGAAGAAAAAAGGACGAAGACATCTGGTAAGGCAACCTAATGCTCAAAGATTTAATGGATATTGCTTTTTTTGTAATAAATTTGGACATATGGCTTCTTAGTGTAGAAGGAAGATAAAACTCAGTACTCTATAATTTTTTGGTCAATGTTTCAAATGCAAGAAGTTTGGTCATAAGGAATTATAATGCTAGAGTATGATTGTTAGTACAAGTAACATTAAATGCTATACCTATGGAAGATTTGGGCATGTTTCTAATCAATGCAGGTCAGGAGGAAATCAGTGGAATGGATGGTACAGGTAGAAAGTTCCAGTATGTTTCAATTGTAACAATCTTGGTCACATTGTAGAGTTCTGCTAGAATAGAAACATGAATAAAAGAGGTCCAGTGTATCAAGGAAGAAATTCACAAAAAGACAATAAAGGTAAAGCAAAAGTTTCAGTGGAAGAAATAAAAGATCAGATGAAGAAGACATGGATGAAGAA
Source organism: Sequoia sempervirens (assembly GCA_007258455.2). Taxonomy (NCBI): domain Eukaryota; kingdom Viridiplantae; phylum Streptophyta; class Pinopsida; order Cupressales; family Cupressaceae; genus Sequoia; species Sequoia sempervirens. The sequence goes on from VDFB02026320.1 coordinate 154,752,098, forward strand.
AAGTGAAATGGATGAAGGAAATAAAGTTGTACAGGAAGATCCCTCTAGTAGATCCTCTGGAAATTGATATCAAGCCAATGGCTTAGGGGGAGTTTTTCATGAAAATCCCTTGCCCCCCACCACATGTATTTTTGGCATCGAATCTCTAGATGTCATCAGTCACTGTGTTATCCATTGATGGAAGTATTTGCAATGATATGATGAATTGGTCGAAATAGTATAAGTCTAAAGTTGAAGTCTTAGCTTGTTGTCTAAGTTTGGAGTGTAACTGGTACTTCTAGGGCAACACATTTATTGTGGAAAAAATTAAAGTTATAAAAGGGCATTTTGAACCCTATTTCAGCACTAAGCATTGAAGGATCTTGAATAGTTTGAGAGTATTTTTCTACAAACTTTCAAGGTGTGAAAGGTCATTCTAGTGGAAATCTCCAGGTATTCCTATTAATCATTGATTTCACATCTATTTTGTAATCCATACAACTTTGTTCGGAATGGAACATGAAGGAAATCAAAGGTACCTTAACCCTAGACGAGTATAATAGCCAGAAGATTAGGGATGAAATAAATTTTTTGTTGTTCATGGACATCAGAAAGCTTGAAGGATCAAAGCACAAGAATTTGGATATATGGAATGACTATCCCCATTTTTTCTTAATGTAGAAGTGATTAGGATTTTCCTGAAAAATTTAGATAGTGATATTCTCAATTTGGATAAACCATATCAAATTACCAAGGATGTAATCAGAAATTTAACGGGATTATGCAATGTTGGTGATGTACAAAAGAAAAATTTGATTCGCAATGTGGAGTTAGAAGCCCTAACCGAAATAAGGGAAGATCTAAGGGCTCTGATAATTTCATCAATTAAAGATCCTTTGACAAGGTATGTGGCTTGTGGAATCTCATACAAAATTTATTTTAGGAATCGATAAGGATCAACCTTAGCAGGTGCTACATATATTGCCCACAAAATGATAATTGAAATTGAGGACTTTGATCTGTGTAGTCTATTGAAGGAGAAATTGTTGGAGAATGTTCAATTAACGAAGGATATTGGCTACCAATTCAGGTTTGGTACTCTAGCAATATGTATCATGATGTACTTTCTAAATTGTTTGCCATTGAAGGACACTGCAGTGTGGAGAGAGAATATACCGATTTGTAAGAAAATCTTCAATCATTACAATTCTTTTGAAAATTGTGAACAAGTGTTTGATAGTTTCTTTAGAAAGGTATTAGAGAGGTTTGGAGAAGGTGTTGTCCCTCTTCCGACAAAAATAACTGAATTTGGATCATCTTCTAGAAAAGGAGAGACAAAGTAGAAGAGAGAAAGAGATACAACTGGTGTCACTCATCCGGCACCCAAGTATGCAAAGTTTGAAGGAAAAGGGAAAAGTCACGTGGTTTTGGATGTAAAAGATGAAGTTTCTAAAGAATGTATTCCAAAAGATCATCTGAAAGTAGATGAATCAGAAATAATAATTGTTGAAGACAGTGATGAGGAAAATGCTTTGTTTAAGTCAAAGATTTTGCAAATAATTCAGGGTGAGGATTTTATGCACAAGATATCCAGTATATGGCTGAATGGTCCATCTTATGAGCAGGATTTAATTGAGAATTCTCTGGCAAGGTACTTAATTGATAACAATATTGAGTTGGTAAGTCTACAAAATGTTCTCCCATAAGAACTAAATGAATGTGTCAGGATATCTATAGAGTCTATGCCCCTGGAAAGGAAGGAAGAAGAAATGATTTCTCATTTAAAAATTCAATTTAGATTGTCTCTTTCTAGATTGAAGAATAAAATGAGTGAGCTAAGGCAGTGCATTTATTCAAGAAATAAAGTCTTTAACTATTGTTTTAGGTGGCCTCAAGTGGTAGGAAAGTACAAGGATAAGCTTGAAGAGATTGAAAATGAGCTTGTTAAGACAGGATAGAATTACAGTATGCTCTTGGATAAGAATGGAGATGTGAAGAAGAAAGTTTATGATTTACAGATTGAGCATGCAAAAGTTCATACTAATAAGAATGCTCTCATTGATACTTTTTGGAAAGTCAAAGATATAATTGAAGGGAGATTAGAATAGATGATTGAGACTCCTAAATTAGGAGAGGAACTGGAAGCAACAATCACTATTCTTGAGTCTCTTGTGCAAATAATCAATAGAACTTCGAAGAACAATAGTTTGATCATAGCCATTGGGATTGTAGTGGATTCCTGGAAGAAATTCCTTCCAAAATTGAAAGCTAAGTATAAAATAATTTTCTAAATTTTCGTAGCAATTGTCAAATTTTGATCAATTTTTGCATCAATTTTTGGGGAGAGAATGGAGTAAGAGATAGTGCAATAAAATATTTTAAAGGAAAGGATAAGGAAAATAGTTATAGAGATCTTTCATTGATGTCAAAGGGGGAGAGAATGAAGTGAAAAATTTCTTAACATCCAAAGGGGGAGTAGTAGTTTTGGATTTGATATGTTTTGGTTTTGACACTGAGTCAGTTTTTCACTAAGTGTTCCCATCAATGCCAAAGGGGGAGATTTTTGGCATATGGATTTGATGAGGTCGACTTTGGCTACTTGTGTTTTCATTGATGGAAACTTGAGTCTATAGTTTTATCCACAATATCAGGTGCACTTATAATGGCAGAGAATCTAAGTCTTTGTATTCGATCGACAGAGAAAGTAAAGAATAGGACATCCGGTTGGTATGTTGATTTGATTACTTCTTCTGATCACTATTTTGGAGTGTGGATCCCCAAGAAAGTTTTCTTAGCTCATACACTATTCTACTAAAGAATTTTTGTAGTTTTACATTGATCATAGTTCAAGTTATGAGGTTTGGTGGCATGTTTTATGATCTATTTTTCATTGTAGTTGACATGATTGATGTGGTGGATTGTGGATGTATGTGGAATAATTATTTTTCTATCTCCTATGTTTAGAACCTTGGTATGGGTCCTCTCTATAATTCTAGCTAACTTATGATGGTACACCTCATTTCTAATTAAAAATTTAAGGCCGACATGGCTGATATAAGCAAAGAATATTATATTTTGTTGTAAGGCCGACATGTATTGAATTTTTGGGTTAGTGGATATATAAGGAAGATCGGTAATTCACTTTGTGTGTGTGGCATGAAGAGAGACAAAGGTGTGTGTGAAAAAGAACAATTGATTGATTGGATATTGGTTGTACTTCTGAAGGGTTTTTAGCAGGAGAATAGAGCAAAGAAGAGTAGAGTAGAGCAGAATAGATTTGAGCAGAAGCTTCAAAGTTAGATTTTTCGCTTTAGTGGAATTGAATCCAAGCATTTGTAGATTCTATCTTCTCAATTCAAATTTTGTTTTAATCTATATTATATTTGTATGGCAGTGAGCCTCTTTCTTTGAGTAGTGAACTCTAGGCAGTGTGCTTGAATGTAAGAGCATTCGCCTCTTTTATTTTACTTTTAATAGAGTAAAATTTGTGGATTAATCTCCACTATGGTTTTTCCCCTAATAGGTTTTCCATGTAAAAATATCTGGTGTTATGGTGATTATTGATGTGACTGCATGTTTTCATCTATTATGTGCTCCTAATATAAAATTTTACTATTGTTGTTGATGGTTGTTAGTTCTATTTTGTAAATCAAAATCATTCAACACTAATTCCCCCCCTCTCAGTGTTCCTTGCATCCAATAGAGGAGACCTCCATTTATAGTAATCTCAAGTTAGGTCATCCTAAATTAGGGTTTACAATTAGGTTGGCCATATAGGTTGGCCTTAGTACTTTTTAAAATTTCCCTAATTTGAATTTACAAAAAAATAATGAGGGTCAACCCCAAAGGTCAACTTTTAAGATAAAAAAAAGTTTGGGCACAAAATTCAAGGAGCAGCCAACTTGTTTCCTTTGCAAGTTCAATGTAGATGACCCTTTTCAAGGTGGTCAGCCTGGTCATCCTCTTTGTCCTTTTCTCCTTCCTTTATTCTAGAAATTTATTTAACATTTTCAAGCACTAGGTCCAAGTCAACTTGAGTTGGGATGGATATCAAATTTATTTTTGATTTAACTAAATTTAATTCACCCCCATACTTAGTAAATGTTTTCTCCCATTCACCAGAAAGGCCCTAATATTTATCCAAACTAAAAATGTAAATTGCAGCATCCTCATGTTGGTCTTTTACAATAGGCCCACTATCACATGGAGAGTAATCTTCATGCCACCACTTCTATAGCTATTTAACATTCAGATTATTCTTACCAAATTTCCTCCTTCCAGTGACAATCTCTAAAAAGGCATTGCAAGTATCAAAAACCTCTTTCATCTTGCTTTGTACCTTGGATATTTTCTTTGGTGCTTTCATCCTAAGCTCATTTCTGAAGCTAAAGGCCTCTATCCATTCCATAGCTTTATGAGTATTCTCCATTGTGAGGACACCCTCTTTGACTAATACATTTGAAGGAACTTCAAATATTCTTTTTGATTCCTTGACAATGGTGTCATCTAGATTCTTACATTCAATGAGAAATTGTGCCATATCTTTGGAGAGGAAGGATTCCCTTTCATACATTTTTATTACCTTCTCAATCATAGCATCACCTTGTTCACTCACACTTTTTACCCACTCTTGTATGTCCTTCACATAAGACTTTAACCTTTCAATTTGTGACACTACCTATTTTGATAATAACTCCTCTTAGAATGAGGATCCTTCACTACTTTGGGCTTGCAGGATTTTTACCAGATGTTGGACATATTTGTATACTTCTTTCAATTTCCTTTACAATTCCTCTTTTTCCTGAGTTACCTTATCTAGGCTTCTCAAGATGTCCTGGGATGATTCTTGAGACTTTTCTTTTTCCTACACCTTTTGTAGATGGGCCAAGATTAATTTTTTTTACCTTACAATCTGAGGGTCTAACCTCATCTTTGTACTTGTTCTACACAAGAGTAGCAACATGGATAAATCTGTTATTGAATTCATCCTTGTAGAACTTGGAAATTGTTCTTGCTTGTTTACTATCCTTGGGTTGTCCCCAACTTTCCAAAAACTTGTCCCAATCTGGAGTCTCATCCTCCACAATTATTTTCTTTTGCTTCAACCTCTTTTCCAACCATTTTGGGTTAGTTTTTTATTCTATTTATGCATCCTTCTGAGGAATATCTTGCTCTAATTGATCATGGGAAGGACTATCCTCAATATTCTCTACATTTACATCATATTTCCCCTGATTTAGTTGTTCCTCATCTTCATCAAGATTATCCTCACCCTCAACCTTGGTAGATGAAATATCCATGTGTTCCCTTACTCGAGGCTGAGAAGGAATTTCAACTGTTACTTCTAAAGTGGCATCTTTATTCTGTCTATTTTTCTCTTCTACCTGCTTCTCAAAATCACTCAATTACCCTCCCTTTGGTGTAGGAACTTCTTCATTTTCTATCTCTTCTTCTGGATTATTGGGGACATTTTATTCTTCTTCATGTTGTCTAAGATTATTAGACACATTACCCTATTCATTAACTTGCACATTCTGAACTAGAGATTTGATAGGAGAATTATCCCCTGTAGTTGTTTTCTCTATGTTTTTCATAAGATCATTAGTAGGTGCCTCTTCAATGGCCACCCCTTTCTCTTTATTCACATCATCTCCTAGAGTTGTCTTTTATTTAGAACTTCAACTTACATATACATATTGTTTCTCTCTATAACTTTCAATATCAACCACCTTAGATTGAGTGGTTTCCTCTTTAGTGACCTTGGCCTTCTTGGACTTGGCCAACCTTTGACCCTCAGTAATTATTTTTCTCTTTTTAGAGGGTTGGGCCTCTTCAACACCTTCTTCAACAATTTCCTTTGAGGGATTTCTTAATTTTTCCACATGTTTCTTTTCTTTTCCCTTAGTCTAGCTTCTAGTTCTCCTTTTGATGATGAATTTCTGCTTATTTGCTTCCTCCTTTGGAGGGAGCTATGTTGTATCATCATTAGTTATTTCTTATTCTTCTCCTAAATGAGACACAAGGTCTCCCATCAAGTCATATGTAAACCTTTTTTCCATCTACCTCTAGCTCTAGAATCTTATGTTTTACCCATAATTTAGAATATATCAAAACTAGAGCATTAATCACATTGACATCAACAATGTCCTCTTCCAACCAGTTAACAAGGGGGAGTGGCTTATCCTCGTATTGTTCATAGTCATGGTGTTGTAAGGGATCTCCATCACCATCTACTTGGTTAGGGACATTGGAAATTCTACACAATATGATCATTCTCAGGGATAACCTTGAGCCTTCCCTCTTGATGACTTCAAATTCATCTCTACAATTATCCCAATAGTCCTCTATATGAATTCTATGCATGTATTCCATGTTGGCCTGCTTCTAAGCAACTCCATAGGGATCAAAGCTATCCCTATTAGTATGTGAATACAAATTGAAATGCACCATCTCCTTTTTAGAGTAGTGATCACTTTGGATGGAAGGGAAGGCTTCTAGGACTTCAATCATCAAAGGGAATTCAACTCCAAGTCTTGGTTTGTGCATATCCTTTACCACTGCATAAAATGCCACCAATTTCCTAGTCACTTCTAGTAGAATGAGCTTATTTTTTTGGTATCTTGGTAGTCTAAATTGTACTATTGGTGACCCTTGTATCCTGACATAAGAAAACTTTGGGAATTGAATAAACCATTGGCCATACTTTCTTATCAAATCCATAGCCTCTGTTGAAATTCTGACATGAAGTGTGTCTTCCAACAACCGTGTAATATACATGAATAATGCATTGTTTACCCTGTAAGATTAAATGAAGTTGGGGAAAACATCACATATTCTATCTTGGCCAATGGTTCCTCTACAATTCAAACCATACTTATTTTTCCTATGTAACATGTATACAAGGTAAGATGTCATAGTGAATTGTTTTTTATCTTGTTCATTCCTCAGTTTCTCATGAAGATTATCACTTATAACACCTAGCCAATGGTAATGGGTTCCCTTCACAATTTGAGAAATGATATAAAACATCCAGCATCTAAATATGAAATCATCTTCTAATCCCATTACTCTACCTATGACGGTAATCATATAATTGTGTACCAGTGTACTTCTTTCCATTGGGGCATTCGAAAAATCAAATTTTTTTTAAAATTTGATCACAGTAAGATTATTCTTTGAACCAACACAACAAGTACATTGCTTCAAAGAGGGGAAAAATGTAGACACATGAAATTGACATCATGCATTCGATTAGGTCATATTCATCCATTCAACAAAAAAATCAAGTTTATTTGGTCAATCTCCTAAATTCATCAATTTAAATTAAATAAATCAACTTGATCCTAACATCACCCTCCTTGATTAAAAAATCAAACCTTTATTTAATCAAGTCTGAAATCATCTTCTATCCCTTTTGATTTAAATAAATCAAAGTATTTAAGTCAAATGGGTCAAAAGCATCTATCATCATCTAAGCTAATCTAATCCTAATTAACCTAATCTAATCACCCATCACATCCTCTAGCTTTTCCCACTTGCACCAATAAATCATTTTAACTCATTTATAAATTCATCATTTTCCATCAACATGGCATCTTTGAGGAATATTCCCTCAAATTTGAATTCAAAAACAAGTGGACATGTACATCCAACAAAGCATTTATGAGGCCTTACATGTCTCTTGCACAAGGTCAAACTTGTCATTTATCTCTCAAATTCAAATTTGAATGTCCCCCTCTTTGGCACATTGAGCAAAATGTGCTCATCCACCAACCTATCACAAGTTGACAAGTGGTCTATTTTCATTGGCTTGATTTTAGTCCCACATCCTCCATGTTTGGAATTCTTATATCATTCTATTCTATAAATAAAGATCATCTCCATTGATTTAATCCTCCACAATCTCATGCAAAGTCACTCTCTTCAATTGAGAACTGATTTTTCCCACCTCATATCATCCTCATAAGCATTTTTATGTCATTTTCATCATGGAGCTTAGCAAAGGATTGGGAAAGGGCTTCTTTCCATAGAAGCACCAATCCACTATGAGATATAATTTACTTCATGTTTTATTATATGCATTCAATTTGTTTATCTAATCCTTTGTTTCTTTGATTACATTATGAGGCATGTTGAGTTATTTCATAGGGATGTTGATTGTTGGATTTGTTTTAAAATACTAATCATGCTTTGTATGTTAGAATTTTAACCATTTGCAGATTTTCACATCCACATAATGGCGCTAGAAGGAGGGCTTAATCTGTGTGTTACTCATATCATTTGCATTATAAACTGTTGCTTATTTTGTTAACATTAGTGCCATAAGAGAGTTACATGCCAGGCATGGGTATTTTTTTTAAAATCAAGAATGGCAACATAAGTGTTAATTTAAGATTTAAATTTATCCAGTCGTTGCCTCTCTTTATGATGTCAGATGTCTCATGTTTAATTTAATAGAATATTTTCTTCTACTATTGTTGCTAAGTGATGTGATTCAACAAACATAAACCTTCAATGATATTTACTTTCTTGTAAGGAGGCAGATTTCCTTTGTATGCAGTGAGGTGGGGACAACACTTTGAACTGTGCTTCTTCACTTTACTTATTGCCATTCATTCTTTTCAGTCTATATTCCCCATAATCAATCATTATTGTCATTCATTTTTGTCCTTTACTCATTTGTTTCTGTATTCCCCATAATCAATCACTTTACTTATTTTTGTTTGTTTCAGTCTGTGCTTCTTCACTTTACTTATTGTTATTTGTTATTATCATTCGTTCTTTTTTTTTTGTCATCTCTTCCTTCTCTCTTCTATACTTGACGACCTCTTTCCACTCTCTATATTTGCTTGTCCACATACCCAATCTGTGTGGTACATTTCAGAGACATCTCATTATTGTCTCTCCTAGAGAGTGACCTCTCTCAATGCTTAGCAGAACCCCCAATCGATCTATCACTCTGCCCGATCTGCATCTTTCCTCACTTCCAGATGCCTCTCCTCTAACTCACGCAGGATAAAATAGTGTTTTTTTTCCCCTTCATAAAAGAACACAAAAAAAATGATCTCCACTCTATGGGCGCAGGCTGCAACAATGTATATGTTTCTATTTTTTTACAAACAAAATTTTTGTTCACTTCCCTTCGTGCCTTATCCTCTCCCATTGGTGTGTTCCTTATGAAAAAATTTTATCTCCTAGTGTAAGAGTCTCCTCTTTGCATTGGCGTGGATTGTATTCCACTCTCATTCCTGCACCATTCCGCATTTTTCCCACATAACCCTGTCGTCTTCCACACGTCTAAGAATAATAGGCTAGGAGTACACTGGTAAATATTGTGGGATTTAACTTTACATCTACCAAATGCATTTGCTTGAAAGTTTCTATTCACTGATTTCTTCATGCATTGGCTAAAGGCATTTGCTTGAAATTTTCTAAATATTTTCAATGCATCCATTTCACACGAATGACAGACAAGGAATGGATCTGACTTTAAAGCTGCCAAGATCTATGACATCTTAGATCGCCCAGACAAGCAAGATAATCACTCTTACTGCGCATTTATTTGGCTAACGTTTATTGTCAGTTGTAGGTTTATTTTAACAAATAAAGTCAAAAGAAATGAGACAAGAATCTAGTTTTGTGAAGATACAACAATAATGGGTAGAGATTTGGTGTAGGAGATCAAGGCATCATTATTCTTCCTCCTTCGCATGGACCAACTCTCCCATCACTATGCCTTTACCACGTTAAATATCCAAGACTAGTTTTTTTTAGAACCCTATGCAGATTATTCTAAGCATTTGTTTTGTTTGGACCTACTGGTAAATGGCTCTTTCGTATAATTAATGGCTTGTCAAATAACGTCCTTTTATATAGCTGAACATTAAAGGCCAGACACTTCTAGCATTGGATCTGAATATTTATGATAGCTTTTAAAATGCTAGAATTTCCTCTCACAAAATGGCACTAGATAGAAAACTCACAAGTGATTGATCATTTATTGCTTTCCTTTGCTCGATTGTTCAAAGTCTTAAATTAGCATGGCACCATTTTTCTAGTATAAATGTCATTAATGGTGTTGTTTCAGGGTACTAACTTTAAGGCTGGTGTAACCCCCATTATAATCATACCTTCAAATGCTAATATTTTTTCATTGGCAAGTCGTAGTTTATAGACTAAACATATGCAGCATTAGAATAGGCTAAAATTTTGTTGAAATGAAAGCTAAAATGACTTTAAACTATACAATTTCCATCTTGAGATAAGTCATATTCTTCAATAATAGTCATAGTTTACAAAATGAACATAGATAGCAATAGAATGACTTTTAGAAAAGGGCCTTTTGTATTTCATGTTTGATTATTGATAGATTATCATTACAATGACTATATGGTTATTAGTGTGCATATTCATTTAATTCTAACTTGATAAGCAATGATTTTAGGAAAAATCTATTTTTTGTTCTTTATGTCTTCATAGATTTTGCATGAGGATCTTGCATCAAGAAAGTAACAATGGTTTTTTCTTAAGCATTGGAATAAGGTGAAAACAAGCAATATTGGAGTGAAGTGAAATTGAGCATTAAAATTTGAAACTATCAAAAGCATTTTTTAATGCTTAAAGATTCTGTTATATGCTTTAGTTTTCTATTTTAAACCAACTCACACCTTTTTTTTGGGATCTTAAAAAGAACGTTTTGGTTTTCGCGACAAAGGGGCTTAAAAAGAACTTAGTCAGACTCACTAGTTTTAAAATTTTGGGTTAACGAATTGAACAATAAAATCTTCATCTTTCCTTTGGTGCTTAAAATAAATCAAATCATTGCTTTGAAGGATAAAATGAATGTGCATCTTTATTGTTTTGTAATTATTTACACAAAGTAATATCATCAAAAGACGTATGTGCTTCTCTCGCGCCTCATGGCGATCTTGAGAATCAAAAGGCTTTTGGTGACATTAAATTGTGTAATTAATTACCCACACACTTCATTTTGGGGAACAAAAATTGAACAAAATCTTGTGCAAGCATGAATAAATTTATTGCATGTGTTCTCCCTTTGTTTTTAAACAAGGGTTGATCGAGCTATGAATAATTTTATTCGCTTTTTTCTATCTTAGAGGGCCTACCTTGGGGATAATGTACTCACCCAAGGGAATGACTCAACCGATAAGACTCTAAATCCAAGAGTATTTCCAACCAGGATATAAATGTGGGTATTGGAGTAAACGCCAATATCACGTGGTTGATTCTGATAAGATGGATCCGAAAGGGGACTCTTGTCGTATGGGTCAATCTCCAAGAACGAAAAGTCCTTATTAAAACCCATGTGCTAGAATTTTCCAAAATCCTTTAATCTATTTGTTGGTGCAAGAACGGTCATTCTGAAGCCACCCCACGCTTTTACGGTCTTTTAGTAGAAATGGAAAGCATGCCATGGGATTTTCATGGGTGTTGATGCTTGGCTGCCCCGATTGACGATAATGAGCCATGGAGGGGAGCCAGTGGGGTCAAGAATCTAACCATTCGCTAAAGATAAGCGTAGCTAGACTTTTCCAAGTGGGAATCCAAAAAATATTGTCTTACACATCCATAGGGTTGTACTTGTTCTTGGGTTACAAAATGCAGTGCTTTGATCGAAAACATTGGAAAACCAACATTCAACATGAGCACCAAATCTCAAACCCTTTAGGAGAAGCAAATATCCTTGAACGAATTCACATTCTATTGCTTGCCCTTGGGATTTTATCCTTAGAGGCTTCTAAGCATTTGGATTTCATCTCAATTTTCTCCTACTAAGGTCAACAATAGGTAACTTTTGCCTCAAATTTCCTTGGTTTCCACATAATACACTTTGCAGGATAAGGGGAAAGTTGAGACATTAGACATCTAGATTCAAAATCTAATCAAGAGTGTGTTTGTGGTAAAAATAATCCATTAAGCAAAGATTAAATCAATTGGACCCCACATATGTGCTTGGCATCTTTTGGTCATATGGTTTTCATGCAAACATTGATCTTTTGATTTTGAATTACTTTTAGAGAAAGGCATGTTCTTCACTATCTTGGTATAGTAAACAAGTCCTTCCTAGATTCATTTAGGATCAAAATAAAACACTCCATCTTCCAAACATTTATCAAAACCCATCCCACCAAACAACTTTAGATCTTTGGAAACATCATTCTAGACTTGGATAAATCATCAAAATAAAAATCACCTTGTTTAGTTAGGAGTATGGGAATGCATCCTTTCTCATACCTCTAGTTAAATTATCACCCCTTTGAACAAGTTCATCCTAAGATAACATCTAACATCTTAGGGTTTACAAGTTCATTATCCAAATCAAACCAATCAAAATCAAACCCTAGGTCTAGCATTGATCCAAAGTTCCTAAACATTCAAACATCCATATCATTCACCCCTTTCATCATTCATCTCATCATTGGTCCTAAACACCTTAGAGGTCACTTTTACAACAAGGTCAAAACACAAGAAGAACATGGAATACAAACTTAATCCATACATCATTATTAATCCAAATCAATTGAACCTTCAAAGCCTTACAATGCCAATTGATTATCAAAAATCACACTTATACAATCCATACATGGGATCATTACCTTCTACAAATTTCAATGGTACAACAAGTGTGAGTATACCCAAATCAAATATTGGAACACATTTCCTAATGGAAGATCTAAATTCAAACCTAAAAAACTATCAACCAAACACCCAATGCATGAGCCTTCAAACGAACAATGTCATCTCATCAAATCCCTACATGTCAAATGTGAATGTACCAAGTACAAGATTACCAAACATGAATCTGGAAAACTTTGGGATGGATATGTTTTCAAATCATACAAATGTTGTTCAAAGTCCAAACAAGACATTAACAACTCCATGTATCAATCCAAGTCAAGGTAACACCATTCAAAATCAAAGTTACCTAAAACAAGGCAATGTGATTCCCAACATCAACAATGTTCAATTTCATCCTATCATGCAAAATTTGAACATCATCCCAAATCAAAACATTGTTCAAAATCAATTTTTCCATGATCCCATTCAAAAACCACAAGTATGCATCCCAAATCTGCTTGAACAAAAACCAAATCAACTATATCAAGGGAGTCAATATCGAAATCAAGATCAAATTTGGCGAGATCAAATTGCTACACTTACCAAAATAGTTGAGTCATTGTGCCAAGAGACATATCCATCACCATTACCCATATCAACATCATTCCTTGGTTTAGGGCTTCCCCCTTTACCTAGCACCAATCACTCCATCTGAATCAATCAACCTAACACCAATCAATCCATCATATCAAATCCTTTGAATATACCATCAACATCGCACCAACAAATGGTATTTAATCAAATGACAACATCAATCCCGACAAATAAAAATGTGGTCTCCCAAGGACCTATCACCTTAGTCATTCTGACCATTCTTATCACCTCGATCACTCCAACCACCCCTATCACACCATCATATCTCAAACCCTCACGATCACTCCAAATGTATCTCAATGACTTTTGACTACATCCAACATGATTTTGAATCCACCACCACTACCACCAAAGCCAAACGCAACAAGACAATATAACATTGCACTAAAAGTTCACCAGGCCTACCAAAAGGCCATCCAACAATATCTATCCATGCAACAAGCAACATGAGCTCAACAAGTGCAAAAAGCCTCTCAAGCTACCCAACAAACATGAGAAATGATAACTAGTGGGGATAACGATGAACATTCAACGACTGGTGATAGCATTAAAAATTTCCCCACCATAATTGCTAAAAGGAATGATCAAGATCTATCCATCAAATAACACATTGAAGATGTTTCTATCTCATCCGAAGATCAAATCAACATAGGTCAAGAGTTACTTTTTGATCATGATAAGAATCCTTCAACAATATCTGATAGTGATCCAATTCAATAAATGTCAACATCACTTGACCCTATGGTTGAAGACATTCACAATCTCTCTGCCATAATTGTTGAAAACAATGTTCAAGATCTCTCCATCAATGAGCGCATGGAAGATGTTTCCACTTCATCTGATGACCAACTCACCATACATCAAGAGCCACTTTTTAGTGATCTATTTCAAGGAGTGTTAGGATTATTTGATCCTATTGACATAATGCACAATCCATTCACCTATGATCATGTTGAAAATGTCTCTACATCTCCTTATGAGTTAGAGGACATATCTCAAGAATTTATTCCAAAGCATGATCAAAATATTTCACCAAGGTCTAGCAATGCTCCCTTCCAAGACATGTTGACCCCCTTTGACCTCATGGTTATAGATACTGAGAGAATCCTCAACTTGACACCTAATCCAAATTCACTCAAATATCAAGAGGATATTGGACCACTTACCATGCCTAATGATGATGTCCAAGAACCCTTTATAAGCAATCCATCCTTTGAAACTGACCCATGTCAAGAACTTGATCCAAAGCATGTTGAAAGCAACTCCGAAATCATTCAAGATCAAGAATTTGTATCTTCAAGATACTACAATAATATAATGGACACTCTCCAATCTATGCAAGATGATCATATCCATGTAGCACATACTCCTCCATCTACCCATGAGATGCTTTCTACGGACGGACACGTAGATGATCTTCATTTAGAGTAGAATTTTTGTTAGAGTAATAAGTTATTCCACTTAATTAATTATATCATATTGGTTAATTAATTAAGTCAATTATTCCTTTATTTACTTAAGCTAAACTTAGGCACACTAATAATTGATTAATTATTAAGTGTGCACACTAGGGTTTCATTTAGGGTTTCCTTTTTAGGGTTTCTTGATCTCCTTCATAAGGATTGATCTCTTTGTAATATTTGATTCTCTTTAATGCATTTTCGCTTTGAGGTTTACATAACATATTCTTTGGTTCTGCATGTCTTTTGCATGTGATAGGTGATTGATTGCATGCAGGTGATCTTGGTTTTTAACATGGTATCAGACCTCCAGACCTGCAACTACCTGTTCATGATCTGAAGATATGGCCTTTCAGTGAGTTTCTAATGCAAGGGTTTCCACAGGCATCTTTTTTACAAGATTTGGGGGTAGCCAAATTTTTGGTACATTTTGAGCAGAAACATAGGCCACCATTATGTTCGCAACGGCCAAAAACCCTAAGATTGCCTTTCGTTTCATCAATTTTAGAGAAAGTTGTTTCTGAGGCAAAAAAAATTTGCTAGGGAGGCTGTACGGTCTCCCCAGCTCGCTTCTCGAGGCACGAAAATCAAAAAAATACAAAAAATGGGGTTTTTTGATTTTTGTGCCGGTGCTCATAGTGTGTAAGTTTTTGGCCACCAGGCGGCCACCATTCCTCCACCGCCACCGGTTATGACCGTCGGTCTGCCGCCACCATGCATCAGCCACCGCCCCAGCCAGCCCTTGAGGGCTCCCTCCACCCCGCCCCAATCCTACAGCCAATCGAGGGCCTCAACTTAGCCCCCGTGGGCCTCTGTTAGCCCCGCGGTAGTCCTATGGAGACCAAGAGCCCCACTCCAGCCCACCAGCCTGCCAACAGAAGAATATTTTGGGAGCTTACTGGGAATATTCCGATTATACTTAGGCATATTCCGGTCACCAATTTTTTTCCCGGAGGGAGGGCATTTTTTGCCTTGAAGGCCAGATGGCCATCAAATTTATGCTCATGAATGGCTGACATCAGCATGACATCGGCATATGGCCGACCCTCTTTGCCCCCTCATAGCCCTAATTTTTCGTAAAGAAGCAGGTTTTTTGTTTTTGGCATAACTTGGGCATACGGTATCAAAATCAGGAAAACGAGATATTGCCAGAAAGCTGGTTCCGAGAAATTTTTAGTGTTGCTATTTATTTTCTATTATTTTACTTTTTTACTGAATTTATTTCTGTTTGAAGTTAGATGTTTATTTTATTCTTCCGAGCTCATAACTTTTTGCCACGATCTCTGATTTTTGCTATCTTTGCCACATTGGAAAGGTATTGAGGAGCTCTATGTTGCTGTCCATGCACCTTTTCATTATCTATCCTAGGTTGATTTCTTATTCTATATTTGGCCCGATGGGTTGTTTGGAGATTACTTAGATGTTTTGGCAGTTGGGAGAGTGCACCTTGCATCTTTGCACTTAATTTTCAGTAATACATCATTCAATAATTGCTTGTTGATTCATAGATTCCAGGGTTGTTTCCGTTTGGAGTTTTCAAGTGTTCCGTGGCATCGGGTATGTTTTTGCTTTATCATGATTCCTTGAGTCAATCAGTGACTCTCATCTAGTTTCAGTAGTAAACAGAAGAATCTTTCCTTGCTTGCCAGTATCAGGTTCCAGCGTTACTCTATAGTGATCTTCTAGTGCTTCTTGCAGCAGTCATCTCATTGTAGGGGGGTTTTTTCCCACTGGGTTTTTCCTTCTCTACCTCATTCTTGCATTTGTAAATGGGTACCTGATCAGGCCTTTGTTTTCGGGACCCATCTTTGCTTTCATGCATCTTATTCTAGTGTTTTAGCTTCTTCCTAAGTTCATCTTAAGGGGGCGTGTTAGAGTAATAAGTTATTCCACTTAATTAATTATATCATATTGGTTAATTAATTAAGTCACTTATTCTTTTATTTACTTAAGCTAAACTTAGGCACATTAATAATTGATTAATTATTAAGTGTGCACACTAGGGTTTCATTTAGGTTTTCTTGATCTCCTTCATAAGGATTGATCTCTTTGTAATATTTGATTCTCTTTAATGCATTTTCACTTTGAGGTTTACATAACATCTTCTTTGGTTCTGCATGTCTTTTGCATGTGATAGGTGATTGATTGCATGTAGGTGATCTTAGTTTTTAACAATTTTGTTACACAAAAAGAGAAGATTATTGATTCCTATAATCAAATTGATTTTTCAACATCAAGATCAGATATATCCCAAATTCAGATGGAGGACATCATGTATGAAGATATCCAATAGTATCCACTTAAGGGAACAGGTCAGATAGAACAAGATATTCTGGAGTTAGCAGAGCGGGAAATGGAAATAACATCTATAATGATCATTGATCAGAGAATGCATTATAAACAAGATTTCTTAGAACAGGCGAAATCAAAGCATGAAGGTACTACTTCCACAAAAGTGGGGGCAATTATGTCTTAAGCAAACATCAACATAAGGAGCATGAAGAATCTTTATGGTGAAACTGATGCCAATACTACAACCATCCACATCATGAATTGGGACCAACATCAAAAGAAAGAATTGATTCAAAGTACGAAGAATGTTATCAAAGAAAAAGAAGCTGGAAAGCATAATGGACAAATCAAATACAAATGGATACCAAAAAATACAAAGAAAGATTATCCCTATCAAACTCCATCAGTTAAAGAAACTATGGAGAAAAATAAAAAAGGAAAAGTATCCATCAAAGATGTCCACAAAAGCAAAAGAAAGCTTTTCAAGTGACGTACAAAGTATATCAAGTAGTCGGTCCTAATTCCATGAACACTTCCATATCCACCCATCATTGCTCATCTTCCTAAGCTTGGAGAGTCAAAGATTCCAAGCTATCAACCAATCCATATTTTATCCCTAAACACACTCCATCCACACCTCCACGCATAATATCCAATTCTCACATTGACCATGTATTGGCAACGACCCTTCATCATAAGGATTTTGAAGGCACTCTATCGTGATGTGTGCACAAAGACAAAGTTGACTCTGATATCAACAAAGCAAATCAAAAATCTCAAAAGTTGTATTCAAGTGCACGTTTCTTAGCAAAGAAACTTCTTTAGGCAAGATATCGATGGCACAGTATGACAAAAGTGTCTACATCAACACCCCAAGGTGGTTCGACATGAGCTTAAAATCTTTTAGAAAATCCAAAAAATATCAAAAAATATGAAAATCCAAAAAAATCAGAAAAAGGATTAAAAATAGAAAGGAAAAAAAATCATCCTCTAGTGAAAACTGCATGAGCGTTGCTTTGGGCAAGACCATGATGAAAACTTGGCAAATAGGTGTCATGAGTAGAATTGAGCATCTACATGTGCTGGTTCAGGTGGAAGCATCTCATCCCTTCCATAATAAAATCAAACAGTCCATCCATAATAAATCCAGCATTCCATCTATCTTATCCATAATAAATCCATGCATCCCGGAACCATTTATCCAATACATGTGCATATATCTGCATCCATAGTCGGAGTTATCTTGATCTTGAAAAAATTTGGTACACACTTTACACCTGCTTATGGTAAACATCTTGACATGGGTCATTTTCATTGGTCCTATCCTATCCAACATTATCTGAGCCTTGAAGCATTATCCAAATGAGCATTCGTTATCCGAACACCTTATCTTATCACAAGATAATCCTTGGCATCCTTTGCATCCATCCAATGGCATTCCATACATTGCTAGACACTGGAGGCAGATATTTAGATCTTGCTTCAAGAATAAATCTTGATCTATATCCTCCAACTTATGTGGTGATCCGAACATTGGAAAACATAAAATCAAATTAGTCAAAGCATTTGTGATCTAGAATCCAAATCACTAGCCTATGGCATATTTTGAGAAGAAGAAATTCATTATTAGTCTTCATCTTTCATCAAACATCGATCCAAATAATCAATATCAGTCACATCTAATGCATGCTTCAATGTCACATCAAATCATCCAAAACATCTTTTGTTTCAAATCAAGCTTCATCAATCCCGATCAATCAAATCCAATCAAAAAATCATCATCTCGAGATATCCTTGTGTTGCTTAACACTATCTTTACATTGTTGTGTATCCACAACAATGTTATCATCATCAATCCCATCAACATCTCAATCCTTGTGTTGCTTAACACTATCCTTCCATTGTTGTGTATCCTCAATAATGTTATCATCATCAATCCATTGATTGAATCAATCAACCTTAGCTTGGTTTTCAACAAAATCCCAAATAGAGCACTGATATCATCACACATGTCCATATCCAAATCATCAAAATCGTGCAAAAAATCCAAAAACATCCAAAACATCCAAAATCCAAAAAAAAGTCAAAAAGTCAAAAAATGTCAAAACATTATAATTCAAACTACGTCGTCTCTGAGCTTACATGTAGGCAAGGCTAATCTTTGATTAGCCCCTGAGACACAAAATTCCAAAAACATTCAAAAACACACAAAAATCCAAAAACATCCAAAATCACAGCAAAATCCAAAAACATTCATAAAATATTAGAAAATCCCAAAACATCGCAAAATTCAAAAATCAAAAAAATTGTAAAAATCTCAAAAAATACCAAAAATAGCCTCAAAACATTCCAAAAACATCAAAAACATCCAAATATTTCAAAAAATCCATCTGTCTCATCACGGTTTCACTCGAAATAATCAATCATCCATAATAAACTGATCGTCACCTTCATCCTTTGGCAACACAAACAAAAACAATCCCAAGAATCAGTAAAAGAAAGCTTCAGTCGTAAAATCAAAAGCAAACAACAAACCTTTAAACACAAAATCAAACTCTTGATCATTTTCAAACATTTCAATCAACTTTATATCAATAGCCTATCAATCAACTTATCAAACCATCATCATCCTATAGAATGCATGTCCTAGGATATATCATTCTGACAATGGGCATCATTTTGGATATCACTTGGATCCTTATCCTATCAAAACACATCCCTTTGTCTCAAGGTATGAAGAACATTGGCTTGTTTGCATACTTGATCTTTTCTTTTGATTTATCTTATTGTGCTCATTCCAAGGACCTCTTGATGATATCTAAATGAAGGATTTAGAGAGATAGGAATGGGGCAGCGATCATTATCCTTTTTTCTGTTGTGCTTGTTGGACGTTCTTGTAAAATAACTTGGTGAATACTTGCTTTGTTAGGTACATCCTAGCAAGGTTTCTGTATGTCAAGTGTGAACAAGAATACTCCTATCTATTTGATTATTCAAAGTCCATCGCACTAGGTACAATGCCTTCCTGGTTCTTTATACCTTGATGCATTGTATATACATGTGTAATCAAACATAGGGTAAGTAGCCCTTTTAAAATCCCAATCCTTGATAAGAAAATCATCATCATCTATCATCATCATCATCATCTCTAATAAGGTCTCATCAGATCATGGACTTGTTGGATCCTCTTGTCATCATCTCATTTCTTCTTTCTTCTCTTCGCGCTAACATAACATCACCAATGCATCCATCGTGGATCCATCTGGCATCCACAAACCATCAACATTTTTCATATCATCTCACATACATGTTCATCATCATAATATAGATCTGTTAGTCTAAGCATCTCATAAAATCATACATCTGCATAGAACATCCATTACATAATCATAGCATATCACATCATCCATCTCATCCATCTCATTTGCATCATCATCATAACCATCGATTTTGAACTTCTTTATAGTGAGATTGACCTTCAAATTGAATCTTTTTCGCTCGATCTCTTGAGGGGGCAATGTACCAGTTTACTTCTTTCCGCTGGGGCATCCGAAAAATCATAAAATTTTTAAAATTTGATCTTGGTAAGATTATTCTTTGAACCAACGCAGCAAGTAAATTGCTTCAAAGAGGGGAAAAATGTAGACACGTGAAATTGACATCATGCATTCGATTAGGTCATATTCATCCATTCAACAAATAAATCAAGTTTATTTGGTCAATCTCCTAAAGTCATTAATTTAAATTAAATAAATCAACTTGATCCTAACATCACCCTCCTTGATTAAATAAATAAAACCTTTATTTAATTAAGTCTGAAATCACCTTCTATCCCTTTTGATTTAAAGAAATCAAAGTATTTAAGTCAAATGGGTCAAAAGAATATATCATCATCTAAGCTAATCTAATCCTAATTAACCTAATCTAATCACCCGTCACATCCTCTAGCTTTTCCCACTTGCACCAATAAATCATTTTAACTCATTTATAAATTCATCATTTTCCATCAACATGGCATCTTTGAGGAATATTCCCTCAAATTTGAATTCAAAAACAAGTGGACATGTACATCCAACAAAGCATTTATGAGGCCTTACATGTCTCTTGCACAAGGTCAAACTTGGTATTTATCTCTCAAATTCAAATTTGAATCTCCCCCTCTTTGGAAAATTGGCCAAAATGTGCTCATTCCTCAGCCTATCACATGATGACAAGTGGCCTCTTCTCATTGGTGGATCTTTAGTCCCACATCCTCCATGTTTGGCATTCTTCTATCATTCTATTTTAGAAATAGAGATCATCTCCATTGATCAAATCCTCCACAATTTTTAGATCTTTCTCCATATCATTGTCATTTGAATCCATCTTCATAGCATTTTCATATCAATATCATGGAGCTTAGCAAAGGATTGGGAAAGAGCTTATTTCCATAGAAGCACCAATCCACTATGGGATAAGTTTGAGCATGCTTAGTCTTTTTGGTATTTTATCACTTTGTTTGTTTAGCATGATTCAATATCTCATATGGATGCTTGATTTACTGTATTTGATTTGGTATTATTACTAATGTTCACCGAGGTTGAAGTATTTGTAGATCTAGCAACCAAAAATTGTATTCCAATTTAAAATCTCTCTTGTGTAATTGCTTGGGTAGCTTTGAGTAATGTTATTTAGGCTTGGCCATCCAATTATGGTTCATCATTAACAAAACCTTATCAGGATCTTCACTAGTTTCTGATGTGACCCAATGTTAAAGGTCTCTGCTATGGACTCCTCTGTCAAGTCAGCCATGATTGTCCCCTGAGGCCCAACAATCACCCTTTTATATCTATCATAATGCTTGGCACATTCCAATACTAGCTCTAGATACTAAAAGGTAGGTGGAAACCCTACTACTTCGGATTTTTGGAGATCCACCCCTAGGTGGATTTTTTGAAGGTTCAAACATTCGAAGAATCCACAAAGGAATGGATTTTTGGAAAAGATCAATCTTTGATCAAATCAATTCAATGTATCTTCATTCACATCATGCAATCATCTTCATTAATTACAACAAGATCAATACTTGAGTACTCATCCCATCAAGAAAAAGTTTAAAGTTTTGGGGTCTCAAAGGATTTGAGGGAATCTAGAGCCAGATGGATTTTATGAATGCCTAGACACTTGAGGAATCCAGAGCATGATAGATTTTATGAAAATTCCAATCCATTTCAAACTTGAGTTACCATTCACATGTCAACCTTGTGCAATCACTTTACTCAAAGGGTCAAATCATATCTACCTATTCGTTTTGTCCCACATAAAGTTTAGAAATTCTAAACCCTATGGAATTTTGGAGAATCCATGGGTGATCAAATTTTTCAAACATCAAAACACTCAGAGAATCCATGACCCAATGGATTTTCTGAAGAATGGCAACTGGCAAGGATTTTGGCTTAATTTTTTTTGTCAATGTTAAGAAACCACTCAATGATTCATTTTGAAATCACCTTTAAGCATTAACTCAATTTAGCATTTATCTTAGGATTTTGGATACACAATGGATTCAAAGAATCTACAAGGGGATGAATTCTCTTAAAGAAATAACCTTCGAAGAATCCACGTACAATTATATTTTCCTAACATCCTTGTTTCCCTTTGTTTCTTCAAGTTTGGGAAAATTTGAGTTTTGATTCATGTTTCATGCAGTCCTAAGTGTTGGCCTTTCCTTTGCACCAAAAGGTCAACCTGTCAATGCTCGATACAAGTGTTAGTTAAGATCCATAAGAGGTGGTTAGGCCATGTCACAAACCTAGGTGTTATGTTGCAAGCAAGACCAAGGGACATGCCATCTTGCAACACTAAGCAATAATGCAGGCTCAAATTCATAATGCAACAAAGTTCAAAGCCAAATCACTCATAGCGTGACCTCAATGCCAATCACATCATCCAAAATTGGGATTGGGGAAAAGTAAATAAAAATAGGGCTCATCCAATGTGAATTATATCCATGAAATCACAATCACACTCAAAACCCTAGATGCAAACACTAGTTTCAATAAAATCTTTGTGCCCTAGCTTGCCACTATAGTGAGCTCAAAAGATGAACCTAACAATTCCCTAGTTCAAACAAATTCAAATGAACGTTCAAAAATCTCTAGGAACATCATGAAAAATGTCAAAAATCCACCATTCAATAGTGAATCTCAAGCAAACTGAGTGTAAACATGCAAACCAATGCAAATGACACCTCCAAAATCAATTTGACAATGAGGAGATAAACAATAAATGCATGCATCATCGAATCATTAAACTCTTAAAAATTCAAATTGAAATCACAAAGGATTTGAATCCCTTACCTTTCAATCTAGGAGGATAGAATCAGAATGTTGTATGCACTTGTTAAATCGATGAACAATCCCTAAAATGCAAACACCCAGATTGCCAACACCAAATGTTGAGGGATAACAAAGGTCTCTCAGTCAAAGATCAAAGTATAATGAGAAGTGAAAGGAAAAATCATAACTTAAAAACCCCCAAAATGGAAATAAATGCACCCCAGGTATGACAACCATCGAGCAGTAAATGTGGTGGCAAGACCCCTCAGACTTGAAAAACATGATGGGTAGAAGGATTCAAGAACTTTGGAAGGGGACAAATTCTCCAAATGGAAAGACCTTCAAGGAATCCACCTAAGGGTGGATTTTATGAATGAACATCTCTTTGGGAGATTTCGTAGGAGACAGATTCTGTGAAACCTTCCCTAACTTGCAAATTTTCAAGGATTTAATCAAATTCACTTAAGGTGTTGAAGTCCAAGACATCACTTGAGGTCAAAATGTTGCAAATGAGGGCCCCTAAAGTACAAATAGGTCATTAAATCAACTAGGTGAAGAAAATCTAACACCAAAGGAACTTATCCCTTAAGGGGAAAATTTCAAACCTAAAGAAAAATAGGAAAGAAAAGAAAGCAAAAAGAGGGTCCCTGCCTATGGTGGGGCAAGTGTGCAAAAAGAGCACAAAAAATGGTGACTTCACTAGTTAAATGCTCTACAACATTTTGATGACAAATTGAAATCAAGAACCCAAAATCTCTGGGTTTTATCCTTTCATTAGGTCAACTGACAAGCTGAAGTCTCAAAATAAATGAACAAGAAAGTCCTTCCTGTGCTAAAAATCCAAGTGTGAGTGGTTGTATTTATTTCCCTCCCTCAACTACTGCAAAAACCAAGTTCAGTCAAGTTAAGCTACATAAATATTCTAACTCCAAAATCAACCTTGATAGAGCCTCGCTACTAGTTAGGCATCCATAGCCCCTGTGAGGTTATCACTGTGATTCTCTTGAACATAGCTCTACTACCATCCAGGCATCCATATCCTCAGTAGAGATATTTGGATCCTCCTAAAAAGTTTAATTTTCTTTCTTTTTCTTTTCTAATTTTTTCTCTTTTCTTTTTACTCCTTTTCATTTTCAACCTGTAAGTAATGAAGCTCACATTTAGGGCTAAGAGTCACAGTGGCACTGAAGCCAAATATAAGATTTTTCACTTAACAAGACTTCACAAGGAACCAAACAACAACCTTATGATTCTTAAAATGTGTGTGAAAAATGTAAGATTTGAGCATGTTCAGGAACTAACTCAATTCAATGGCTTATCCACTTTATATTTTTAGCCCATGTGATTCTAAATGGAGGACTTCAACCATTCCTTTTGGAAAAATGATTAGAGTTTGTATAAGAAATACTTGAAACATTCCTAGATAAATGATCATTGTGCAGATCAGACACTTCCCAAACCAAAGAATAGGGAAACCTCGAAACCAAAACAAAGAAAGAAAAACAATCAAAACTAGAAAGAAAAGAGAAAAGCAATGCAAAATTAAAAAAACACCTAAATTAACTATTTACAAAGGATGAGCTGAAAATGACTCAAGCAAGGAAATAATGCTTCAAATATTTCCCATTTACTGGAAATGGGACATCTTCTCCAGTGAGAGTCTTGAGTTGAAAAGAATTATCCCCTAGGATTTCAAAAATTTGGTAGGGGCCAAGCCATAACTTGTCAAACTTACCATGGTCCCCCTTTTTCTCATGCGCCTTATCCTAGTACAGAACCAAGTTAGAGATCCTGAAAGATTTAACCTTAGCCTTATGGTCAAACCATCTTTTGAAAACACCCTTGTGCTTAGCAAAATTCTCTAATGCTTCGTCCCTCTTCTCTTCTAGTTGTAACAATTCAGCCAAGCCAGCTTCCAATCATTCCCCTTCCTCATAGTATTCATTGATAAACTGAAGGTTAGGGATTCTCAATTACATAGGAAAGATAGGTTCAATCCCATAAATGAAATGGTAAGGAGAGGTCCCTAACAAAGCTTTTTTCTAGGTACGGTCAACCCACAAAGAAAATATTAATTGTGTGTTCCACTCCCTTGGGTTCTTATTAATCAATTTCCTAATGACAACAAGCAAGTTCTTGTTGGTAGACTTTGCTAAACCATTTCCCTAATGGTAATAATTGGATGAAAACTTAATTATGATGCCATGATCAAATTCCCACCCAAATAATTTAAGTGATGCATTTGCAGGTCCATTGTCACACACAATAGCAAAAGGGAAACAAAAATGATCATTAATAATCCCTACTTCAAGAAAGTTTATAACTACCTCTTTTGTGCACTATTTATAGGAAATGGCCTTAATCCACCTAGTGAAGTAACCGGTTATAGTTAGGACATACATGTGTCCAACTAAAGATGGAAGGTTGATAGGACCAATAAAGTCCACTCCCCATTGAGAAAAAGGTCTTACCTTGATCACAAGTTGTAGTGGTAAGGAAACATTCCTCTTGCTAGTGGTAGAGGTCTGAAAAACATGACAAGACCTTACGTGATTGTATGTGTCCTTGAAAATCATTGGTTAGTAATATCCAGTGTGCATGATCTGAGTAGCAGTGGTCATACCTAATCCATGGCCTATTACATACCTGTTGTGTAGTTCTTCCATAACCCTAGCAAATTCTTCTTTTTCAAAACATTTGAGGTATATCCCTTCATGATTCTTCTTCCAGAGGAATCCCCCTTTCAACATATAACTGGTGCTCTTCAAACAAAACACTCTTTGTTGCACTATGTTTAGGTTATTTGGGAATCTTTGATTCAGAAAATAGTAGACCAGGTAATCATACCATTCATCAAGTGAGGCATCTTGAAAATGATATTGTTGTGCTATAACCTCTAGGCCAATTTCAACCATTGTTCATGTCAAATATTTTCCTCTCACCAACTTCATTAGTTGAATTTCTATGTCATATTCTTGTAACATTATAACCCACTTGGCTCTCCTTTCTCCCATCTTGCTCTACATTAATAGGAGTTTTACTGCTGGATTGGGCACAATGGTGAAGACTTTATTCCTCATAATGTAATGTCTAAATTGTTTGACTCCTTTGACCAAATCATAAGCTTGTTTCTCCATATTTGGTTACCTCAGCTCTGTATCTTTGAGAGGAACACTCATGAAAGGTATTGGGTGCTCATTCCCCACATTAGAATTTTGTGTTAACATGCTTGCACAATAATGGTCTGACCTAAAAGAGTAGATATAAAAGGGATTGGTATAATCAGGACTTACTATTATAGGAGCAACAACTATTTCCCTCTTGATTTCATCAAATGTCTACTTTGCTTCAGTAGTCCACTCCACTTTTTCATCTTTTTTAAGCATGGAATTTAGTGATTTCACCATCTCTATGAAACCCATGATGAACTTTCAAACAAAATTGATCTTCCCAAAGAATGACTTCATTTCCTTCTTGTTGGAAAGGGGTTGTATCTTGAAGATAGCCTGAATTCTATCAGGATCAATTGAAATTTTGTGTTCAAAAATGGCGTTTCCTAAAATCTTTCCTTTCGTTACTCCAACTTTGCACTTCATATGATTAAGGGAGATGCTAAATTCTCTACATCTCTAGAACACTTTACATAGGTCTGAGATATGATCCCCCTATTCTTGGAAAAGATAGTCAAATTATCCATATAAATGATTATGCATTTACCAATTATATCTTTAAAAGCAGTGTCCATGGCCCTCTAAAAGGTGGCTCCTACATTGATCAATTCGAAGGGAATTCTCTTGTATGCAAATGTCCCCCACTTAGTGGTGAAAGTAGTCTTGTGCCTATCTTCATATTGTACCATGACCTAATTGTAGCCATAATAGCCATCTAGAAAAGACATCATTTGGGAGCCATTCATGATTTCCAATACCTCATCCACTTAAGGAACTAGATAGTTGTCCTTTTTTGAAGCATGGTTGAGATTTATGATGTCCACACATAGTCTTATTTTTCCATTTTTTTTATGAACTAAGACTAGATTGGCTACCCATATTGAGTGTCTAACTAAAAAAATGATATTAGCCAACAATAATTTCTGCACTTCCTTTTGAATGATAGGCACTAACAGTGCATTAATAGGTGTCTGTCTCTACCAAAATTCCTTTGCATTGGGCTTCAAAGCAATCATGTGTGTGATTATTGATGTATCATAGGTCTTCAAATCCTCATAGCTCCATGCAATAGCATCTTAATATGCATGCAACACATCTATTAGACCTTTTCTATCCTCTGAAGTACACACTTTACATATAAGTACATTCTTCACATCTTCCAAAGTAACCATGTTATAGGCATCACACTGACTAGCTATTGAATTTTTTTTGTTTACTGGTCTTGATCCCATATTCTATCCAAATTAATGATTTTTTCAAGCTGTACCATGCCTCTAGGTATAGTATTTGTTTTTAGGTTAATTAACCCCTCCATATCTAGTTCTTCCTCTTGAGGTTCATTCTCATCAATTATTTGAGAGGTGAATGCATCAGAACTAGTAATGAAGTCTAAAATATGTTTTTCATCCTCAAACACCTAAAAATTTATCATATTGTCTAGCACAGAAGAAATTGGGGTGAGCTCAAATGTGAATATTTTTAATCTAGACAAGGTTAATGTCTCCAATGTGCTGGTTGCTTGTGCAAGGGAATATGCAGTGTGATTGATAGGGAGGTTGGAGGAATCAATCACTGATTCCTGCTCTAGGTCATGCTTGCAAGAATTCCTTGGTGTCTTTCTTCACCACCTTAACCTATAGGACCTTCTTCTTGGTTAGGTTCCCCTAGTTCTCTTTTCCAACCCCACTACCATCACAAATCAACCTACCAAGTCAAACTTGGTGCAATGTCTCCAACTCTTCCTTAGCCCTTAATCCACCCTAAAGGTTATTCTACTCCAAACCTTGAACTTAGCTTTCTAGGGGTGTGGAGGTGCTTCTCACATCATCAATCCATCCCATTAAAGGTATTAGGGGTCCACCTAGCTCCATCTATAGGTCACTTTCACCAAACCCTCTCTTAGACCTAAAAAAAAGGCTACTAGCCCTAGGAGCCCCAATTAGGCCTCTTTCTCTGAGAAAATAGGTTTGTTATCAAATCTTTCTAAAGAACATCCCAATCTTTTCTTGGGATTTTTGGTTCATTTTCCCACCTCTCAAATATTTTTGAGGTCTTAGGTCTTCACAGTCCGTTCAGCACCCTAATTTGAAAATGGGTAAAATTAGGTCTTTTTAGCCCTTTCTTGGCTTCTTTCAAACTGTTAAATTCTTCGCACATCAATTGAATTGATGGAACTTCCTTCTTCATGTTGTATCTAGGTAAGACACTTACCTGCCCTCTCCACCCCATGATTTGACTGGAATTAGACACCCCTGCAACTCAAGTGCTCTGCACTTTCTGTCTTCCCTAGCCAGACTCTTCTTGGCTCGCCTAGGGCAAGACTTCCACCATAGCTCTTATCTTTTCTAAAGCCCTAAACTCTACAATAGTTACAACCATGGAGTCTAGTCATTGTTCCCAAAGGGTTGTACAATTTGTATAGTGGGAAAGTGTACTAACACTCCATTTTCTCAAAACTGACTGGTTTAGACTAGCAACAATGCGAAATCAAAATTATTTACAAACAGTGCTTGAAATTGAATAAAGGAACTAACTATTGGCACAAAATAATTGAAAAACTACCACACCACATCCTACACAAATTACAGTGCCATGATTAAGTCATTCAAACCTAACTTTAATGCAAAAATCAGAAAATAACACACAAAACACTATTTTCCTTTCAATTCACAAAACTTCAAAGGAATTCAAATGTTTTTCCAACCCTACTCTCAGGTCGAGGAACACCCTATATAGGTCAAAAAAATTAGTTATGCCTCCCCTTGGTCGGACATGTCAGTTACATTGTGGCAAAGTTGCAAAATGCACCATTTTGCAACTTTTTCCAATTTCTAGTAAACTAAGTAAAATGAGTTTCTAAACTCATCCACCCTTCCTCAATTTCTATCCTAGAGATCAAACATATCCCTAAGCTATATCCTCTACTCAATGGTCAACATGACCTTCATGGTAACACATCAAAAACAAAAATTCATCCTAGATTTCCTAATTTCCTAGTGTAACTACCTAATGTTTCCTAGGTGCTCCTGCACCATTCTCCCCCTCTCTGCACAAACACTAAGGAATGTGAGGAGAGATTAGTGACACATAAATTCCCTACTTCTTAAACTGAGCTTCATCCACCCATGTAGCCTCTAGGTCTGGTTTTTCCCTCCATTTGATGAGATGTTCCAAGTATTCCTTATGCCGGGTAGACTTCTTCACCCTTGACTCCAAGATTCTCTTTGATTGTAGCTTATGTTGAGTAGGTAAGGCTATGTTGCTCACATCCTTGAAGATATCCCTTCTTTTCAGATCCATGTCAGTGATTGTTCCCTTATATCTGACTAGATCAGCTACATTGAACACTGGAGAGATGCCTAAATCTATAGGTAATTCCACCTTGTAGGCATTCTTCCCATATTTGTCTAATACCTTACATGGTCTCACTCTTTTCATCTAAAATTTTGTTGATATCCCCTTCTGCAACCTATATTTTTTGAGGTGGACCATAACATAGTCTCCTACTGCAAATTGTAGATCATTTCTAGATAAATCCACCTTCTCTTTCAACTTTTGAGTAGCCTCGATGACTATCTTCTTCACCTGCTCTTGAATCTCCTTCATGGTCTAAGAGAAATCCTCTTCATATCCACTCCTATGCTCCATAGCTCCTAGATCCCTAAGCTCACACACACCTCTTGGATGTATTCCATACACTATTTCAAAAGGACTCTTCCCTGTAGTCCTATTCACACTGTCATTGTATGCATACTCAGCCTGTGATATGACCAAGTCACATGTCTATCCATACTCTTTGGTTAGGCATCTTAGAAGGTTACCTAACACCCTATTAACCAACTCTATTTGTCCATCGGTCTGAGGATGGTAAGCTAATCCAAAAGACAGGTTGGTACCTAATCTGCTCCATAGAGTCTTCCAAAAATGACTCATGAAATCCATGGATCCTTACAATTTCCTTGAAGAAAAGGTGAGAAATGAAGCTAGCATCATGTGTGGTCTTGCAAGGGATAATGTGACTCATCTTGCTAAATCTATCTACCACCACATAGACACTATCAAACCCTATCTTAGTCTTAGGGAGTCCTACAACAAAATCCATGCTAACACACTCCCATGGTCTGTTGGGAATGGGTAGAGGTTGATACAAACCTGCATTACTAGCTCCCCCTTTGGCTTTCATACAAACTACACACTGCTCCACATACCTCCTGACATCCTTTGGGAACTTGGGCCAATAGTAGAACCTTTGCACTAGTTCCATTGTCTTGTTGATGCCAAAATGACCACTAAGACTACCATTGTGCTTCTCCTGGATGAGATTCTCTCTCATTGATCCTCTTGGAGCACACAACTAATTTCCCTTGAATAACAATCCACTTTTCAATGTATACTCTGAGTATTGACTATGAAATTGATTCTCAAAGTCATAACATACCTTGTATGTTTCTGAGAAGTCTTCATCTTCCCCATATAGATCCTTGAAACTCTCTATTCCAATGCTCTTTACTTGTATCTCTTGCATTGTCAGCAATCTTCTACTTAGTGCATCTGCCACCTTGTTCAACTGTTCCTTCTTGTGCTTGATGGTGAAAGTGAAAGCTTGAAGATACTCCATCCACTTCAAATGTCTATTGCTCAATTTCTCTTGAGTGTTGATGTAGCTAAGTGCTTGATTGTCAGTAAACACTACAAACTCTTTAGGTAGGAGATAATGCCTCCACTTCCTAAGTGACTATACTAGAGCATAGAGTTCTAGGTCATAGGTAGAATACTTTTTCTTAGCTTCATTAAGCTTTTAACTAAAGAAAGCTATAGGCCTACCTTCTTGGCTTAGCACTCCTACTGCAATTCCACTAGCATCACATTCCATAGTAAACAACTTGTCAAAACTAGGTAATAAAAGAATAGGTTGAGTTGTCACTTCTTGTTTTAGTTTCTCAAAACCTTTCTCAGCTTCTTGAGTCCACTTAAACTTAGTCTTTAAGCCACCTTTGATTGTATCTAGGACTGGTGCACATATGCCACTAAAGTTTCTTATAAACTTCCTATAAAACTGAGCCAATCCATGAAAACTTCTTACCTCTGTCCCGATGGTTGTTGTAGGCCAGTTTAGGATAGCTTCCACCTTGCTTGGATCCATCTTCAATGATCCTTGGGATACTACAAACCCAAAATACACAAGATCTTATTTGAAGAACTCACACTTTTCTAGGTTGATGGCTAACCTCTCCTCCTGCAACCTTTTAAGAACCAACTCCACATGCTTTAGATGTTCTTCTGCTGTCTTGCTAAAGATGAGTATATCATCAAGATATACCACCACAAATATCCCTGTAAAGTCTTTGAGCACTTCATTCATGAGCCTCATGAATGTGCTAGGGGCATTAGAGAGGCCAAATGGCATAACTCTCCACTCATACAACCCATAAGTTGTCTTAAAGGTTATCTTCCACTCATCTCCATCCTTGATTCTGATTTGGTGGTATCCACTTTTGAGATCCAACTTGGTGTAGTATTGAGCTCCTCCAAGACAATCCATCAAATCCTCAATCCTAGGAATAAGAAACCTATACCTGATTGTAATTCCATTTATAGCTCTAGAATCAGTGCATAACCTCCACTTACCACCTTTCTTGGATGCTAAGACCACTGGTACTGCACATGGGTTGATTCTCTTCCTAATTAATCCTTGATCCAACAACTCCTGCACTTGT
Source organism: Sequoia sempervirens (assembly GCA_007258455.2). Taxonomy (NCBI): domain Eukaryota; kingdom Viridiplantae; phylum Streptophyta; class Pinopsida; order Cupressales; family Cupressaceae; genus Sequoia; species Sequoia sempervirens. Next base: position 154,784,266 of record VDFB02026320.1, read on the forward strand.
CTAGCTACCTATAGGTTCTTATCTGGTGTAAGCTTGTAAGCTGCTTTGTTTGGCAATGAAGCTCCTAGTATGAAGTCAACCTGATGGCTAATGGCTCTCTTTGGAGGTAAGGTTGCTGGTGCACCATCACTCACTATGTTCTTATACTTCTCAAGCAACTTCCAGAATGCTCTGGGTATGACTATTTTATTTGCTTTGTCTTCTTCCTTGGGTTTCACCATAACCACATATCCTTCACCTCTTTGATGTAGAGTGTTAAGGAACTCCTTGCCACTGCTTAATAAGACACTAGGGGTCTTTGACTGTTCTTCTTCCTCATCTGACAGTGACTGCAACTTGAATGTATTTCCATCCTTTTTGAATGAGATAGTATTTGCCTTTCCATCATAGATGGCACCTCTGTCATACTGCCATGGTCTGCCCAATAGAAGATGGCATGAATCCATGGGTAACACATCACAAATCAACTTATCCTTTTACCCTCCAATGGAGAACTCCACCGTTGTTTGCTCATTGACAAGAGCACTCTATCCTTTGTTCAACCATGTAACCTTGTAGGGATTAGTGTGGGGTATTTTCTCTAATTTCAACTTCCTTAATGCCTCCGCAGAGATGATGTTATCAGTTGAACTTGAATCCACAATAACCTTGCATACTTTCCCAAGTATTTTGCATCCTGCCCTAAATAAGGCTCTCCTTTGCTTTGGCTCTTCTTTGACTGGTTGTCTGATTAGAACCCTGCTAAACATCAGGTTCTCCCCCATTTCTGATTCTATGTGACTAACCTCTGGTGACTTGACACTCATGGTGTCCTCTTGTGCATATGCCACTCTCTTCTCAGTATTTGATGAAGATGCTTTCTCCGGGCACCTATAAGCTAGATGACCTACTTGACCACAGTTGTAACACTTCATACTAGCAAAGTATGAGTTACTTCTGCCTACTTCTCTTCTTCTATTTGAACCTCCTTGAGGTCCTCTACCTCTGTTATACCCTCCTCTAGAAGGTATCTCACTTCCATGCTCTGTGAGTTTAGACTCTCCTTGGTTTCTTTGTCCAGTCCCTCTACCTTGGTAGCCACCTCTATGTCCTCTTTGATCTATGCCTTTGCCTCTACTCTTAGAAGCTTAATCTTGTTTCCTCTTGCTTCTTTCCTCAATCTTTATAGCCAATTGGTAACATTGGTGTACTGTCTTGGGACTTAGAAGAGTCATCTCCTCTTGAATTTTCCACTTCAAGCCATTAAGATACCTAGCCACCTTAAGATTCTCATCCTCTGAAACATTAGATCTCATGCAAAGATTTTGGAACTCCTCAGTGTAGGAATTCACATCTTGGTCTCTTTGTCTCAAACTCTGTCTTTTCTTGTGTAGCTGAATTTCATAATCATCAGGAATGTATGCTTCTCTCACTTTGGCAACCATTCCCTTCCAAGTAGAAATAGGTTTCTTTCCTTCCTTTTCCCTCTCTGTCTGAATGAACTTCCACCATGTCAAGGCAGAACCTCTCAATCTTGATTTGGCCACCTTTACCTTATGTGCTTCAGTGACTCCATCACATTCAAAATGGTTTTCCATTCCCTCTATCCAATCCATGACCAGATCAGCTTCCATTTTCCCACTAAATAGTGGTATGCCTTCAAGTGATTTTCCAATCAAAGCCTTCAATGACTTCAAGAAAGGCTCTTCTCGCAAAATAGGGTCAGGTTCAGGGATCTTGTCTCCTCTGCAACCTCTTATTTGTTTGGTACCCTTCCTTCCAACTGCACATTACTCATTACTTCCTCAAGTTGGGCTATTCTTTCCCTCAATAGCCTATTGTCTTCCTCTTGTTCTTCAAACTTCTTGGTCAGTTCTATATTTTTCACCATGTCAGTAGAACCACTAGACTCAACCTCTGACATATATTATTCTATCCTAAATCTTTTGCTGCTCAGATACCAATCTGATAGGGAGGTTGGAGGAATCAATCACTGATTCCTACTCTAGGTCTTCCTTGCAAGACATCCTTGGTGTCTTGCTTCACCACCTTAACCTATAGGACCTTCTTCTTGGTTAGGTTCCCCTGGTTCTCTTTGCCAACCCCACTACCATCACAAATCAACCTACCAAGTCAAACTTGGTGCAATGTCTCCAACTCTTCCTTAGCCCTTAATCCACCCTAAAGGCTATTCTACTCCAAACCTTGAACTTAGCTTTCTAGGGGTGTGGAGGTGCTTCTCACATCATCAATCCATCCCATTAAAGGTATTAGGGGTCCACCTAGCTCCATTTGTAGGTTGCTTTCACCAAACCCTCTCTTAGACCTAAAAAAAAGGCTACTGGCCCTAGGAGCCCCAATTAGGCCTCTTTCTCTGAGAAAATAGGTTTGTTCTCAAATATTTCTAAAGAACATCCCAATCTTTTCTTGGTATTCCTAGTTCATTTTCCCACCTCTCAAATATTTTTGAGGTCTTAGGTCTTCACAGTCTTTTTAGCACCCTAATTTGAAAATGGGTAAAATTAGGTCTTTTTAGCCCTTTCTTGGCTTCTTTCAAACTGTTAAATTCTTCTCACATCAATTGAATTGATGGAGCTTCCTTCTTCATGCTATATCTAGGAAAGACACTTACCTGCCCTCTCCACCCCGTGATTTGACTGGAATTAGACACCCCTGCAACTCAAGTGCTCTGCACTTTCTGTCTTCCCTAGCCAGACTCTTCCTGGCTCGCCTAGGGCAAGACTTCCACCATAGCTCCTATCTTTTCTAAAGCCCTAAACTCTACAATATTTACAACCATGGAGTCTAGTCACTATTCCCAAAGGGTCGTACAATTTGTACAGTGGGAAAGTGTACTAATACTCCATTTTCTCAAAACTACCTGGTTCAGACCAGCAACAGTGTGGAATCAAAATTATTTACAAATAGTGCTTGAAATTGAATAAAGGAACTAACTATTGGCACACAATACTTGAAAAACTACCACACTACATCCTGCACAAGTTATAGTGCCATGATTAAGTCATTCAAACCTAACTTTAATGCAAATATCAGAAAATAACACATAAAACTTCAAAGCAATTCAAATGTTTTTCCAACCCTACTCTCAGGTCGAGGCATTATCTCCTTACTTGCTTGAATACTAGTTCAGAATCTTCAAACACTCGCAATATTTTAGTCTTCTTCCTCAAAGCCATGAATAATCCATATACTAACTCTTCATATTCATCAACATTATTAGTGCACTAGAATTTCAATCTATGTGCTACAAAGAAGGTTTTACCCATTGGGATGATAAGCTCAAATCTGGAACCTGCTCCATGCTTAGACTTAGAACCATCAAAGAGTAAAGTCCAAAATTTAGTAGAAGGCCTATCTCTGAAATTTCTTGTACTCTTACTTGAGGAAGGATCTTGTTGAGCCATTGGTCACTTTCCTTTATCGTCTCTTGAAATCTATTGTACCTCAAATTTAACTACTAGAGGTAGATTGATAAATCTCTTGATCTTCTCTACAGTAATCTAGAAAAGACAACATTCAAGCTTAGAATGGGAAGCATTGTGTACTCTACACTAGTTAGGCAGAAACAACTCCTCAAAGTTCATTTTCCTTCTAAGATTAATTTTATCTTCAAGGCACCTCTCAATGAACCCCTGGAAGTTATCTAGCAACCCAATATTACCAACATCATATTATGAATCTTCATCCATTTCTACAAACACCTTAGTTCTCATAGAATACTGAATCAAATCCTCAGGCACATCATGCATCATCAGAACTTCCTCCACCTCTATTTCATCTAGAGCTTTGGTTAGGATATAATTATCTAGGCTGGCCTCAAAAACTAATACTTCATTTGAAGTGTTTTGATACTCAATAATCAGGTACCTCAATCTTAGTTCTCTCTCAATCCTAATCTGATTTGGAACACCCTTCCATGACAGCCACATATGAGAGGGATCCATAAAAGTGTACCCATTAAGCACTCTCATTAAATCTCTTCCAAGAATCATGCCATAGGCACCTAAAATCTATGCAATCTAGATATTGATGACGTGTTATACATGTGGATCTAATGCTACCTACATTGGGATCATATTTAATTATCCTACTACACTCACCTTAGTCTTATCCAGCTAAGTCGCCTTATGTTGGGAAGGAGCTAAAATAATTCCCAGAGCTTTACAGACTAAAAACGGTATGAAATTTGTTGATGCTCTTGAATCTAATAAATAGTTCTACAAGTTTTTGACAAATATATGAATGGAAATTAGAAAAGGAGGAGTATCCTGCTTGATTTGGAATAAACTTACTGGAGAATCATCAGGAGACTCTTGATTTTTATCCTTTTCTTTGCTCCTATCCATTTCTTGTACTTGTTGTTGATCCTTAGTAGATTGATTATTTTGATTCTAAACTGGTTGGGAATTTTATGTATCTCTAACAACCTCCTAGACTATTGGTTCAACAAAACTAGTTTTCTTGATAGAAAAATCTTGTGAAAACTTCATAGATGCATTTTCATTTATATAACCAAAAAAAACACTCCTAATAGTAGGAACTCTTAGTAATTCAAATACTGAAAGAATCACTTTTAATTTCTTTAGTTCCTCTACTACATATTCCCCCATTTGGAATACAGTCATATTAGATTGATTGCTCCTGAATTGTCCTCCTTGTTGATCCTTAATAAAATCACCCTTTGCAGCATCATAAGATCCTCCTTTTGAGAAGTACTACCTTAGAACATGGGGAAAGGAAGGATTTTTTCTCGCATTAGGATCAGGAGGAGTGCTATAACTTTTTGGAGGTGTGGATGTAGTAAAGGAGATGCCAAATTTCTTATTCCTCAAGTCATATGGTCTAGTCCTTTGGTGAAACATCTGGACTCCATCAACTCTTTGCTCTCCTTCATCTAAAGGACCATTATCAACAATATCATTACCATCAAACAATTCAGCTATGAATTCTCCATTGCACACCTATTCTTGTTTTACACATTCCTTTGTAAACTCATCCTCCAGTCCATTTTCCTCACCTCATGGGAAAGGAGCTGGTTAGTACTACTTCCTATAACACCTTGTACTTCCATATAGAATATGGGTGTTGCTATCTGGAATTTTGGACACTCAAATTCAAAATGTTGGGTTCTCTCATGAAGTCTATAGTATCCTTTTAGAGTATCCTCTACCAAAAGGTTTGTTCTAGTTGACTTCTCTTGATTGTCAAGTTGATCTAGTGATGTAGGGAATCCTCCATTAATGGGTCTGGTATTCCAAACCCTATTCTACCTTAGTGGAGGTCTTCTATCAAAATTTTGTTGAGAAGATTGACCTCTATGACAACCTTGTCCTTGACCTTTTCCTCTTTCAAAGTTGTGTCCCTGGTCATGAACAAGATATTTGTTCTCCCTATTGTAGCTAGATTGTATCCCTCTTTGTGCAGCCTTTAGTTAACTATTTTTATTTCTTAAATAGGTGACTTTAGTGGAAAAATTCTTTACTTTCTCCATCAATTCATCCAACTGTTCTTTATCAGTGTTTCTTGGTGCAACAACATTGAGTGATTGGTTCAAAAATTCAAAATGTTGCAAGTATGCTAGGATATTGGACTAATATTTGGGAAATGTAGTCTTTCCTTAATTCTATAGATAAAGAGGGAGTGGCTAAGGCTGATTCAGTAGAGGACCTAGGTGAGGAACCAAGGTGGTGTAGGAGCACCTACACCTTATTGGAAAAAATGGAAGCATGAAAGGTTTATTAGGTGATTAGGAGATAATGCATGTGTTTTTTAAGGTATATTTACCTTGAATAAGGTCTATCAAGACCATTTATTATGTATTTAAAGCTTGGAGGGTCATTTAGATGGATATGTAAAAAGTTGCACAAAATATGTAAATGTTGTCATAAAAAGTTGTCAAAGTTGCAACTTTGGAATATGAAGGGTCATGAAGTTTAAAAGTTAGTTAGGAACATTTGAGGAGGTATTTTCTGATTTGAAATGGTATAAGAAGACTCTCCAAGGCTTGTGAAATGTTGTTGAACATATTTTGGTGAAATACTATCAAATTTCAACACTCAAAACTTGTATTTCTCTATTTTTCTGAGTTTCTTTATTACTATACAGACCCATATAGGTGTGGTATGATCTAAAAGCTTCCATGTTTGAAGATATATGAATCTAATCTCATTTGGAGTTGGTTTGAGTTCCTAATTTAGTGATTAAATTGATTTTTCTCCATTTTGCTAAGACTGCCCAGTTACATTGTCTTAAGGGTTTGAAAGGAAATAAATAATGTGTTAGTCAATCCAGCTATTGTTTCATCATGTGGCTTGGTGGATTGACTTATATCATGTTATCTTAGATGTTTTTATGCATTATGAAGCAAGAATAGTCAATAGGATGGTGATGGTATGATGCCCTAGTGTTGGGTAGTGTTATTTCCTTGTGAAAATGAGAAACCTAAGCATGGATTTGAGAAAATATTGAAGGGAATAGTCTTGTGAAGGTTTGGTGAGTTTGTGTAGGTGATTTGGAAGGTGTTTGAATCATTTGTTTGATTGGGTAAGCCTTGGAGGTGTGATTTCCTATAAACCTTGTTCCTTTGCATGATAATGTGAGGGTTTTCTAGAGCAATGTTATAAAGTCCTTGAATGTGCAAACTAATCTTGAAATTTGTTGTTTTGTGACATAAAAAAAAGATTTTCCAAGGTGATTGAGTGAAGAATAGGTGAATAGGTGGCACTCTCTTTGTAAAAGAGGCTAATTGACTAGCCTAAGGTAAGGGTGAGTTATTGGTTCTCTAATTTGGTGTGAAAAAGTCATAGTTGGTTTTCACATATGTTTTGTAACCCTGAAAAGGGTATTTTAATCACTAATTTATTGGGGAAGTGTTTTGGAACATTTGGTTGAAAGAGTACTCAAATCGGGTTAGGTATGTTACTTGGACAGTCATGGTTAAGAGTGAAATTTGATGAGATTAAGTGACTTTGCTTTGAGATTTGGTTGATACTCATTTGATTGAAATTGTGAGAAGGGTGTCACCCCTATAGTGCATCAAAGTGGTATCAAAGCTCTGTTGTTAGATCTCTTGTTGGTGTTTTGATTGGATTTTGTAGGTTGGATGGAGAAGAGGAAAGATTGTGAAGATGCCTCCTAAAGGAAGTATAGTTGCAAGAAGAATGGATGAGTAGGCTAAATAAATAGAAGCCTTGAAGAGGCAGATGGCTGCATTGAAGTCTAGGTCTGGGGTTGATGTGGAGGAGAGTGATTCTAAAGAGGAAGAGACCTCTAGTGAAGAGGGAAAGATGGATCCATATGATGTGAGAATAATGAAGCTTTTGAAGGCTGTGAAGAAGGATGGACATAGAAAAATGGATGTGCCTATGTATGGGGGGAAATTAGATAGTGAAGAGCTATTGGATTAGATTAGATCCATGGAAAACTATTTTGATAGTGAAGAGATTGATGAAGAACACAAGGTGTAGAAGGCAAAAACAAAATTGAAAGGACATGCTTTGTTGTGGTGGAATTTTTTGCAAGAGGAAAGGGAGAGAAAAGGAAAGAGAAAGATCACTTCTTGGGAGAGAATGAAGAAAAATTTGAAAGGTAAATTCCTTCCTTGTGATTACAATATTCAATTTCTTAAGAGGTTACAAAATCTTAGACAAAAGGATCTAGATTTGCAAGCATATACCGAATAATTCTATAGGCTAAGCATAAGAACCAAGCATGAAGAAGACAAGGAAGAAAGAGTAGCTAGATATCTCAATGGCCTAAGGTATAACATTCAAGATGAAATCAAATTTTTGGCACCAAAATCAATTGAGGAATGTTTTCAAATGGCAATAAGGGTAGAAGAAAAACTAAAGAGGAGACAACAGAAGGAAACAAGAGGAAGAGGCAACAATTCTAGGGGTAGAGGTACAACTTCAACACCAAGACAGTCCAAGGAAGACCTTGAAGATGTTGATAAGAATAAAGAACAAGATCCTAAAGCAAGAGGAGGATGGAGAGGTGGAAGGACAAACTTTAGGAAAAGAAGAGATTTTAATGAGTTTTTAGGTAGGTGTTATAAATGCAATGAATTTGGACATCCATTTTACAAGTGTCCTGAAAACCAAGGTTCAACATCAAGTGGTGATAGGAAAGGTAAGAGAAGAACATAACTCGTCCAAGAGGAAGAATGTGAAAGTTCTACTTACCCAGAGGTAGGAGAAGCACTTATTGCAGGTACCTAAGGAGGAAGACATGAGTCAAATGAGTCTATTCAAAACTTCATGCAAATGTAGAGGTAAGGTATGTCAAGTTGTCATTGATTCAGGTTCTAAAGATAACATGGTGTCTAGGGAGATGGCAGATAAGTTGAAACTAGAGAAGATACCATATGTAGCACCATACAAATCCTCTTGGGTAAATTATGGTCAAACTCTAGTAGTGAATGAACAAGCTTATGTGGATTTCCAGATTGGGGAATATAAGGACATGGTTTTATGTGATGTGTTACCAATGGATTGCTGCCATTTTCTATTGGGGAGACCATGGTAATTTGATAGGAGGTCAATGTATGATGGTAGAGAAAAAACTTATTCTATTGAGAAGGATGGAAAAATATTCAAGCTAACTCCTTTCCATAGAAATGAAAGAGATAAGGGTAAGACTAAAATTGTCATTTTGGTAACAAGGAGCCTTTAAGGCTTGAGGATAGCAAGAATAGAATGCTTGAAAGTATGGAGTAGGTTACTAGTGTTAGGACAACAATAAAATAAAAAATGAATGGTGCAAGGGTAGTGAGGAGTTTAATGTTTCAAAAGGTGGAAGATGGACTTATATCTAAGTCTGATACAATCAAGGTAAGTGATGAAGTGTTGGCAGAGAAGCGTGACAAATAGGGTGGAATCACAGTTGGGACAATTGTGTGTCCAATGATGGAGAGTAATGTTACTAAGAAAACAAGAATTATAGGTGTAGGGTTTGACAAGCTTGATAATGCAAGGGTATATGGTATTGACAGAGCAAAAGGTCTGACAACGGTCAGGAAAGGATAAATGAGCAAGTGGATGGAGGTCTGATGACAGTGATCAGAGGGCAGAGAAGACAAGGAATGGTGGATGGATACAAGTATGAAGATGAAACAAAAGAGTAGGAAGATCAAGGTAGTGCTGATACTTGTTTGTTTGCAGGTGTAAGGACAAGGAAAATATCATGGTTTGATCCAAGGATAAGAAGGAAGTAGGCATTAGGTTTGAGCAAGATAATGAAGACAACTTTAAATGTGAACTTAGTCAAAGAGGTAGGGAAGATCATGAGAACTCAGTACTTGAACCAGCAGAAGGAGTTTGTGGGTTAGAGAATTATTGGAGTAGTGATCATGCATGAGATGAACCTCAACTCTTGTGACAAGAGTCCTTTTTCTGTGGGGGTGTATGGTGCAGCAACACCTACACCTTATTGACAAAAATGGAAGCATAGAAGGTTTATTAGGTGATTAGGAGATAATGTAGGGGTTTTTTGAGGTATATTTACCTTGAGTAAGGTCTATCAAGACCATTTATTATTTATTTAAGGCTTGGAGGCTCATTTAGATGGATATGTAAAAAGTTGCACAAAATATGTAAATGTTGACATTAAAAATTGTCAAAGTTGCAACATAGGAATGTGAAGGGTCATGAAGTTTAAAGGTTAGTTAGGAATGTTTGAGGAGGTATTTGTTGATTGGAAATGGTATAAGAAGCCTCTCCAAGGCTTGTGAAATGTTGTTAAACATATTTTGCTGAAATACTATCAAATTTCAATGCTCAAAATTTGCATTTCTCTATTTTTTTGAGTTTCTTTGTTACTGTACAAACCTGTAGAGGTGTGGTATAATCTAAAAGCTTCCATGTTTGAGGGTATATGAATATAATCTCATTTGGAGTTGTTTTTAAATCCTAATTTAGTGATTAAAATGATTTTTCTCCATTTTGCTAAGATTTCCTTGTTAAATTGTCTTAAGGGTTTGAAAGGCAATAAATAATGTGTTAGTCAATCCACCTACTGTTTGGTCCTGTGGCTTAGTGTATTGAATTTTATCATGTTAGGTTAGATTTTTTAATGCATTAGGAAGCAAGGAGAGTCAATAGGATTGTAATGGTATTATGTCCTAGTGTTGGGTAGTGTTATTTCCTTGTGAAAATGAGAAACCTAAGCATGGGTTTTGGAAAATATTGAAGGGATTGGTCTTGTGAATGTTTGGTGAGTTTTTTTAGGTGATTTGGAAGGTTTTTGAAGCATTTGTTTGATTGGGTAAGCCTTGGAGGTGTGATTTCCTATAAACCCTATGACTTTTCATAATAATGTGAGGGTTTTCTAGAGCAACATTATAAAAGCCTTTAATGTGCAAACTAATCTTGAATTTTTTTTTTGTGACATAAGAAAAGATTGTCTAAGGTGAGTGAGTGAAGAATAGGTGAATATGTGTCACTCTCTTTGTAAAAGAGTGCTAATTAACTAGCCTAAGGTAGGGGTGAGTTATTAATTCTCTAATTTGGTGTGAATAAGTCATAGTTGGTTTTCACATATGTTGTGTAACCCTAAAAAGGGTATCTTAATCAATAATTTATTGAGGAAGTGTTTTGGAACATGTGGTTGAAAGAGTCCTCAAACCAGGTTAGGTATGTTATTAGGACAGTCATGGTTAAGAGTGAAATTTAATGAGATTAAGCGACTTTTCTTTGAAATTTGGTTGATACTCATTTGATTGAAATTGTGAGAAGGTTGTCACCCGTATAGTGCATCACAAGGAAATTTTAGGAATTGGGTTCATCAAAGGAGTCTGATTAGCCAAAGCATGGTTGGTGCAAGGGCACCCAAGTTCCTTAAGGGTCACTTGAAGAGTCAGGAGGATGTAGGGGTCATGAATACGTATCAAACATCTCAGAGCATCAATTATTCCATTTTGAAACCTATAATGGACTTTGGAGTGGATAAATGTAATAGCAGGATCAAAAGTCCTGAGGGTCCTGATAAGGACCCTAGGACCAAAATGAATTGTAAGTGGACCAATAGTGTCCTAGGAGTATAGATAGGTATATAATGTTTTAATTATGTCAAAAAGGTTAAATAATAATGATGTCATAGTTTCGTAGCTTTCTAGTTAGTAGGAATCAATAAAATAGAAGTTGGGAATTCAAATTTTGAAAACCAACAACTAGTTTTGGTTTGGGAAAGTAAGTAGGTTTTAGGTGTTTAAACAACAATAATGTAGTAAAACTAATCCAAGTCAGTTGGAGCAGTTCGGGAAATGGTTTACAAAGTTGGAGAAGTCATTTGTATGGAAGTTGGTTGATTTTTGCAGTGATTGTACGGACTGCTAGAAAAAAAAGAAAAAAACTTCAGTTTTCTTGCATTTTCTTGTGTTTTTTTATGAACTACTGATTGCTATTGATGATATGATCAATTGGATGATTTAGGAAATTGTAATTACATGCATTTACTCCTTTGTACATCTTGAAAAGAAATAATAACCAGTTTCTTATACAATACTACTGACTGTCTAAAGGAAATTATGATTTTCACTATTTTTTGGGAGTTTCAATGTATGACTGATCCATTTCATGGAAGAATGTGACTGTAACATATGAAATGGATCATAAATAACAAGTATTATGCAGCCTTAATAGGGAAATGTGCAGGAAGGAAGGAATCTAAGGTGTACACCATGATTTGACAAGGCAAGGTGCATGTGAATGGTGCCTAAGGTATAGCAGTAGGAGTTCTACCTGAACAAGGGGTATGTATTTGAGTTGGAATTGATGAAAAATGTTTATTTATTGGTGAAAAGTGAAAGAACTGGTTCTAGAAGTGATTGGAAGGCTAGTATCCAAGAAGCCCTAGTTTTAGGGGATTTAATGGAGGGTTTTGTGATCAGGGATCTTAAAGGTGTCAAGGGAGTCTAAGACCTTGAAAATACTTAGTTTGGAAACAATTCAAGACACTATAGAAAGTCCCATAATCAGGGAACAAGATTTGAGTAGGGTTGCTTTGAGAAAAGGGGCTAATTAGGCCTTAATTCTGTGGAAACAATATATTTTGGAGAGATTGATGCAAAACAAGTGCCATCAGGGTTTGAGTATGTTATGTAGCATCAAAAAAGACATTTTAATCAGTCCTTATTTTGGGGAGTCACTTGGGAAAGTTGTGAGAAAAGTCCAAAAAACAATCGCTGGAGACCTAGTTGGGCTAGAAGCCTAGTCAAGGTGGATAAGTGGGTTTGTGTCTGAGACAGAGGTTTGTGGATTTGTAACCATTCAAGACAAGTTTGATTGAGTTTCTTAAGATCATTCCTTGGGTTTGGGTCCATAAGGGAAGGATCTAAGTCATACATGAACCATTGAAGCCGTATCTCCATAAGGGTGCCTAGAAGAGAGTTTAAGAGTACACCATTGTAACCCCTGAAACGTTGTGTTTTTCCTAAAGTCCCATTCCCTCTACATCAAAGTGGTATCAAAGTAGAGAGTAGGTCCTTTAGGGGTTGAAGGTTCAACAATGGCACTTAAAAGTCAATTAGCAAGAGAGTTGGAGGAGTTGAGGGAAACCTTGGAAAGAGAATGAAGAGAAAGAAGAGAACAAGAAGCAGCAAGAGAGCAAGCCAAACCAAGGGAAGAGAGGAAATGGAGAAGGGAGAGAGAAGCTATGCAAGCTAGGATAAAAAACCTTGAGAGAACTAGAAGGAGAGAATAACAATAAGACCAAGAAGATAATGATGAAGAAGAAGAGCATGCGAGCATAAATCAAGAACAACCAGCAGATGAGATAGAAGACCCTGAGGAAAGGAGGTCATTAAGATTGTTGAAAGCAGAACAAGGTCATAGAGGAAATAGTCACATAGATTTTCCTATCTACCAAGGGAAGATGGATAGTGAAGAGGTGTTAGGATAGCTTGATGCCTTAGACAACTATTTTGAGTTTGAAGAGATGGAAGAAGAGAAGAAGGTTAAGTTTTCCAAAACCAAGTTGAGAGGTACAACATTGACATGGTGGACTAGTTTTCAGAATGATAGGATGGCTAGGGAATTGGAAAAAATTTCTACATGGCCAAGGATGAGTAGTTTGTTCAAGGAACAATTCTTACCATCTGATTATACAATTCATGTGAATAGGATGAGGTAGAATTTAAAGCAAAAAAACATGGATGTGATTTCCTATACGGATCAATTTCACAAGCTTAGTATTAGAGGAGGATATGAGGAAGAAGATAAAAAAGTAGCTAGGTATATCAATGGTTTGAGGTATAACTTACAAGATGAAATTGGTTTACAAATGCCAAAGACATTAGGAGAATGTTTTCAGTTGTCCATTAGAGCAGAGGAAAAGGTGAAAAGGAAGCAAGAGAGGTCAAGCAATGGTGGAAGAGGGGGTAGTTCAAATAGAGGTAGAGGTAATAGAGAACAAGGGAAAGGAAAAAATGATAAAAGTAGCAATGACAAAGGAAAAGAGGTGTTTTCAGATCAAAGAGGAGGATACACTCAAAGAGGAGGGGGCAGATTCAGACAAGGTAGAGGCACATTCACAGGAAGGTGTTTCAATTGAAATGAGCCAGGGCATCCCTCTTTCAAGTGTCCTAAATGGGAACAATCAGATAAGGGCAGAGAAAGAAGGGCCAATTTAGTAAAAGAAGGAGAAGACAAAAAGGAGGAGCCAAAGACATTTGTGGCATACCCTAAAATTTATGGTGAGTTCCTTATGGTAAAGCAAGGGGAAAGACTTCATCAAGAGCCAAAGGTAATCATTTTCAAGACAAATTGTTTTTGTCATGGTAAATTATGTAGGTTGCTCATAGATGTAGGATCACATAGCAATTTGGTTTCATCTGATATGGTAGCAAAGTTAGGGCTTGAAACATATGATCATCCTACTCCCTACAAGGCCACTTGGGTAACTCAATTGCAACATGTAGAGATTAGTTAGAGGGCTTATGTGGATTTTTGAATTGGAGCATATCAGGACAGGGTGCTTTGTGATTTCATTCCAATGACTTGTGGTCATATCATTTTAGGGAGACCATGGCAGTATACTAGGAAAACAATGCATGATTGGTATAATAATACATATTTGGTTCACAAGGGAGGTAATAGGTATAAGTTGAACCCTTTTTCTTTGGATCAGTTGCATCAAAAATTTTTGATATGTTTTGAGAAGCATTTGTAGGTGGATGTGCAGGGTAAGATAGGGGAAGATACTGGTTGGGTGAAAGATAACAAGTTACAATAGAGATATGAGGCATACAGTCCTAAAAATCAAAACATTTGGGACTTGGAAAATATCAAGGTTGGGGGTATTGAATGCCCTATTGTTGAGGGTACTAGAGGTGGTGTTTCCCCACAAAGAACTCAGTGGAATGAAGGCAAGAACAAGGTACAAGGATATACTGCTATCAAACAGCAAGGAGGACAAACAAATCATTGTTTTGGTTCTAACATGATGTGTAACATGAGTGTAGGTTGACAGGAAAGGAAGAAGGTGACTTTACCAGATTTCCTGATCAGTAATCAGTAGGTGCAGACATCTAGGAACAAGGACAAATGTGATGGAAACAAGTTGGATACCTCTTGGGGCAAGAGTTTTTTTCTTCTTGGGGAGTATGGTGCAGGGGCACCCAAGATCCTTGAGGGTCACTTGAAGAGTCAAGAGGATGCAGGGGTCATGAATACCTATCAAACATCTCAGAGCATCAATTATGCCATTTTGAAACCTATAATGGCCTTTGGAGTGGATAAATGTAATAGCGGGATCAAAAGTCCTGAGGGTCCTAATAAGGACCCTAGGACCAAAATGAATTGTAAGTGGACCAATAGTGTCCTAGGAGTCTAGACAGGTATATAATGTTTTAATTATGTCAATAATGTTGAATAATAATGATGTGACAGTTTTGAAGCTTTCTAGTTAGTAGGAATCAATAAAATAGAAGTTGGGAATTCAAATTTTGAAAACCAATGGCTAGTTTTGGTTTGGGCGGGTAAGTAGGTTTTAGGTGTTTAAGCAACAATAATGTAATAAAACTAATCCAAGTTGGTTGGAAAATTTGGGGAAAGGGTTTACAAAGTTGTAGAATTCATTTGTATAGAAGTTGGTTGATTTTTGCAGTGATTGTATGGATTGCTAGAAAAAAAAGGAAAAAACTTCAATTTTCTTGCATTTTCTTGTGTTTTTTTGATGAACTACTGATTTCTATTGATGATATGATCAATTGGATGATTTAGTAACTTGTACTTACATTCATTTACTCCTTTGTATGTCTTGACAAGAAATAATAACCAGTTTCTTGTACAATACTACTGACTGTCTAAAGGAAATTATGATTTTCACTATTTTTTGGGAGTTTCAATGTATGACTGATCCATTTCATGGAAGAATGTGACTATAACATATGAAATGGGTAATAACAAATATTTATTATGTAATATTAACAAGGAAATGTGAAGGAAGGAAGGAATCTAAGGTGTAGACCATGATTTGACAAGGCAAGGTGGATGGGAATGGTGCCTAAGGCATAGCCGTAGGAGTTCTACCTAAAAAATGGGTATGTATTTGTGTTAGAATTGATGAAACATGTTGATTTATTGGTGAAAAGTGAAAGAAACGGTTCTGGAAGTGATTGGAAGGCTAGTATCCAAGAAGCCCTAGTTTTAGGGGATTTAATGGAGGGTTTTGTGATCAAGGGTCTTAAAGGTATCAAGGGAGTATAAGACCTTGAAAATCATTAGTTTGGAAACAATTCAAGACAATGTAGAAAGTCTCATAATCAGGGAACAATATTTGAGTAGGGTTGCTTTGAGAAAAAGGACGAATTAGGCCTTAATTATGTGGAAACAACAGATTTTGGAGAGATTGATAAAAAAAAAGTGCCATCAGGGTTTGAGTATGTTATGTAGCATCAGAAAAGACATTTGAATCAGTCATTAATTTGGTGAGTCACTTGGGAAAGTTTTGAGAAAAGTCCAAAAAAGTAGTCATTGGAGACCTAGTTGGGCTAGAAGCCTAGTGAAGGTGGATAAGTGGGTTTGTGTATAAGATAGAGGTTTGTGGATTTGTAATCATTCAAGACAAGTTTTATTGAGCTCCTTAAGATCATTCCTTGGGTTTTGGTCCAAAAGGGAAGGATCTAAGTCATAAGTGAGCCATTGCAGCCTTATCTCCATAAGGGTTCCTAGAAGAGAGTTTAAGAGTACACCATTGTAACCCCTGAAACATTGTGTTTTTCCTAAAGTCCCATTCCCTCTACATCAAAGTGGTATCAGAGTGGAGAGTAGGTCCTTTAGGGGTTGAAGGTTCAACAATGGCACCTAAAATTCAATTAGCAAGAGAGTTGGAGGAGTTGAGGGAAACCTTGGAAAGAGAAAGAAGGGAAAGAAGATAACAAGAAGTAGCAAGAGAGCAGGCCAAAGCAAGGGAAGAGAGGAAATGGAGAAGGGAGAGAGAAGCTATGAAAGCTAGTATAAACAACATTGAGAGAAGTAGAAGGAGAGAAGAACAAGAAGACCAATAAGACAATGATGAAGAAGAAGAGCATGTGAGGGTAAATCAAGAACAACCAGCATATGAGATAGAAGACCATGACGAAAGGAGGTTATTAAGTTAGTGGAAAGTAGTACAAGGTCATGGAGGAAAGAGTCACACATATTTTCCTATCTACCAAGGGAAGATGGATAGTGAAGAGGTGTAAGGATGGCTTGATGCACTAGACAACTATTTTGAGTTTGAAGATATGGAAGAAGAGAAGAAGGTTAAGTTTTTCAAAACCAAGTTGAGAGGTACAACATTGACATGGTGGACTAGTTTTTAGAATGATAGGATGGCTAGGGGATTTAAAAAAGTTTCTACATGGGCAAGGATGAGGAGTTTGGTCAAGGAACAATTCTTACCATTTGATTATACAATTCATGTGAAGAGGATGAGGTAGAATTTAAAGCAAAAATACACGGATGTGATGTCCTATACAAATCAATTTCACAAGCTTAGTATTAGGGGAGGATATGAGGAAGAAGATGAAAAAGTAGCCAGGTATATCAATGGTTTGAGGTATAACTTACAAGATGAAATTTTTTTATAGATGCCAAGGACATTAGGAGAATGTTTTCAGTTGGCCAATAGAGCAGAGGAAAAGGTGAAAAGGAAGCAAGAGAGGACAAGCAATGGTGGAAGAGGGGGTAGTTCAAACAAAGGTAGAGGTAATAGAGAACAAGGGAAAGGAAGGAACGATAAAAGCAGCAATGACAAAGGAAAAGAGCTGTTTTCATATCAAAGAGGAGGATACACTCAAAGACGAGGGGGCAGATTCAAACAAAGTAGAGGCACATTCACAAGCAGGTGTTTCAATTGCAATGAGCCAGGGCATCCCTCTTTCAAGTGTCCTAAATGGGAACAATCAGATAAGGGCAGAGAAAGGAGGGACAATTTGGTACAAGGAGAAGATAAAAAGGATGAGCTAAAGACATTTGTGAAAGACCCTGAAATTGATGGTGAGTTCCTTATGGTAAAGCAAGGGGAACGACTTCATCAAGAGCCAAAGGTAACCATTTTCAAGACAAATTATTTCAGCCATGTTAAATTTGGTAGGTTGCTCATAGATTTAGGATCACATAGCAATTTGGTTTCATCTGATATGGTAGCCAAGTTAGGGATTGAAACATATGATCATCCTACTCCCTACAAGGCCACTTGGGTAACTCAATTGCAGCTTGTAGAGATTAGTAAGAGGACTTATGTGGATTTTTCAATTGGAGCATATCAGGACATGGTGCTTTGTGATGTCATTCCAATGACTTGTGGTCATATCATTTTAGGGAGACCATGGCAGTATACTAGGCAGACAATGCATGATGGATACAATAATACATATTTGGTTCACAAGGGAGGTAATAGGTATAATTTGAAGCCTTTTCCTTTGGATCAGTTGCATGAAAATTTTGTGATCTATTTTGAGAAGCATTTGCAGGTGGATATGTAGGGTAAGACAGGGGAAGATACTAGTTGGGTGAAAGATAACAAGTTGCAATAGAGATATGAGGCATACAGTCCTAAAAATAAAAACATTTGGGACTTGGAAAATATCAAGGTTGGGGGTATTGAATGCCCTATTGTTGAGGGTACTAGAGGTGGTGTTCCACCACAAATAACTTAGTGGAATGAAGGCAAGAACAGGGTACAAGGATATACTGCAATCAAACAGCAAGGAGGACAAACAAATCATTGTTTTGGTTCTAACATGATGTGTAACATAAGTGCAAGTTGGAAGAGAAGGAAGAAGGTGACTTTAGGAGATTTCCTTATCAGTAATTAGCAGGTGCAGACATCCAGGAACAAGGAGCAATGTAATGGCAACAAGTTGGATACCTCTTGGGGCAAGAGTTTTTTTGTTCTTGGGGAGTATGGTGCAGGGGAACCCAAGCTCCTTAAGGGTCACTTGAAGAGTCAGAAGGATGTAGGAGTCATGAATACCTATCAAACATATCAGAGCATCAATTATGCCATTTTGAAACCTATAATGGCCTTTGGAGTGGATAAATGTAATAGCAGGATCAAAAGTCCTAAGGGTCTTGATAAGGACCCTAGGACCAAAATGAATTGTAAGTGGACCAATAGTGTCCTAGGAGTCTAGATAGGTATATAATTTTTTAATTATGTCAATAAGGATGAATAATAATTATGTGATAGTTTGGAAGCTTTCTAGTTAGTAGGAATCAATAAAATAGAAGTTGGGAATTCAAATTTTGAAGACCAACAACTAGTTTTGGTTTGGGCGGGTAAGTAGGTTTTAGGTGTTTAAATAATAATAATGTAATCAAACTAATCCAAGTTAGTTGGAACAGTTGGGGAAAGGGTTTACAAAGTTGGAGAAGTCATTTTTATGGAAGTTGGTTAATTTTTACAGTGATTGTATGGACTGCTACAGAAAAAAGAAAAAAACTTTAGTTTTCTTGCATTTTCTCATGTTTTTTTATCAACTACTAATTGTTATTGATGATATGATCAATTGGATGATTTAGGAACTTGTACTTACATGCATTTACTCCTTTTTACATCCTGACAAGTAATAATAACTAGTTTCTTATAAAATACTACTGACTGTCTAAAGGAAATTATGATTTTCACTATTTTTTGGGAGTTTTAATGTATGATTGATCCATTTCATGGAAGAATGTGACTGTAATATATGAAATGGATCATAACTAGCATCTATTATGCAGCATTAATAGGGAAATGTGCAAGATGGAAGGAATCTAAGGTGTACTCCATGATTTGACAAGGCAAGGTGTATGGGAATGGTGCCTAAGGTATAGCAGTAGGAGTTCTACCTAAATAAGGGGTATGCATTTGAGTTGGAATTGATGAAACATGTTGAGTTATTGGTGAAAAGTGAAAGAACCGGTTTTGGAAGTGATTGGAAGGCTAGTATCCAAGAAGCCCTAGTTTTAGGGGATTTAATGGAGGGTTTTGTGATCAAGGGTCTTAAATGTGTCAAGGGAGTCTAAGACCTTGAAAATCCTTAGTTTGGAAAAAATTCAAGATGCTATAGAAAGTGTCATAATCAGGGAACAAGCTTTGAGTAGGGTTGCTTTGAGAAAAAGGGCTAATTAGGCCTTAATTCTATGGAAACAACAGATGTTGGAGAGATTGATCCAAAAAAAGTGCCATCAAGGTTTGAGTATGTTATGTAGCATCAGAAAATACATTTGAATCATTGATTAGTTTTGGGAGTCACTTGGGAAAGTTGTGAGAAAAGTAAAAAAAATAGTCATTGGAGACCTAGTTGGTCTAGAAGCCTAGTCAAGGTGGATAAATGGGTTTGTGTCTAAGACAGAGGTTTGGGGTTTTGTAACCATTAAAGACAAGTTTTATTAAGTTCCTTAAGATCATTCCTTGGGTTTGATTCCATAAGGGAAGGATCTAAGTCATAAGTGAACCATTGAAGTCTTATCTCCATAAGGGTGCCTAGAAGAGAGTTTAAGAGTACACCATTGTAACCCCTGAATCGTGTTTTTCCTAAAGTTCCATTCCCTCTGCATCAGTGGTTTAAACCTTGGACTTTTCCTAGAGGTGTTGTAGGTCATAATGAAGGAAAGGGTCTAGAAAAATGATGCCTTATATCAGTGCTAGCCTTTACTACATCATCATATGCATCAATCAATGAAGTTGGGGGTTTATGTTTCCACCTAATGAATGTGGAGGTGAGGTTTTTCAATGCTTCATAATTGACCTCCTTACCTGATGCATCATCTATAGCATAAGGTGGCTGCAATATAGAGTAGGCCCTATGAAACCTATTGTTGAATGAGCCTATAGGCTCATTAAATTCCCTTTTTATTGATATGAAGTAATGGTATAAGTCATTAGGGCTTACTAGAATCCTAAATTTCTACAAGAAGGAAACCACCATTTGATCCCAAATAGTTATAGAACTAGTTGGAAAATGGTTGTACCAATAGAATTCCTCCTCCCCAAATAAGTAGGGATATAGTCTACAAGCCACATCCTCATTGAAAATCTATCTATCCTTTAGGGTATTCCAAAAAATCTTGAAATTTTCTTCAACAGCCCTGTTGGGATCATTGATATGGAACTTGGAGCAAAAATTCTTGGGATTTTTAAGCCAGGGGTGAAGGATTGTTAGCTAAGAAGGCCATTGGTTTTGGTGGAGGTGGTAGTGGTTGATTAACATGAATATGAGTTTGCTGAATAGGTGAAAGGTTTGACTCAATGGGGGTGGGCTTAGTGGAAATTTGATCAAAATCAAATGATGATGAAGATGATAACAAAATGGGTGAGGATGATGATGCCTTTCCCTTTGTGTTCCTCCTTGACCTAGTAGTGACTCCTAATTCTTAAAAATGTCCATCTATTGTAGATCTTGTTTGTCTTCTAAATCTCTATAGAGATATTGATGATAGAAAGTGCTCCAACTTGTTGAATCATCCCTCCTTCTACTGTCAATCTGCTAATGTTATTTTCTACACAAAAACTTAGAAATAATATGATATCATATCTCTCTTGAAAGGTAAATTTCTATCAGCAAGCCTCAAGAGATAACCCCAAGGTCTCTAATGTCAATTATTAACAATGCATAAACAACTCAACAATAAATGTGAAAATGTTGGTAAACACAAGGGGCCTTACAAAAAAAATGTTGACGCTCTTATGTTCATCAAATTTAACAATAATGGTGATGCTATGAATATTTCTCTAATAATTATTAAAATAAATAGTAAAAAAAGTAGGATTTGAGAGAGAATTATCTAATCTTAAACCTAAGATCTATAATGCAAACAATAGAGTGTTCAAGATGGACCAATCTTCCCAAAAACCAATATTTTCTTAACCAATATCAAATCCATGGTATTAGAAAGACAGTGCAATCTACAAAGGAGTCTAATGATTTTTAGATTGTAAACATTCAAACATATAGTCAAACATTCACAATTAAACTTGAGTGTAGAATAGAGTAGGTAGAGGCTAACTTTAAACAACAATCCACAATTATTAGATCACTAAAAGTATGGACTTGGAGATTCCTCAACACCTCAAACACTTTATCATGAACATAAATGAACTGTAACTAGTTCTAAAGATTAACCATAAACCAACTAACTTACTTAATGCTTCAAAATAAGATGAAGACACAAGAACCATGCATAGATGAATAATCTAAAAAGGACACCAAAGAACAATTCCTAAAACTATATTAGTTTCACCAAAATTTGCAACAATTCAAGTATATTAGAATGTAAAAACATAATAGCTATTAACTATTCACTTGACCACTATCCACTATCAGTTATCAGTCTTTTAAATGAATAGGAGACCTCCATTTATAGCAATCTTAAGTTAGGTCAGCCCAAATTTGGGTTTACAATTAGATTGGCCATATAGGTTGGCCTTAGTACTTTTTTAAAATTCCCCTAATTTGAATTTACAATAAAATAATGAGGATCAGCCACAAAGGTTTGTTGGTTCCCCAAATCAATAGATCCACTAAATCCTAGAAGCCACATTTCATACTCAGATCTAGTGTAGGATTTGGCCAACAAACTATAAATGAGATTGGAACACATTTCCCCTACACTTCAGGCTTTGTAGGACCTAGGAGGGTGACCCTTTTAGCAACACCTAATGATTCACACCAACATTCAATAGGGTATTTCTCAATAGATGATTTTCTCACAAGAATATGATAAGAAACATGAAATATCACTCAACATTTGCTAAGGTATTGGGCAACCTTCATTAACTAGCATGGAGAACATGTTAAATAAAATTATTCTATAAAATAGGAACAATAGGAATGAATGGTTTGTTATTAAAATATGGTGATTCCTTCCAGGTTTTACAAACAAAGAAACTCACTAAGCCAATGCCTTATCCATAATAGAGTCAAGATTAAATAATTCCCTGATAACAACATAAACACTAATTCAATGACCTTTGAAACATCACTGCCTTACAATAATGTAGCTACTTAAGGACATATTGTCAATCTACTTCCAAATCCATCCATAAAAACAATGCTCTCAATGCTCAAATAAAAGCTGAATTTAATTTATTCCTTGAAGAAAAGCTGCTAGATAAAACATTCACCACAACAAATATGCAGTGAAAATCTCAACAATCATGGATTATCTTGATTAAAAAATCATTGTACTACACAAAGGAGACATTGGAAATATGACATTCTTCATCCTAAATTGTAGATTGAATCTACTTGCAATTATTAGTAAAGCATATTACATCACTTAAATCTGAAACTTAAAGAACAACCTAAAACCTGGCAGTCACTTTGTACAAGAAATTACACTATTCAGAAACTAGAGAAAAAATAATATCTCCAAAATCTCTTCCAAAGAGAAAGAATGAGAAGAATAAGGAGAAGATAAAACCCTAAAACTACATCTTCATGTGACACCTGGGTTCTTCATCTTCCTTTGATATGTAATTGCCTCTAGCTCATGAAGAATCTTTAGTCTACCCTTTGATTCACGTAGGTCTTCCATTTGCTTTCCTTGTAATAGAAAATATTCCTCACCATGATGACCTTATTCATCTATGCCCTTTAGTTGAAAATATCTACTTTGTGAAAGAATAAAAGTCTTCCTGAAAGTCTTTCACTCGCCATTTACCTTGCAGCTCAAAAAAATAGTTTTTATTGTGAAAGAAAATCATCCTTATGAGAAAATTCACTCTCTAGTTTTCCCTATAAAAACATATTCCCATGCTCTTGAAATTTTAATTCCTAGCAATCTCCATTGATTTACTTCCACCACAACAAATAAAAAAATATTTTATTTGTGAAATCTTTTAATTTTCCCTCAGGCCATACGCTTCAAATTTATTTTCATTTTAGCCATTGAAGTCTTTATTAGGAATTTTACACTTTAATTACTTTATCACCAACCTTTTCACCTTCAATTTTTCATCAAACATTACCAAATAACTTAATTCACAGGCCCACCAAATCCTTACTTTCAACAGTTACCATTGTACATCTCTGATGTGTTTAGAAAAAATGACATCAATTAGTGATATGTGATGTAGAGAAAGTAGTATCACTACTCGCTAATCCAAAATGGAAGAGGTGACATCAAATGGTGATAAGTGATGAGGAAGAATTGAGATCACCCATTTATGATGTAGTATGGAAAAGAAGAGACAAAACATAGATATATGATAGCATGTCCTATAGCTTCTCGATGAAATATGGAGGCATCAAACAAATGTTTATAGTAGTCAAAATTCAACTCAATATTCTCCCATTGAATACATGTGTACTCAATGCTTTCCACAATTCCAATTCATAGTGCATTCAAGCCACATGTAACAAGAATAGGGTTTCAATGCCAAAATAGGGCTTCCCAAACAATTCTGATGCATTTTCATGGTAGCTCAAATTACCCATGTGCAAAGCAAGTATATGCCCGATTCACCCATACGCGACATTTGATCACAGATGTTTCTTGCAAAAAATTCTTGTTCCTATGTAGAAATTTCCTTTGCATTATTAAATCATGCAACACCCATGGGCTCATAGACATCTTATACCATCACCACTTGGTTTCCATTTTATATCTCTGATCCAATGTAAAATAGGTGAAACCAAATAGCGATACATGATGAGGAAGATATGAGATCGCCCATCCTTGATAGGATGTGGAGAAAGACAACTCAATCCATGATCGGTTATGAAAAGGAACTTCCATTGCTGATCGCCAACTCAAATGGGAAATAGAAACCAAAAACAATGACGGGCAATGAGTTTTCTCGTACAGCCAAGGAAAACAATGAAAGTTGTATATGAGCCAATTAGAAGCAAGAATTAACTTTCTTTGATAGAAAAAAATTGAAATGTATTTTATTTCTTGCCCTAAATGCATTTTTCACATTTGCATAATGTTTAAAATATTCAAAAATATTTTAAACATAAGCATTTGAAACTTTAGAAAAATGCAAATCTTAATTACTCCTGTAGACCAAACAGAGAAAATTCATTGCACGTAAACCGAGACACCTGGAGCCATGATTTTTTGCATGTTATCATAATAAATGATTTAAAACATTGGTTTTAAATCAAAATTTTCCCAGCCATAAAAAACCAGGTACCACCTTTGTAAACTGGCCCCTGGGACGTGTTTGCCACACCCATAATGCATTAAAATAGCGCATCATATTATATTTGTTTTTGATGAAAACGGACATAAAGATGTTTTAGACCAAAACAAGAAATGGGTTGCCCTTAGAATTTGAAAATTTGAAACTTTTCAGGACACCAATTTTTACCCTATCACAATCATCAACACATTAATTAACCCATCAAAACATTTCCAGGAGGCGTAAAAATGCACAAGAATGTACTCAATTGACCCAAGAACTCAATGCAAAAAATATCTTGGAAAAATTCATCCTAAGGTGTGTTGTGTAGTTTTCGAACACATGTCCCGCTGAAAGCAGGGACCCTCTTTTGCTTTGTTTCTTTGTATTTTGGCCCTTTGATTTTGGAGGACTCACTTGCTTTGGCATGAGCTTGAATGTTTATATTTCCTGCATTAATGATCCCTCTGTAGTATTTATTGAAAATATTAAGTTTTAGACTCATTTCAGGTTTTTCATTGTTCTTAGGAAAATCCTCTCTGGGCGGAATTCCCCAAATGCTTTGAAAACCCGATGGTGGCTACTTTTACACTATGATCCGAAAATTTTGGGACTTTGCAAATTTCTATGTTGGCCAGATTTCTTCAAAATTTTATCGCCCTGTCGAATTCCCAAGTTTTGGTTTGGGTTGTCTTGTCGACTGTATTAATGCTTGATTGTACGATTTCTACGACATGTATTTAATTGATTTTGAGGAATTCTTATGCCAATAAGTTTTATCATTTGTCTTCTACCGATCTAAGGGGATTGATCTTGAGTGCTTGGCTTGATTTGGAATTTGGATTTGTGGATTCCTGGATTTGGTGGTGAATTTCCTGGGTGTCATCATAGTTGTGTGTTCACTAGGGCGCCAAAGCTTGCTACCCATCGTTATTATAATCAAGTTCACTTCATCAATGGTATGTATTCGCTACCTTACTATTGATTATTGAATGTGAATAATTCTTTGGCGTCTCGAATATGCTTGGAGTCTGAATTTTTGCATGTTTGGCATTGAGCATCTTGAAGCTAGGGTTATTCGATTTTGCTGGATTAATGACCCCAAGTGAGTTTGTGAGATTCTTTTCAGTTTCATTATGAAGTAGCTTTCTTGTAGGACATGAAGGATCTTTCTTTGAAAACCTAGCAATACGAGTAAGTTGAGTCAAAGCTAGTTTTGTCTTTCCATGGAAATTTTTTAGGGTTTCAGGTTTAGGGCATCACCAATTCCCATCGATTTTCTTTGAAATAATTTTAGAATTTAAAGATGATCTGTAAGAAGCTCAAATCGAGCTAGCTTTAAGCCTAAGGTCCTCAAATTTGTGATCATTCGATCAATTTGAGTGAACTTGGGAAGAAATGTTGACATTCGGGATTTCAAAGTCTTCATGGAATTCCTTAACTATCGGAGTTCCTTGATTTTCCGTCCTCCTTTCATTTTCCCAAAGATATTCAAAAACCCGAAATTGTGCCTACCTCATGGATTTCCTCTCCCGACGAATTTTCCTGAAAGTCCCACCAACTAAAGAATTGGAGAGATAAATGGATTAATTGTTATGTCTCTTGACATTTCATGGTTAATTTGAATAATTACAGAGATGGTTCATGCATTTTTCTTCATTTGGATGATCAATTTAGGATATTTATGCCATGATCGTTAAAATATACCTGGCATGGGATTCCCCAAAATTCCTCTCTGGCTTGATTTCCCCAGATGGCTGAAAATCCCAGATTTCTAAGAAATTGCGCCTTATGATGATTTAAAGGATTTTAATCATGACTTTTGAATTGTTGAATGATAAACATGTTGTTTATGATGAGTTGAACTTGATTCTAATGTGGTAAAGAGGATTTATTGTGGTCTCTCATTGATTGTAGGTTGAATCAAGTAAGGCAGTTGTAAGTGGAACTAGGAGCAAGCATATGGATCAGGGTCTTGAAGGATCTTCGGTCTCGAAAGTAGAAAGGATTAAAATCAACATAAAGAGTAAGGTTCCCGAGTGCATGGTTTCCTCCATCTGGACTAAGGTAGGTGAAACCAATGTAGGAAGATGGGATTATGAGGAATTCATGGAAAGACTGGTACAATAGGACCCTCCATTGTTGGAAAGAAGGTTAGTGGAATCAGGGTTGGCTCATGTGGTTGGTTTTCCTCCTATGATTCAATGCTATGAGCTAGAGCTTGAATGTACTAGAAATTATGATAGAAGTACACAAAGAGTGATCAGTCCTCAAGGCAAGGTGTTGGTGAACTTCTCTCATGTATCTGTGGCACAAACCTTTGACATGCCTGACAAATCTCATGTGGTGGCTTTGGACTTGGATGTCGCTAAAAAATATTTTGAAGATGATTCAAGCAAAGCTTTGCAGGTGGTCAATTCTTGGTTGGAGAAACATAAACCCCACATCTCAAAGTTGCCAAAAAAATTATTCAAGGCAACATTCAAAACAGAGTACTATGATGCTATCACCTTACATACTAGGGTAATAGGTTTGAAGAGTGCTGGAGTTTTTGAAAACTAGATGGTCCTTGTTATAGTGAGGATGGAACAAAATACCGATTATTACTAGATAGGAATTATAAGTGCCATGATACATGATCAACTATGCAATGTATTGCAAACTAAGAGCTTCACAATGACTTCTTACCTAGTTTATGCCTTGGCTAGGTTCCATCCATATAAAGAAAAATTTGGGTAGGATATAATATATGAAGTCCTTCCAAAGCTACATTTGGGTAGCTTAATCTATAGAAGGGTGAATGATGCATTCGCCATGTACATCACTAGGTTTCTCCAAGGTGCAGAGCATGTTAGAATATTTGACAGTACTAAGGAGTTGATCAAAAGGTATGGGGCTTGGTTTATACAGTTTCCCACCTTTTCTTACATAAGGATAGATGGTCACCAGAGGGCCCCTTACAGATTTCCTAGGTATCCTACTGATCACCTCATACTCCTGGAAGTCACAAAGAAGATATGTGATTTTGATGCCATAGTTAAGAAGGAGAAGCATAAAACATGATTTGGCAATGATTTCCCCCTTAGGGTAGGCATTCTTTGAAGCTTTCCCTTCAATACATACAACACACTTTTCTGAAGAGGAGATGAGTACTCTAGGCCTATCTTTCCATTCTAAAAGGTCCAGGTTTGACAGAACTGATGAAGTCCAAAAGAAGGTTAGTAGAGAGTACAGTCGCAAGGATGACCTAGAGTATTACTAGGCTAACTATAAAGATGAGTTTGAGATTTGAAAGAATAAATTCTTTAGGCTACCAGTTAACTTGATTAGACTGTACAATGTCAAGGTCATCCCAGATCAGATAGATGAGGATGGAGATTTAATTCAGGTTCATGACTCTGAGGCTATGAAAGATAAACTAGTTGGAGAAATAGACTAGTTGGAGGAAGAGAAAAAAAAGTTAGAACAAATCATGACTCCAATAATTAAATACACAAAATTGTGGCTTAACCACAAATTGGAAATTAGAGAGTGAGGGTGTGCAATGCACCTATGATTTGATGGGAGACTTGGAGTCTAATTCCACTTTTGAGGAATTAGTAGAACAGGATCCTAAGGGTAAGACTAAGGTGAGCTCCCCTTTCAAGATAAATATTAAAGATGTTCAGGTGGAAGAGGTAGAGAAGCAAATAAATCCTATTGCTAAGAAAAGGAAACACATTTAAAGATGAAGAAAGCTGCAAAGGATGAAACTGAAAAGGAAGGAAAAGAGGCTAGTGTTTCTATGCCTAAGAGAAGAAGAATAGTAAGGTTGTCACAGAAGGAGAAGGAAACTTCTAAGGCAGGAGATGAAGTTGACCCACCGGTAGTTAATGTGGAAAGTTCAGGAGAGAAGACATAGGTGTACATGAGAAGATTGAGGACTCCATCTCCTAAAGATGGTGTACCAAAGAAAAGTGCTCCCAAAGTTGTTCCTGCCACTGAGCATGATAATATCCCTCCTTCTCATGAAGCTCACAATACACCAAGTGAACCCAAGGATGCTGAGGATTATCAAGATCAAGAAGGAGAAGAATTCCAAGAGGGTGAGCTCTACAGTGCTGAAGCAGAAATAGAGAAAGTGTTACAGACTCCTCTTGTGACTTACGAGGATTCACCTATAAGAAGTGAAGAGGATAGACCTCTTCAGAAAGAGGAAGTTCTAGTTAGGACTCCTTCACTAGTGCATGAGGAAGAAGAACATGATAAGGGAAAATAAGATAAAGTTGAAGAGATTCCTGAAAAGAAATATTTGAATGAAGAAGTACCCAAGGTTCACCAGGATGCGGTTGGACAAGGTAGTGTGCAATCATATTCTAGAGTGCCTACTTGGTTGGATAGAGAGTTGAAGATTAAGCAGGTTGGGGTGGATGACACTCTCCCTAATTGGGATGACTTATTGGCACAGATTGGGAAAGGTAAAACAAAGAATTCCAAGGTTATTTCAAAAATCAAGAGATATGAAGCAAATAATAGGGTGGTTCACATTGCTACTCCTACTCCTGAAAAGAATAAAGATGATTTTACTAGTAGTGACTACACTATGCAGACTATCAACTTAGGGCCTACTTCCATGGAATAGGAAATTCAAGAATATGAAGGCTCTAGTGTTGTAATCTTGGGTATATTGAGGAAAGAGGTGCAAACCAAGCAAGAATTGAAGAGAGAGAATGATAAACTTGAGAAGTATCTACAAGAATTAATGAAGCCCTTGTAATCCATCAGTTCCTCATCATCCGCTAGAAGCTTCCTACCACAAGAAATAATAACGAAGTTGGAGAAAATGAAAGCTACTACTCATGCCACAATGAACTAGTTGCAGGGAGTGCAACCTAAAGGAAATAATGCTATCAGATACCTCCTTTCAACTGGTGGGGATGTTATGAGGTCAATAGACTGGTTAAGGAATGTATTAGCTCACGATAAGGAGGATGTGGATCTCTTGTTGTAGAAGACCAAAATCATCATGGAATACACTGAAGATAAATTGGTAAGTGATGGCATTCTTCCTTCCTCCAAAGCTGCAGAACCTTGGGAATGGTTTGAAGTTTTGCAAATAAGGCAAAGGGTTTTGAAGAAGGTGTACAAGTAGAGGAAAAAAATTGAGGACACCCTGACTGAGTTCTACAACAAATGTGTTTACTTCTTTGAGGTTATGACAAGAAGAAAAAGGTTTGCACCAAAGCATTTCAACTTGGAATAGTTGAGAAAATGGTGGCAAGATGTGTATTCCCCAATCAATGAGGAACCAATCACTGAACATCAGTTAGATGATGCAGCCACCTATATTGCAGTAATGGATAAATGCCAAACCATGAAGGTGGATTGGGATAAAGTTGTAAAGTAGTCAAGAGAAGACATTAAGTCCATTGAACGGAGAATTAAAGTATTAGATATGCTGCCTATAGTTGACATGGACAGGATATTTTTGATGGTGCAGGATGGAATGGGGTGAGATAACGACAAAGGGGAAGGTAGTTAATACTATGCCTCATCCAAATTTGTGTTTCCCATTATTTTTCTTCCTTCTTTACATGCATTGGACCGAGCTATGTTGGAGATCCTAGGCCAACTTGGATGGAATGCATGCATTTAATGCACACTTTACTTTATTTTTGAATTCCTCTTCGCCAACTTGTTTTGTGGCCGTTTATTATTGTAAACCCTAATTGGGACGGCATATCATGGGGGTTTCTTTAAATATGGAATTTTGCCTCATTTGTAAGAGCTAGATAGTTTTAATTGGAGTGAATTAAGCAGTATATCAAGAGCTAGAGTAAGGAGTTAGTCTTATTTTCAAGCAAGTGTTGTAATAGAAGACTAGAATTGTTGCTACCTTGGGTGATTTAATACAAGTAAAGATATTGCAATTTGGTTCCTTTCCCGTGTTGAATTTTATCTGGCATGGTTCCAATGATTATATCTTTGAAGTTGCTTAGGTTTATTTGATGTATGCTAGATTTAATGTTAGAGGAACTAATAGTGTTTCTGATTTGATGCTTGAGGTGTTGTAGCAATCTCTAGTGCATACTTTTTGCAGCTAGCTAATTGTGAGTTGCTTTGCAAAGTTAGCTTGGACTTTAAATTCACTGTGCTTAGTTTAATTGTGGATATTTATTCATTTAGATTTAAATAGGGTTATTTTTGATGAATGCTCATAATCTGAAAATGTTTAACACCTTAGAAGATTGCACTATTTTTGTAAGATTACAAATTCATCTAGGTCAAGCAGGAATTCGATTTCTGAGGGATTTGTCCATTTCAAGTGTTTTATCATTTACATTGATAATCTTAGGAATAGAACTAATCTTAGAAATCTCTTTGAAACCCCTATCTTTTGCTATTTATTTTGTCATTTGGGTTCTAGATTTAGGATTTTAAGTATCACCATATCACAAAATTTGATAAGCTTTGAGATTAAACATTTGTTTGTAGTAAGGTACCTTTGTGATTACCAACATTTTCACATTTATCACTAAGTTGTTTATGTATTGTCAAGACCTGACATTAGAGACCTTGGGGTTGTCTCTTGAGGCTTGCTAATGGAGATTTACCTTTCAAGAGAGATAGGATATTTGTATCTTGTCTGAGTTCTTGCTATGCAGAAAACACCATCAACAGATTGGTGCTAGAAGGAGGACCTGAATAAGCAAGTTGGATCAATTTTTGTTTGCCATTTCTCTTGAAAGATTCAAAAGAAGAACCAAATCAACTCCGGGTGAAGAGGAATTTCAAGAGTTTCAAGCTCCTACTAGGTAAAGAAGGACCAAAAGAAGGGGAGAGTCATCATCCGCCTAGCCACTTACATCATTCCCATCATCGTCATCTTCATCAA
This sequence comes from Sequoia sempervirens, assembly GCA_007258455.2. Taxonomy (NCBI): domain Eukaryota; kingdom Viridiplantae; phylum Streptophyta; class Pinopsida; order Cupressales; family Cupressaceae; genus Sequoia; species Sequoia sempervirens. Next base: position 154,815,734 of record VDFB02026320.1, read on the forward strand.
GTCCATCCTCATCTAATTCAAAATCCATTCCTATTGCACAACCCCAACAAACCATAAATCAACCATTACCACCTCCAACTCCACCAATGGCTTTCCTTGCCAACAATTTATCTCCCTTGATCTTCAATAATTATAATGTTATGCCCAAAAACCCAGAACACTTTTGTTCTAAGTTCCATGTTAATGACCCCAATAGAACAAAAGAGGAACATGTCAGGATTTTTCATACTTTCCTTAGAGATAGAGGAATCAATCATGAGGATGTAGCGTGTAGGCTCTATCCTTATTCCTTAGGAGAAGATGCGTTCTATTGGTATAATCACTTTCCTGCTCGGTCTATCTAGAATTGGACTAAATTAGAGACTACATTCCTAGAGAAGTTTAGGATTTCCATTAGTCCAAATGAGCTTTATCTTCAGTTCACCAATGTTAAGAGAGAATTCCATGAGCCCATAGGATCATTTAACAAAAAGTTTCATCATGCCTATACCCAATTGTAGGCCCCTTATGCTATTGACGAGGCCACTACTTTAAAATTTTATTATTAGGGTCTTGATAGTCTAAAAACCACCTTCATGAAGTGGAGAAACAACCCTCCTACTACCCTACTTGATGCATACACAAAGGCTGTGAAGGTTAGCACTGCTTTAATACAACACTTATCTGGGCATTTACCATCACTAGGACCCACTGCTCACCCTGGGTAGGTCCCAACTCTCAATCAGGCTCTTGCCAATCACACTCCTATCATGAATCTGATACCTCAGTTACCCATTGTTCCTCACCCAAGACCTCCTGTGATCAACTACCCCCAATAAAATTTAAATCAACCTCTTCATCCACAACCTCATGCTAGTTTTCCCACATATCTATAGAATTTTGATGTATTGAACCAATCACTAAATACTAGTACTATAGTAGAATATCCCCAAAACAATGTAAACCAACCTCCATATATAAATTCTGACAAGGAGAGATTAGATGAACTAACTGAACAAGTGAAGAAGTTGAACATGGAGGTAACTTATCTGAGAAACCAGAACAGTCAGCTCCAGGCTGCTCAAAGAAGTATGCAATCCAATCATAATAGGGAAAACCAGGAAACTCAACAAGGACAACATTTTGATAGGGGCCAACATCCTGAAAGAGGACATAATTATGACAGAGGACAAAATTATGATAAAGGACAATCTTTAGGCCAAAAATTTTATAGAGCAAAAGCTAGTGGACAAGGGTTTGATAGGAGACAACCACCTAGATAGAAAAGAACTTGGAATACAAGGCCTAACAATGGAGGTGTCCCCACCCCATTGGATCAGCCAATCAATCAAGAAAATTCTCCAAGTGGTGTATATTTAGCTGAAGTTGCTTTATCAGGGTGGTGTAGGCTCCATAAAACAAGTCAGCATTCTAAGTTAGATTGTCCAGAGTTCTAGACAACAACTTCAATCTTTCAGTATGAGCAGGAGAATAATGCAAGTAATCAAGAGATGGTGTGATTTACTCCTTATGATTCATCAGTGTTGGTGTTAAACCATGCTCCTTTTCCATAGAGAAAGGAGAATGTGCCTAAACGAGAATCAGGCCAGCTTGAGGAAGAGGAAAATCAAGTGTACAATGGAGATGAGATTACATAGTTGTTTGATGAAAATCCTGTGAATGATAATGGCCCCATGGATAAAGAAGAAACTTATATTGAAGAGGTGCAAACATTCCAATGACCTGTTAAGAAATATGATTTGAGGGATCTTCCACATAGATGTCCACAGGCTGGAGGCCCCTTCACCAATTCTATTCCTCCAAACAACTTCACTATGCCTCCAAATCCCAATGCCAACAATAATCCAACATATCCTCATGTGTCTAGGCAATACTTATCTAAGGATCAAGGACCAATGGATTTGTCAAAAGGGTGAACTACTGAAACAAGCAAAGATAAAGTAGTGGAATACCCAAAAGAGGCTCATGTTGATCTGCCTATAGAACAACTAGCCACATATGTTGCAAAAGAACTCAAGAATCTAAAGGTAAGTCTCTCTGCATTTGAGTTATTAAGAGTTCCAACCATTAGAAATGTAGTTCTAGGAGCTTACAATGCAAATTCAGTATCACAAGATAAATCAGTCAGTGAGAGTGTCAATAAAGCATCAAGTTCCCAAGTAGTAAAAGGTAAAAATTAGATTCACAATCAGATTCACATACCACCTAGAGATAAAGGGAAAGAGAAAGATAAAACTCAAGTTGCTCAAGTGGATACTCCCTTAACTCTGTTTCAGGGGAAAATGGACACTCCATTTTTTATCTTTATCTGTATATTTGGTAAGAACTTGCATAATTGGTTGTTGGATTTAGGTGATTCTACCAATGTAATTCCATTTGGTGTTTGTAGAGCCTTAGGTATTACTCCTGCTGAATCCCAAAAGAAAGTCACTCAACTAGATAGAACTAAAGTTAATGTTGTAGGGGAATTGAACATGATTCATATGCAGGTTGCCTCTGACCCTAGAATTCAACAAGTTATTAATATATAGGTGGTGGATATACCTGATGCCTATAATCTGATCTTGGGAAGAGACTTTACTAGAGCTTTGAATGGATATGTATCAACAAACCACTCTCATATGTGGCTTCCCTGGAAGGGAGTGCCAAATCAGATTAAGATTGAGAGAGAGCCCAAGATGAAATATATGTTCACAAAATATCAGAATACTTCAAACAAGGTACTGATATCATAGGTGAGCATGAGTAATTATGTACTTGTGGCCCCTTTTGAGGAATCTAAAGTGGAGGAAATCCTTATGCTACATGCTGCACATATTGATCTCATAGATGAATCTAGTGGCATTGGAGCACTGGTGGAACCAATAAATGATGATGTTCTTGAAGATCATCAACTCAGCTTGTTGGATAATTTCCAAGAATTCATTTAGAAGTGTATTGAAGATTAGATTCATTTGGGTAAAGGAATGAATTTTGGAGAATTACTTTTTCCAAATTGGTGTAGAGTTCACAATGCCTCCCACTCTGAACTGGACTGTTGCCTATGCCAGGCTGCAGTAGAACAAGTGCAGAAATGCATCAACCCTACTCCAATAGTCAAAATCAATGTTTAGAATATTCAAGAGGATCCTAAAGGGGAGAAAATGATTCTTTTTGAAGAGCCCTCCAGTAGTAGTAGTGCAAGAGATGCAGCAAGGAAGTCTATAGTTGTTGGTTGTTGGACCTTAAGATTTGATGGATCTAAATCGAAGCAAGGAGCTGGGGTAGGATTTGAGTTAATCAGTCCAAGAGGTAAAACTTTCTTTGTTGCTCATAGACTTTAGTTTCATTTTAATAATAATGTAGCAGAGTATGAGGATTTGATTCATGGGTTACTTATGGCACTAAAGAAAAAGGTTAAGATTTTGCAAGTCTTTGGGGATTCTGAGTTAGTGGTCAAACAAGTTAGGAGGCAATAGTCATGTCATGACAGTAGGATGACCAATTATAGACATAGAGTATGGGACCTTATTAAAGGATTTGATGCCTTTAACATTCAGTTGATACCATGTAATAAGAACCAAACAATAGATTACATCGCTTAGGCAACTAGTACTTTACAACATTTGTCTCTATCTGGATTGAAGAAATTTACTATGGAGATGATGCTAGTGCCTTCAGTAATTGACAATGCTACCAATTTCCAAGTATTTGAAGATGATAAAAATATTTTGGATTTTATCACAATTTCATACGTCTTTGCTTCTCAAATTATCGATGAATCTGAACCCCAAGAAGTAGAGATAGATTTAGAATGGGTGATTAATTTGAAGACTAATATTATTCTGAGAGGAATGGTGTAGCTAGAAAGGATTTTTGATCTAGACAAGGTCAAAGATCAAGAGAAAGATGCTAAGGAGTCTATTATTGGAAAATACAAAACATATAACATGGGAACTCAAGATGATATCAAGAATGTATTGATTGGAAAAGTATGTAATCTAGAGGAGAGGAAAGGAATTATTGATGCATTACATACATATCAAGATGTAATAGCCTGGAGTTACAAAGACTTGAAGATGTATGATACTTCAAATATAACTCACACTATCCCATTGAAGCCAAGAGTAAGACCCTTCAGTCAAAGGAAAAGGCCAATCAATGCTTTACTAGAGCCCATAATTCAAAAGGAAGCGCAGAAGCTGCTATCTACCAGAATTATATTCCCATTCAAGCATTCAACCTGTGTTGCAAATTTGGTTCCTATCAGAAAGAAGAATGGGGAAATCAAACTATGTGTGGATTTTAGGAACCTTAACAGAGCATCAAAAAAGGACAATTATCCAGTCCCTTTGCTGGATGAAGTACTTCAAATTGTTAATGGGTCTCAAATGATGTCTTTCCTAGATGGCTAATCTAGATACAATCAAGTGATGGTACAGTATGAAGATAGGCATAAAACTGCTTTCACCACAAAGTGGGGCACTTTTGCTTATAGGAAGATTCCCTTTGGCCTAATCAATGTTGGAGCCATGTTCCAAAGGGCTATGGACATTGATTTTAAGGACATAATTGGAAAATGCATAATTATTTATATGGATGATCTGATAGTCTTTTCCAAGATGCGAGGTGATCACATAGCAGATTTTTGCAAGGTGTTTCAGAGCTGTAAAGAATTTGGAATATCTCTTAATCCAAAGAAATGCATCTTTGGAGTTACTAAGGGAAAATTTTTGGGACAAATTATTTAAGAGAAAGGCATTGGTATTGATCCTAAATGAGTGGAAGCCATACTTAAGATCCAGCCACTAGCTAGTAAGAAGGAGATGAAGTCATTCTTTGGAAAGATCAACTTTGTATAAGTTCATCACTGGAATTGTTGAGGTAGTTAAACCATTAAATTCCATGTTGAAGTAGGAAGCTAAAGTTGAATGGAATACAAAGGCTAGAGAAGAATTTGTAGAAATCAAAAGGGCCATTACTGAGGCCCTAGTTTTGGTGAGTCTTGATTATGCTAAGCCATTTTACATAAACTCATTTGCTTCTGATCACTCCTATGTTGGCATGTTGAACCAAAAGTATAATCAAGGGAATGATCACCCCATAGCATTTATGAGCACACCACTGCAAGATGTAGAACTAAGGTACCCAAGTGTGGAAAATAAAGCTTATGCCTTGGTTAGGGCCGTGAAGAAATTTAGACACTATATTCTCAAGAACAAGGTTTTTGCAATAGTTCTTGATCCTGTAGTCAAGTTGTTGCTAACAAAAAATGAGCTAGGAGAACGCTGAGATAAATGGGTGACTATGTTGCAAGAGTATGATATTGAGGTTCAACCCATGAAATTAGTAAGAGGGCAAGGGCTTATGAGAAAAATGCTAGAAATGGGTTCTGACCTTGTAGCCCAACATTATAATCTTGAAGATGTTTCTCTAGGGGACTTGTATGATGATATCATTCACTATCTCTTGAATCAACAATGTCTAGATCACCTTAATGCTATGCAGAGAAGAGCATTGCATTTGAAGAGTGATAGTTTCATGTTGAAGGGAGCCATCCTATACAAAAAGAACCATGAAGGTGTCTACTTAAGATGTTTGGGACAGTAGGAAGTAGAATGAGTCATGGTAGAATTTCATGATAGATATGGTACTATCCATGGCTCTGCATCGTCCACTGCAAATTAGATTTTGCGAGCTAGTTATTATTGGCCCACATTGTTTAGGGACACATAGAATCATGTCAAGATGTGTCATATGTGTCAAAATGTAGCAACCGGAGAGAAGTATGCAGCACTCCCACTTACACCAGTCTTTGAGGTAAAACCCTTCACACAGTGGGGAATGGATTTCATAGGTCCAATCAATCCACCCTCTTCTATAGGTCACAGGTATATTCTTACTATTACTGATTATTTCACAAGATGGACTGAGGCTCTTGCATGCAAAAAATGTACTTCTGAAGAGGTAATAAATTTCATTGAATCAGGTATTATTAATCACTTTGGATGTCCTATGTATTTGGTTTGTGATAATGATCCTGCATTTGCATCATTGAAACTCTCTAACTGGGCCTTTGATCATGGAATTATAATTAAATTTTCATCCAATTATTACCCTCAGGGTAATGGTTTGGTTGAGTCCTCTAATAAGAACCTCTTGACAATCATTCATAAGCTATTAGAAAGAAACCCTAAGGACTAGCATACCCAGCTTTGGTTTTCCCTTTGGGCAGATCATACAAGAAAAAAGAATTCCATAGGAACATCCCCTTACCATTTGGTTTATGGGCTAGAACCTGTGTTTCCCATTCAATTAAAAATCCCCACCCTATAGTTCATTAATGAATATTATGATGAAGGGGATAAATGAGAAGCCAAACTTGCTGAGTTGTAACACCTTAAAGAGAAAAGAGATGAAGCCCTTGAAATTTTTTCCAAACATCAGTGTGTAGTCAAAAGATAGTTTGATAGGAGATCCAAATTAAAATCATTTAGAATCTCTAACTTAGTTCTCTACTGGGATAAAGCCCATGACCATAAGGGAGAGCATGGAAAATTTGACAAACTTTGGCTTGGCCCTTATCAGATTTCAGAGATCCTGGGAGATAATGCTTTTCACTTGAAAATCCTCACTGGGGAAGATATCCCACTGCCTATCAATGGGTAGTACTTGAAGCATTATTTCCAATCTTCAGTTGTTTGTCTAGATCCTTTCTTGTACATAGTTAGAATAGGTGGCTTTTTTGTTCACTATGCTTTTCTTTGGTCAGAGTAGGTTTCCCTTTCTACTTTTTTTTGTTTTTTTGTTGTTCTTGGTAAGTTTAGGTTTGCTTTTGGTTTGGTCTACTTTTTTTCTGCTCTTTCTTTGGGGGTTTTCCTATTTTCTTTTGGGTGTGTTGCATTTGCATGAAAATTATATTATTATCTAGGACTGTTCTGAATATTTCTCTTACAAACTTCAATCATTTTTTCAGAGTCAGTTGGTGAAGGTCCTTTATTTAGATGTCACATGTATTTAATGCTATGAGTGGATGAATCATAGACAGGTTAAATTTGGAATGTATTTGGGTCTTATATTTATACATAGATCATTTAAAATCCCAAGGTTGCATGGGGTCCTAATGAGGTTTTCTTAGGTGAAAAATCTTATATTCTACTTCAATGCCACTGTGATTCTCAGCCCTGAGTGTGAACCTCACTATTCATAGGTTGAAAGATAAAAATGATGATGAAAAGAAAGAAATATCAAAATAGAGAAAAAAGAAAGTATTGAGAATCGAAAGAATGAGCTCAACTTATCGGGGGTATCCAAGTATCTCTATCGAGGCTATGGATGTCTAGCTAGCAATGGAGCTATGATTGGGAGAACCACAATGATAACCTCATCAGGGCTATGGACACTTGGCTAGCAGCGAGGCTCTATCCAGGATGATTTTGGAGTTAGAATCTTTATGTAGCCTAGTCAGACTAAATTTGGTTCCTATCATAACTAAAGAAAATGGGAGTGAATACATATGCACACACATAGACCCCACTACAAGAAAGGTTTTCTTTTCTATGATTTTTGAAGCTCTTCCAAATTGCTCATCTAATGTAAGGATTGAAATTAGAGTTTCTAGGTTCTTGATTTTTGTTTGTTACTGAAATGCTCTAGAGAATTTTCCCCAACAAAGTCACCATTTGTTGTGTAGTTTTCACACACACGCCCCGCTAAAAGCAGAGACCCTCTTTTCCTTTGTTTCTTGGTATTTTGGGCCTTTGATTTTGGAGGACTTACTTGCTTTGGCATGAGCTTGAATGTTTATCTTTCCTACATTAATGATCCCTCTATGGTATCTATTGAAAATCTTAATTTTTAGACTCATTTTGGGTTTTTTGTTGTTCTCGAGAAAATCCTCTCTAGGTGGAATTCCCTAGATGCTTTGAAAACCCAGTGGTGGCTACTTTTACGCTGTGATCCAAAAATTCTAGGACTTTGCAGAATTATGTGTTGGTCGGATTTCTTTGAAATTTTGTCGCCCTATTGAATTCTCAGGTTTTGGTTTGGTTTGTCTTGTTGACTGCATTAATGCTTGATTGTACGATTTCTGTGGCATGTATTTAATTTATTTTGAGGAATTCTTGTGCCATTAAGTTTTATCATTTGTCTTCTACTGATCTGAGGAGCTTGATCTTGAGTGCTTGGCTTGATTTGGCGTTTGGATTTGTGGATTGCTGGATTTGGTGGTGAATTTCCTAGGTGTCATCATAGTTGTATATTTGCTAGGGCACCAAAGCTTGCTACTCGTTGTTATTATAATCAATTTCACTTCATCAATGTTATATATTCGCTACTTTACTTTTGATTGTTGAATGGGAATAATTCTTTGGCATCTCGAGTATGCTTAGAGTCTAGATTTTTGCATGTTTGGCATTAAGCATCTTGAAGCTAGGGTTATTCAATTTTGCTGGATTTACGACCCCAAGTAAGTTTGTGAGCTTGTTTTCAGTTTCATTATGAAGTAGCTTGCTTGTAGGACATGAAGGATCTATCTTTGAAAACCTAGCAATATGAGTAAGTTGAGTCAAAGCTAGTTCTATTTGTCCATGGTAGAATTTTAGGGTTTCAGGTTTAGGGTATCACTAATTCCCATCGATTTGCTTCGAAATAAGTTAAGAATTTAAAGATGATCTGTAAGAAGCTCAAATCAAGCTAGCTTTAAGCCTAAGGTCCCCAAATTTGTGATTGTTCAATCAATTTGAGTGAAGTTGTGAGGAAACGTTGACATTTGGGATTTTGAAGTCTTCGCTAAATTCCTTAACTGTCAGAGTTTCTTGATTTTCCATCCTCCCTTCGTTTTCCCAAAGATATGCAAAAACTTGGAATTGTGCCTACCTCGTGAATTTCCTCTCCCAACAAATTTCCCCGAAGGTCCCACCAACTGAAGAATTAGAGAGATAAATGGATTAAACATTATGTTTCTTGACATTTCATGGTTAATTTGAATAATTAGAGAGATGGTTCATACTTTTTTCTTCATTTGGATGATCAATTTATGATATTTATGCCATGATCGTTAAAATCCACCTGGCATGGAATTCCCTGAAATTCCTCTTTGGCTTGATTTCCCCAGATGGTTGAAATCCTAGATTTCTAAGAAATTTTGCCTTATGATGATTTAAAGGATTTTAATCATGACTTTTGAATTTTTGAATGATAAACATGTTGTTTATGATGAGTTGACCTTGATTCTAATGTGGTAAAGAGGATTTATTTTGGTCTCTCATTGATTGTACGCTGAATCAAGTAAGGCAGTTGCAAGTGGAACTAGGAGCAAGCAAATGGATTAGGATCCTGAAGGATCTTTGGTCTCGAAAGCAAAAAGGATTAAAATTGACATAAAGAGTAAGGTTCTTGAGTCAAAGGTTTCCTCCATCTGGAATGAGGTAGGTGACGCCAATGTAGGCAAATGGGATTATGAGGAATTCAAGGCAAGAATGGCATAGCAGGACCCTCCATTATTGGCTAGAACGTTAGTGGAATCAGGGTTGGCTCATGTGGTTGGTTTTCCTCCTTCGATTCAATGCTATGAGCTAGTGCTTTAATGTGCTAGACATTATGACAGAAGTACACAAAGAGTGATTGGTCCTCAAGGTAGGGTGTTGGTGAAATTCTCTCCTATATTTGTGGCACAAACCTTTGAAATGCCTGACAGATCTCATGTGGTGGATTTGGATTTGGATGTTGCTAACAAATATTTTGAAGATGATTCAAGCAAAGCTCTGTAGGTGGTCAATTCTTGGTTGGAGAAACCTAAACCCCACATCTCAAGGCTGCCAAAACAATTATTCAGGGAAAAATTCAAACCAAAGTACTATTTAATTATCACATTACTTAGCAGGGTAATATGTTTGAAGAGTGCAAGAGTTTTTGAAAACTGGATGTTCCTTGTTATAGTGAGGATGGAACAGAATACTGATTATCACTGGGCAAGCATTATAAGTTCCATGATACATGATCAACTATACAATTTCTTGCAAACTAAGAGCTTCACAATGACTTCTTACCTGGTTTATGCCTTGGGCAAGTTCCATCCATATAAGGGATTGAGTACACGAGGAACCTTTGGGAAGGATGTAATATATGAAGTCTATCCATAGCTACATCTGGGCAGCTCAAGCTATAGAAGGGTGAATGATGCATTCACCATGTACATCACTAGGTTGCTCAAAGGTACAAAGCATGTTAAAATATTTGACAGTGCTAAGGAGTTGATCAAAAGGTATGGGGCTTGGCTTATACAGTTTCACACCTTTTCTTACATATGGATAGACGGTTGCCATAGGGCCCCTGATAGACTTCCTAGGTATCCTACTGATCACCTCATACTCTTGGAAGTCACAACGTAGATATGTTATTTCAATGTCATAGTTAAGAAGGAGAAGCATAAAACAAGATTTGGCAATGAATTCCATATCAAGGTAGGCAGTAATGAAGCTTTCCCTTCCATACATACAACACACTTTTTAGAAGAGGAGATGAGTACTCTAGGCCTATCTTTCCATTCTAAAAGGTCCAGGTTTGACAGAACTGGTGAAGCTCAAAAGAAGGCTAGTAGAGAGTACAGTCACAAGGATGACCTAGAGGATTACTGGGCTAACTATAAAGATGAGTTTGAGATTCAAAACAAGAAATTCTCTAGGCTACCAGTTAACTTGATTAGATTGTATAATTTCAAGGTCATTCTAGATCAGATAGATGATGATGGAGATTTAATTTAGGGCCATGACTATGAGGTTGTGAAAGATAAACAATTTGGAGAAATAGACTGGCTAGAGGAAGAGAAAACAGAGTTAGAACAAATCATGACTCAAGTGATTAAATACACAAAACTGTGACTTAAGCAAAATATTTGGGAATTGGAGAGTGAGGGTGTGCAATGCACCTATGATTTGATGGGAGACTTGGAGTTTAATTCCACTTTTGAGGAATTAGTAGAGCAAGATCCTAAGGGTAAGACTAAGGCGAGCTCCCCTTTCAAGATAAAGATTAAATATGTTTAGGTGGAAGAGGCAGAGAAGCAAAGAAAGCCTATTGCTAAGAAAAGGAAACACATTTCAAAGACGAAGAAAGTTGTAAAGGATGAAACTGAAAAGGAAGGAAAAGAGGCTAGTGTTTCTATGCCTAAGAGAAGAATAATAGTAAGGCTATCACAAAAGGAGAAGGAAACTTCTAAGGAAGGAGATGAAGCTGGCCCACCGGTAGTTAATGTAGAAAGTTCAGGAGAGAAGACATAGGTGTACATGAGAAGATCGAGAACTTCATCTCCTAAAGATGGTGTACTAAAGAAAAATGCTTCTATAGCTGTTCCTCCCACTGAGCATGAGAATATCCCTCCTTCTCATGAAGCTCACAATACACCAAGTGAACCCAAGGATGCTGAGGATTATCAAGATCAAGAAGGAGAAGAATTCCAAGAGAGTGAACTCTATAGTGCTGAAACAGAAATAGAGAAGGTGTTGCAATCTCCTCTAGTGACTTACGATGATTCACCTATATGAAGTGAAGAGGATAGACCTCTTTAGAAAGAGGAAGTGTCAGTTAGGACTCCTTCACCAGTACATGAGGAAGAATAACATGATAAGGGAAAAAATGATAAAGTTGAAGAGATTCCTGAAAAGCAAGATTTGAATGAAGAAGTACCCAAGGTTCACCAAGATGCAGTTAGACAAAGTAGTGTGTAGTCGGATTCCACAGTGCTTGGTTTTTTGGATAGAGAGTTGAAGAGTAATCAAGTTGTGGTGGATGACACTCTCCCTAATTGGGATGACTTACAGGCCCAGATTGGATAAGGTAAAACAAAAAAGGATAGGGTTATTTCAAAAATTGAGACAGATGAAGCAAATAATAGGGTGGTTCACATTGCTACTCCTGATCCTGATAAGAATAAAGATGATGTGACTTGTAGTGAATATAGTGTACAGACTATCAACTTAGGGCTTACTTCGATGGAAAAGGAAATTGAATAATCTTAAGGCTCTAGTTCTGTAATCTTGGGTAGATTGAGGAAAGAGGCGTAGACCAAGCAAGAATTGAAGAGAGAATGATAAGCTTAAGAAGTATCTACAAGACTTGATGAAGCCCTTGCAATCCATCAATTCCTCATCATCCACTGCAAGCTTCCTACCACAAGAAACAATAACTGAGTTGGAGAAGATGAAAGCTACTACTCATGCAACAACAAACTGGTTGTAGGGAATGTAAGCTAAAGGAGGTAATGTTATCAGAGACCTCCTTTCAACTGGTGGGGATGCTATGAGGTCAATAGATTGGTTAAGGAATGTATTAGCTCTGTATAAGGAGGATGTGGATCTCTTGTTGCAGAAGACCAAAATCATCATGGAATACATTGGAGATAAATTGGTAAGTGATGGCATTCTTCCTTCCTCCAAAGCTGCAGAACCTTGGGAATGGTTTGAAGTTTTGCAAATAAGGCAAAGGGTTTTGAAGAGGGTGTACAAGCAAAGGAAATAAACTAAGGACACGCTGACTGAAATCTACAACAAATGTGTTTCCTTCTTTGAGGGTATGAAAGGAAGAAAAAGGTTTGCACCAAAGCATTTGAACTTGGTATAGTTGAGAAAATGGTGGTGAGATGTGTATTCCCCAATCAATGAGGACCCAGTCACTGAACATCAGTTAGATGATGTGGCTACCTATATTACAGTAATGGATAAATATCAAACCATGAAGGTGGAATGGGATAAAGTTGTCAAGAATTCAAGAGAAGACATTAAATCCATTGAAAGGAGAATTAAAGTATTAGCTATGCCAACTATAGCCGACTTGGACAGGATATTTTTGATGGTGCAGGATGGGATGGGGTGAGATAAGGACAAAGGGGAAGGAAATTAATAGAATGCCTCATCAAAAAAATTTCTTCCCATTATTTTACTTCCTTATTTACATGCATTGGACCGAGCTATGTTGGAGATCATAGGCCGACCTGGATGGAGTGCATGCATTTATTGCACACTTTATTTTGAATTCCTCTTGGCCGACTTGTTTTGTGGCCATTTATTATTGTAAACCCTAATTGGGCCAACATATCTTGGGGGTTTCTATAAATATGGCATTCTACCTCATTTGTAAGAGCTAGATAGTTTTACTTGGAGCAAATTAAGTAGTATAGCAAGAGCTAGAGTTAGGAGTCAGTCTCATTTTCAAGCAAGTGTTGTAACAAAAAACTAGAATTGGTGCTACCTTGGGTGATTTAATACAAGTAATGACATTGTGATTTGGTGCCTTTCTTGTGTTGAATTTTATCTAGCATGGTTCCAGTGATTCTATCTTTTAATTTTCTTATGTTTATTTGATGTATGCTAGGTTTAATGTTAGAGAAATTAATAGTGTTTATGATTTGATGCTTGAGTTGTTGCAACAATCTCTAGTGCATACTTTTTGCAGGTAGTTGATTGTGAGTTGCTTTGCAAAGTTAGCCTAGACTTTAAATTCACTATGCTTAGTTCAATTGTGGACATTTATTTATTCCGATTGCAATAGGGTTGTTTTGGATGAATTTTCATAATCTGAAAAATATTTAACACCTTAGAAGATTGTACTATTTCTATAAGATTGCAAATTGATCTGGGTGAAGCAGGAATCAATTTTTGAGGGATTGGTCCATTTCAAGTGTTTTATGATTTACATTGTTAATCTTAGGAATAGAACTAATCTTAGAAATCTCTTTGAAACCCCTATCTTTGGCTATTTCTTTTGTCATTTGGGTTAGATTTGGGATTTTAAGTATCACCATATTGAAAAAATTGATAAGATTTGAGATTCAACATTTGCTTGTAGTAAGGTCCCTTTGTGATTACCAACATTTTCACATTTATCACTGAGTTGTTTATGCATTGTCAAGACCTGACATTAGAGTCCTTGGGGTTATCTCTTGAGGCTTGCTGATAGAGATGTACCTTTCAAGAGAGATAGGATATTTGTATCTTGTTTGATTTATTTTTGTATAGAAAAAACCATCAACAAGGTACAAGATATTAAATACCAAAGTGGCTCACTCATACTTTTTTGTAATTGCACCTATTAGAGACCTACTTGAGCACACCAAGTCACCTCCTTGAAAAATTATCATATCACCTCCTAGGAAACTATCACTGGAGGTACTAAATAATTTAGGTCCATTGAATATGTGTGCAAGAGGGATTTCCTTCAATCCACATTCTTCACAAGATATTAGGGTTCAAAGTCTACCTCCTTGAAACATTCTAGAAATGTAGATGTAAATTCAAAACAAACTGCATTTGATTTTGACCTGGTAAAAATATCAAGCTTGATCCTAAGACTCTAAAACCAGACCAGGGAGCATATGAATATGAGGAGAATACATAGCCCCAACCCATTTTCCATGATGATCATCTAGCTATGAAATATTAGTTTGAAGAGGAGGTTACTTTATAGGTCTAAGAGTATGCAAATAGAAAAACAATCCTAGAACCCTCCAACTTGTCATTTTGAAACCATATCAAAACTCATCACAGGAAGCTAAAATTCAACATAAATGTTCACATATGTCAAATGAATATACTCACCAATGTATTTGGCATGAAATTCAATTAGCTCCAATTTATGACCCTCCAAACAAGATCACTAGAGTAGATTTTTTAGGGGCATTTCTGAGTGTGTGGATCAAACTTTTTCATCATGGACACTTCCAATTTTGCAAATTTGAAGATTCCATCAGTGGATATTTCTAGGGACATCTATTCCTCGGTGAATAGAGCGAGAGTTCAAATTCTTCCGGAAGAGTAGACTGAGTGCCAGAACCATTAGGCAACAAAATCTTTTTTTTCAATTTTTTGAATCTCATTCGGTGGTCCCAGGCCACCAAATGGAAAATGGAAGCCAATTTCTTACCCCTGTCAAATACCAATCTATTAAAATGGATGATCCATTTTAATCCATACTTTCCTCTGTCACACCACAACAACATGAGTGACCTTATTTCTAAAAAAATAAGTGTCAGGTTGCCTTTGAACATGTGAGAACTTTCTCTTTGTCTAGCTTTACTATCACATGGTAGCCAAATTAGATAGGTCACATTACTACTACTCCTTTCCTTCTTAGATTCTATGGAAAGTGAAAAAATATGAGGATAATGATCAAGACTACATGAAGAGATGGTCTTATCACATTTACTAACCCCCTCATAATGGTTAAGGTCAAAAAAGAGATCATGCCTTGGAAATAATGTGCAATCCTCCTGTGTATTGAGAAAGGAATGCTCATACATTTGTAACTCCTTCAACTGGATTACATCACATGAAATTTTTTCATCATCCGAACAACACAACTCACTCACACCATCATATGTTTCAAAGTTATAAAAATAAGACATATCAGCATCCATAATTTCATTGTCCACATTCCAATCACAACACTCATAAAAGGCATCAACATCCCAAACAATGTTTCCCACTTCAATTTCATAAACAAGATCATCTACATTATTCATATTGTCACAAAAGAAAACTTCAAATGCAAACTCAAATGACTAAGAATTTACTTTTGTAACAAATTCCTCATAGTGAGTGTTCAAGAAACATTCACTATTGCAAGGAGTATCATATTCAACATCACATCCTGTTGCATCAACATAACAATCTGAAGCATATTGCTCATGAGGAAAACTATGAGTTGTAGATCCAAAAAATAGATCCTCATACACATCCATGTGATTGACACAATCACACTCTTCAAATGAAAACTCATCATAAAATCTATCATTAGTTGTACCAATGTTTTTCTTTTCACTTCCACTTTCATGTACAACTACATCAATGCTAACCTCATACAAAAGTTTACTGATAACTTCAAGTCCAAGAAAATAAGTAGAAGAAGGTAAAGCATCAAACAAAATAGGAGTTCCTTGTTCATCATTGAACTACTGATTTCTAGCTCTCTAGGACTTCTCTAGCTCTTCTAGGGTTTTTCACCTAAAAGGAGAGAGGTAGGGCCAGAAATGCAAACTATTTCATTCAAATTATGTTGTTTACAATGTTTTCTAATCTAAATGAAGTAAACTAAATGCATTCGAATGATATAAATGACTAAATATGAGTGGAAGACTAAGATTTATGCCTTGTTTGAAAACACAGTGTTGTTTGCAAAAATCTTGGAAGAATGAACAAAAATGCAAATTAATCTAAACAAAAGGTTGTTCCTCAAAATGTGTGCACCTGGTAAATTGGAGATGACTAGAAAATAATGTGGAAAACTAATGAACCTTGACTTTAGGCTGACTGAGACTCATTCGCCACCTTGGGCGAATTAGTTCCAGGTCAGGACTTTTCTGCACATAAGTTATTTTCTAACAGTTGGGGACCTGGATCTGCATCTAACTCAAATCTACACCTGAAGAGGGACTCATTTTCCAAGCATATAAAATTAGTCCATTTTCAAATTTCTACCATTTCAAAATTTTGTCCTGCACCTTGACACCTATACAACATTTTTGACGAAAATCTGACTTCGGATCTTAGAAAACTCCTACAAAACAACTCAAAATTGTTTGTCTAATGGGTATTTTTCTTTGGTCAAACCCCTAGTTGGGTAATTAAACCTTGAATGGAGAAAAATATGCTTAAACCGTAGCCTTAGATGTGTTAAAGACTAGGAAAGTCTGAATCATAATAGATACCCTATTCTATTGATCTAGAATAAGACATGCAAGAATGATCTATATGATGAAAGATCTCAACCCTAGAAATCTTACAAAATATGAACAATAGGAATGAAATGACATTCAAATGATAAACAAACAAGATGCAAACCTTAATTTGAAGATAAAATGAAAATGGAAGATGGAATCAATAGGAAACCAAGTCCTTAGGTGTGATTTGGTGGCTAGTTGCACCTCTTCACCCTAGATTTATTCATGATTCACCATAGGAATCATCATCAATCATATGCAATCTTGAAACTTGACAAGAGAAGTGAGATTCAAGACCTACAAAAACCCTAGTTTGTTGCCCTAAAACTTCAACTTTTGCTAATGAAACTTGTTGTGGAAGACTTGACTTTATGAATTGCTCTTGAGAAATGATAAAGGATAAGAAGAGATGATAAAAAGATGTGTGAAATGACTTGAAATTAGTATTTATAAGCAACAGCACCTTATTTTCCCATTAATTAGACCTAAGAGGCAGACATTCAGTAGAAATTAAAGATAAATTGATTAAATTCCCCCTTCAGTTTGAATTTTCCCTCAAAGGGGACTCATTCGCCACCCTTGGTGAATGGGTCCCACCAGAGGGGACTCATTTTCTAAAGGTGGAAAATGGGTCCCACTACTACTGTTTGAAGGTGGGCTTTCGGGATATGATCTAATTAAATGTTGTTTGTCAGGTTTTATGTGTTTTCTCAGGTAAAATGGGCCTCTAGATAAAAAATAATGGGTCTAAGAGGGCCTATAAATGTTGTTTTGAAGGGTGAATGATGTGAAGGGACTCAAAAGTAGGTCCAATTATGCATGAAATTGTCTCTTTTCTCAAGAGGGTCCAATTTTCTATGGCACAATCAATATCAACATATGTGTGCTCATAATCAACTACTTGAACTGATTCATCCAATGAACATCTTGCATACATATATCCTTCTTTGTTCATACTACTACAACAATCAGTAGGGCTACACTCTTCACTTTCAAACTGAAAAACCATCAATGATTTATTTATTGCAACTACTTGTGCATGATCTCTCTAACTAAAATTCATTGCATAATCTGCCATTTTCTTTTGATATGCTAACATTCTCAAAAGAATTCCTCAAATTAGTAGGATCCTTTGTCTCATTATCATGAAAATTTCCATCAATGCTACACTCACTTGTAGAATTGACATAAGCAATTGTACCATTACATTTTTGATCATACATTTCTTCTTCAAATAAGATATTTAGTTCATATTCATCATCTTGCTCTTGTGAGCTCTCAAAAATATTGTCATCATCTTCATTAAAATACTCTTTACTTAAGGAAATCAATTCTACCTCTTCCTCTTGAGAAGAATCATAGTCACTAGGGCTGAAAACATATTCACAATCATCCTGATCATCCAAATAAGGATACTCCTCAAATGATTGCATACTCACATCAACAATACTACTATTATCATTATGAAGAGATGAAACTTTAGAATCAACATAAACTTCATCTATACTTTCACAATCCATAGATGAGAAAATAATTTTAGTATCATCTACATCATTACATTCTTCTTTTGATACAGGAAATTGATTCTCCACTTCCGTGTCTTCCAAATCAAGAGAATGCATGACTTCACATTTTTCATTCAGCTCATCATGTGTTACACAGTTACAATTGCAATTTTCTTATGCATGCATTTTCTCCATCAATTGTTTAGAAACAAAAATCATTATTAAACGATATGGATTCAATTTTATTTCAGATATCTCTCCAAATTCTTCTTGGGAATTCAAAATTTTATCCTTAAATAGGCATTCATTTTCTATTGATTCTTCTTCAAAATAATGAATGAAATGTATTCTAAGCTCATGCCATGAATCTATGGAATGCATTCTTAAACAAGAAAACCAAATTTCAGAAATATCTTCTAATGTTCTTACAAAAAACTTCATGATAGCATCCTCTTCTATTATTTGACAACATTCCATCAAATCAATTAAACCATGTATATGTCTTGATGTTCATTCTTCAAAATCTCTTCTAAACTTAGGAAAATATTCATTAATTTTTCTTGGGATAGAATGTGGGTAACCTTGGCTTTTACTAAAATCCGGAGGGTCATATCTTTAACTAGTGAACGCCTTCCTTTGAGGACATTACTGTTTCCTAGGCATGATATTACAACTTGTAGAGGGAGAGCTAGGACAACAATACATATTTGCAAATAAGAATTTTTTCCCTCTACACCTATTTTCTTCTCAATATCCTTTTCAAAATATCCTACTTTCTCATTTCCCTTTTTACTAGTATCTTAAAATACTAAATAAGGGATAGTATAAACTAGAACATTTGTTGAAAACCTTCATATATAAATATTACAATAGAAGAATACTTGAGAATTGTTGCAACCAACTCTTCAAATGATGTAGAAAGTTATGCAGAGTCACCACCTCTTTGAAAGAGGAAAAGATATTCATGCAGAAAAAAGCTTCATCCAAGATCTAGGTATTTCTATGTTCTCTCCACCAACAAAGCACTAGTCTTCAAGAATACACCAGAAACATTGCAACAATATCCTTCAAGTGTGTGGTTCCTTGGATCATTATGACCCAAAACTATAGATCAACAAACTGAATGACTCTTTTCAACTGACTCCCTAGTAGAGTCACCAATCTAGTGGTTCCCCAAATCAATAGATCCACTAAATCCTAGAAATAAGCCACATTTTATACTCATATCTAGTGTAGGATTTGGCCAATGAATAGGAAATGAGATTGGAACACATTTCCCCTACACTTCAGGCTTTGTAAGACCTAGGGGGTGACCCCTTCAGCAACACCTAATGATTCACACCAACATTCAATAGGGTATTTCTCAACAAATAATGTTCTCACAAGAATATGCCAAGAAACATGAAATATCACTCAACATTGGCTAAGATATTGGGAAACCTTCATTAACTTGCATGGATAACATGGTAAATACAATTATCCTATAAAATAGGAACAACATGACTGAATGGTTTGTTATTAAAATACAGTGATTCCTTCTAGGTTTTGCAAACAGAGAAACCCACTAAGCCAATGCCTTATCTATAACAGATTCAAGATGAAATAATCCCTTGCTAACAACATAAACACTAATTCAATGGCCTCTAAAACATCATTTCCTTATAGTAATGCAGCCACTTAAGGACATATTGTCAATCTACTTCCAAATCCTTCCATAATAACAATGCTCTTAATGCTCAACTAAAAGCTAAATTTAATTTATTCCTTGAATAAAAGCTATTAGATAAAAGATTTATCATAGCAAATATGCAGTGAAAATCTCAACAATAATGGATTATCTTGATTAAAAAATCATTGTATTACACAAAGGAGACATTGACAATATGACATTCTTCATCCTAAACTATAGATCTAATTTTCTTTCCATTATCAGTAAAGCATATTACATCACTTAAATTTGAAACCTAAAACCTAGCAGAGTCACTTTGTACAAGAAATTACACTATTCAAAAACTAGAGAAAAAATAATATCTCCTAAAATCTCTTTGAATGAGAAAGAATAAGAATAATAAGAAGTGAAAAACCCTAAAACTACATCTTCATGTGACACTTGGGTTCTTCATCTTCCTTTGATCTATAACTGCCTCCAACTCATGAAGAATCTTCAATCTTCCCTTTCATTCATGCCTCTTGCATTTGCTTTCCCTATAACATAAAATATTCCTCACCATGATGACCTTCTTCATCTATGCCCTTCAGTTGAAAATATCTACTTTGTGAAAGAATAAAAATATCCATGAAAGGCTTTCACTCTCCATTTACCCTACAACTCAAAACAAATAGCTTTTACTATGAAAGAAAGCCTTCCTTCTGTGAAAATTCACTCCCTAATTTTACCTATAAAAACCCATTCCCATGCTCTTTACCTTTTACTTCCCAACAATCTTCATTGATTTACTTCCACCGTAGCAGATAAAATTTTATTTTATTTGTGAAATCTTTTAATTTATCCCTCAAGCCATAAGCTTCAAATTTATTTTTCTTTTAGCCACTGAAGCCTTTATCAGGCATTTTACACTTTAATTACTTTATTAACAACCTTTTCACCTTCAATATTTCATCAAACATTACCATATAACTTAATTCACGGGCCCACCGCATCCTTACTCTAGGCAGTTACCATCACACATCTCTTATGTGTTTAGAAAAAATGATATCAATTAGTGATACATAATGTAGAGAAAGTAGTATTGCCAGTCACTAATCCAGAGTGGAAGAGGTGACATCAAATGGCAATAAGTGATGAGGAAGAACTAAGATCACTCATTGTTGATGTAGTATGGCAAAGAAGAGACAAAACAGAGATATGTGATAGCACATCTTACAGCTTCTCGATGAAATTTAGAGGCATCAAAGCAAATTTTTACAGTAGTCAAAATGCAACTCAATCTTCTTCCATTGAAGCCATGTGTTCTCAATGCTTGCCACAATTCTAATTCACTATGCATTCAAGCCACATATAATAAGAATATGGTTTCAGTGCCAAAATAGGGCTTCCCAAACAATTTTGATGCATTTTTATGGTGGTTCAAATTTCCCACATGCAACACAAGTATATGCCTGATTCACACATACACGACATTCAATCCCAGATGCTTGTAGAAAATTCTTGTTCTTGTGTATAAATTTCCTTTGCATTATCAAATCGTGCAAGACCCATGAGCCCATAGACATCTTATACCATAACCGCTTGGCTTCCACCACATATCTCTAATGCAATGTGGAACAGGTGAAACCAAATAGCGATAATAGATGAGGAAGATATGAAATCACCCATCACTTATAGGATGTGGAGAAAGAAAATTCAATCTACAATCATTAATGAAAAGGAACTTCCATTGCTGATCGACAATTCAAATGGTAAAAATAAACCCAAAACAGTGACAGGCAATGAGTTTTCCCATGTAGCCAAGGAAAATCATGAAAGCCATATTTGAGCCAATCAGAAGCAAGAATTAAACATGATTTGATAGAAAACATTTGAAATGTATTTTAGTTTTTTCCCTAAATGCATTTTTCACATTTGCATAATGTTTAAAATATTCAAAAATATTTTAAACATAAGCATTTGAAACTTTAGAAAAATGCAAATTTTAATTACGCCTATAGGCCAAACATAGAAAATTCATTGCATGCAAATTAGAACACCTAGAGCCATGATTTTTCATGTGTGATAATAATGAATTATTTGAAACATGGGTTTTAAATCAAATTTCGCCCAGCCATAAAAATTAGGTACCTCCTTTGTAAATTGGCTCCCTAGATGTGTTTGCCACACTCGAAATACATTAAAATAATGCATCATATGACCTTCGTTTTATATGAAAATGGAGCTAGAGAAATTTTAAACCAAAATAAGAAATGGGTTTCCCTTAGAATTTGAAAATTTGGAACTTTTTAGAACACCAATTTTGGCCTTGTCATGATCATCAACACATTAAATAACCCATCAAAACTTGTCCAGTAGACATGAAAATGCATAGGAATGTACACATTTGACCCAAGAACTCGATGCAGCAAATGGCTTGGAAAATTTCATCCTGAGGTGCAATATATTAAATTCCAAAGTGGCTCACTCATACTTCTATGCAACTGCACCTATCGAAGACCAACTCGAGCACACCAAGTCACCTCCCTGAAAAATGATTAAATCACCTCCTGGGAAATTTCCACTGGAAACACTAAATCATTTAGGTCCATTGAGTATGTGTGCAAGAGGGATTTCCTTCAACTCACATTATTCACAAGATATTATGGGTCCAATTCAACCTTCTTAAAACATTCTGGAAATGCATATGTAAAAGCAAAACAAACTGCATTTTCTTTTGACCTAGTAAAAATATCAAGCTTGATCCTAAGACTTTGAAATTGAAGCACAAGATATATGAATATGAGGGGAATACAGAGTACCAACCCATTTTCCATGATGATCATCGAGTTGTGAAATATAAATATGAATAGGAGGTCACTTCACAGGTCTGAGAGTATGCAAACAACAAAACAGTCCTAAAACCCTCCAACTTGTCATTCTAAAACCCTATCAAAACTCATCACAACAAGCTGAAATTCAACATACATGTTCACATATGTCAAATGAATATACTCAACAAGGGATTTGGTATGAATTTCAACTGGCTCCAATTTATGGTACCCTCCAAAGTAGGTCACTAGGGCAGATTTTTTAGGGGCATTTCTGAGTGTGCAGATCAAAAATTTTCATCATGGGAAATTCAAATTTTGCAAATTTGAAGATTCCATCAAGGTCAAATTTTAAGATTAAATAAGGTATGGGCACAAAATTCAAGGAGCAACCAACTTGTATCCTTTTCAAGCTCAAGGTATATGACACAATTTTCAAGGTGGTCCAGCTTGGTCGTCCACTTTGTCCTTTTCTCCTTCCTTTCTTCTAGAAATTTCCTTAACTTTTTCAAGCACTGGGTCCAAGTCAGCATGACTTGGGATGGATATCAAATTGATTCTTGATTTAAATGAATTTAATTCACCCCAATACTTATTCAAATTTTTCTCCCATTCACCATAAAGGCCTTGATATTTATCCAAATTGAAAATGTAAATTGCAACATCCTCAAGTTGGTATTTTACAACAGGTGCACTATCACATTGAGAGTAAACTTCATGCCACCACTTTTGTAGTTGTTTACCATTTAGATTACTCTTACCAAATTTCCTCCTTCCAATGAAAATCTCTAAAAGGGCATTGCAACTATCAAAAACCTCTTTCACCTTGCTTTGTGCCTTGGATATTTTCTTTAGTGCTTTCAGCCTAAACTCATTTATGAAGTTAAAGGACTCTATCTACTCCATAGCTTTATGAGTATTCTCCATTGTGAGGACACCCTCTTTTACTAATACATCTGAAGGAACTTCAAATATTCTTTCTAATTCCTTGAGAATGGTGTCATATGGATTCTTACATTGAACAAGAAATTGTGCCATATCTATAAAGAGTAAGGATGCCCTTTCATACATTTGCAATACCTTCTCAATCATGGAAACACCTCATTCACTCACACTTTGTAACCACTCTTGTGTGTCCTTCACAAAAGACTTTAACCTTTCAATTTCTAGCACTGCCTCTTTTGATAATAACCCCTATGAGAATGAGGATCCTTCACTACTTTGGGCATGTAGGGGTTTTACCAAATGTTGGACATATTTGTATACTTCTTTCAATTTCCTTTGAAATTATTCTTTTTCTTGAGTTTCCTTATCTAGTCTTCTCAAGATGGCCTGGGATGATTCTTGAAACTCTTATTTTTCTTGCTCCTTTGTACATGGGCCATGATTAATTATTTTTACATTGTAATCAAAGAGCCTAACCTCATATTTGTACTTATTCTTTGCAAGAGTAGCAACAGATAATTTTTTTATTGAATTCATCCCTAGATAACTTGTAAATTGTTCTTGCTTGTTTCCTCTCCTTGGGTTGTCCTCAACTTTCCAAGAAACTATCCTAGTTTGGAGTCTCATCCTCCAAATTATTTCCTTTTTCTTCAAGCTCTCTTCTAACCATTCTAGGGTAGTTTATTGTTTTGTTTCTACATCCTTCTAAGGAATATCTTGCTCTAATTGATCATGGGAAGGACTATCTTCAATATTCTCTACATTTACATCATCTTTCCCTTGATTTAGTTGTTCCTCATATTCATCAAGCTTATCCTCACCCTCAACCTTGGTAGATGGTATATCCATCTGTTCCCTTACTGGAGGCTACGTAGTCATTTCAACTGTTACTTCTAAAGTGTCCCCTTTATTTCATCCCTCTTTCTCTTCTAGATACTTCTCAAAATCACTCAATTGCCCTCCCTTTGGTGTAGGAAATTCTTCATTTTCTATCTCTTCTTCTAGATTATTGGGGACTTTTTCTTCTTCTTCATGCTGCTATCTAGGGTCATTAGAGAAATTACCCTCTTCATTACCTTGTACATTGTGAACCAGAGATGTAATAGGAGAATTGTCCCTTTTAGTTTTTTTCTCCATGTTTTTCATAAGATCATTAGTAGGTGATGCTTCAGTGGCCACCCCTTGCTCTTTATTCACATCATCTGCTAGATTTTTCTTTTGTTTAGGAGAACTCCTTACACATACGTACCATTTCTCTCCATAAATTTCAATATCACCCACCTTAGAATGAGTGGTTTCCTCTTTAGTGACCTTGGCCTTCTTGGATTTGGCTAACCTTTGACCCTCAGTAATTATTTTTCTCTTTTTAGAGGGTTGGGCCTCTTCAACACCTTCTTCAACAATTTCCTTTGAGGGATTTCTTACTTTTTCCACATGTTGTCTCTTTTCTTTTCCCTTGGCTTGTCTTCTAGTTCTCCTTTTGATGATGAATTGTTTCTTATCTCCTTCCTCCTCTAAAGGGAGCTCTGTTGTATCATCTTTATCTTTTCCTTCTTCTTCTAAATGAGACTCAAGGTCTCCCATAAGGTCATATGTAAAATTTGTTCCATCTGCCTCTAGCTCCAGAATCTTATGTTTTACCCATAATTTAGAATAACTTAAAACTAGAGAATTAATCACATTGAGATCAAAAACCTCCTCTTTAGACCAGTTAAAAGGGGGAAGTGGCTTATCCTTGTATTATTCATAGTCATGGTGCTGTAAGGGATCTCCATCATCATCTACCTAGTTAGGGACATTGGAAATTATATGCTATCTGACCATTCTCAAGGATAACCTTGGAAATTTCCTCTTGATGACTTTGAATTCATCTCTACAATTAGCCCAATAGTGCTCTATGTGAATTTTATGGTTGTATTCCTTGTTGGCCTATTTCTGAGCAACTCCATAGGGATCAAAGCTGTCCCTATTTTTATGTGAATAGAAATTAAAATGCACCATATATTTTTTAGAGTAATGAGCACTTTGAATGGAAGAGTAGGCTTCTAGGACTTCAATACTCAAAGGGAATTTAGCATCAAGTCTTGGTTTGTACATATCCTTTACCACTGCATTAAATGCCACCAATTTCCTAGTCACTTCCAACAAGATGAGATTATTTGTTGGGTATCTTGATAGTCTCAATGGTATTGTTGGTGACCCTTGTATTCTAACATAAGAAAACTTTAGGAATTGATTAAACCTTTGGCCATAATTTCTTATAAACTCCATGGCCTCTGCTGAAATTCTGACATGAAGTGTTTCTTGCAACAAACTTGTAATATGCATGAAAAATACATTGTTTACCCTCCTATACTTGGAAGTATTTAAATGAAGTTGAGGGAAAACATCACATATTATGTCTTGGCCAATGGTTCCTCTACAACTCAAACCTTTATACTTATTTTTCCTCGCCAACATGTATACAAGGTAAGATGTCATAGTGAATTGTTTTTTATCTTGGACATTCTTCAGTTGTTCATCCATATTATTACTTATAACACATGCCAAATGGTAATGGGTTCCCTTCACAATTTTAGAAATGATATAAAACATTCATCTTCTAGATATGAAATCATCTTCTAATCCCATTACTCTATCTAGGAGGGTAATCATATCATTTTATTCCAATTTAAAATCACTCTTATGTAATTTCTTGGGAAGCTTTGAGTAATGAGATTTAGGCTTGGCCATCCAATTATTGTTCATCATTAACAAAGCCTTAACAAGATATTTTTTGTAAAATTCTTTAACATCTTTGATGTTGATATTCACCAGTTTCTAATGTGACCCAATGTTAAAGGTCTCATTATGGACTCCTTTGTCAAGTTAGCCATGATTCTCCCCTAAGGCCCAATAATCGCCCTTTTATCTGAATCATAATGCTTGGTGCATTCCAATACTAGCTCTAGACAATGAAAAGTAGGTGGAAACTCTACTACTTGGGCCAACCCTATATAGGTGATAATTTGTGCTAGCTAAGAAGGTGCATCTCCAAACATCCTTTGCTTGAAGTCATCATAATCAACATGTCCCATATTTGTGTCACTGATCTTGCTCCATGTTTAAATGATCTTGGACTCGAGACAAATTCCCTTGAACTTATACTTCATCTTTTTAGCTCTGGTGTGGGGTTCCTTAGCAATAGATTTTGATTTTTTTTACTTAGATCCCTTGGCTAGACTAGTCTCAACCTGCATCTATTGGAGAGCAACAATAATTACCATAGTATTAAGCATGATCAAGAATTAAATCCAATCCCATTATCAAGATTAAAATGAACATTTATAAACATCACATAAATAACCTTCAAAACACCATGGAAACCACAAAATACCATTGAAAATATCTTAGAATAAATCATTACAAAACTTTGGAATTTTCACTTTTTTGGGGATTTTGGTCATGAAGGGATTTTATGGAATCCACCCCTATCCAAATTCTTTGAAGGTTCAAACACTCGAGGAATCCACAGATGAATGGATTTTCCAAAAAGATCAATCTTTGCTCAACTTGGGTCAATGTCTCTTCATTCACATCATGCAATCATCTTCATTATTTACAACAAGATTAATACTCGAGTACTCATCCCATCAATTAAAAGTTTGGAGTTTTGGGGTCTCGGAGGAGTTTGGGGAATCTAGAGGCAGACAAATTTTTTGAATGTCTAGATGCTCAGGGAATCTGGGGCATGCCTAATTTCCTAGAAAATTTCAATCCATTTCAAACTTGAGTTACCATTCACATGTCAACCTTGTGCAATCACTTTACTCGATGGGTCAAATCATATCCACCTATTTGTTTTGTTGGACATAAAGTTCAAAAATTCTAAACTGTTGGCAACTCAAGGGTAGACAACTGAAAGGGGGGTGAATCAGTTGTCACTAAATCTCAAACTTATTCAACTTATTAACCTTAATTTCATATGTGATCGTTAATCATGAAAGCATAAATGAAAAAGACATTAGAAGCACACAGAACACAAAGGATTTTATGTAGAAACCATGTTAGGGGAAAACCCACGATGGAGGTCAATCCACAAGACTATACCCTATTAAAAGTATAAAGAAATATGAATGGGGAATTCACATGCATTCAGACACACTTCCTAGAGCTCACTACTCAAATACAACAAGGGTCAATGCCCAAGGAAGACACACTATCTTACAAGAATATTTAGATTAAAACCTTCCATATTTGAACTAAGAAAATAGCATCTGCTAATGCCTGGTTATAGTTTTAGTTAATCACATGAACACTTCTTCACTATTCTTCACTCTCTGCTCTACCTTGGAATGATCTGAACTTTATTCACACACTTGACTCATACAATTTTCATTCACACCTCTCTCATGCATTCAAATGATAAAAAAATCACTCTTATATATCCACAACAAGAAATTACATTGCTATAAGTCAGCCACAAAAAGATAATAAAATAACTACAAACAATCGACCCAAAAAAATAAAGATTATTCATGTGAATCAACCAAGGTCAGCCATAACATAGTGAAGACCAAAAACATCTCCAACATGAAAACACTTCAATTAATTTCTCCTCGAAGATCCACAACATGCTTCAACACCTTGTCAGCCAAGAATATGAAAAACATGAACACGCAAGAGAAAATCTCATATCATGAGCACAAAAATCAATGTAGACATGCCACAAAGATAGAGAATGAACTAGAAATATCCACAAGCATCATGAAACACCATATAAGCATCTGTAGCAACTAAACTTACTGAAATCACAAAATCTTTAATCAAGAACATTAACTAAAGCTACAGAAAAACGGTCAGAATGAAAATCACCATAACTCGATCAACTCTTCATGCAGATCTCTAAAATTCAATGTGGATAAAATAGACATACTCATCAATAAACCATTTAGTCCACAACCTCAGAACAACAACGTACTGAACACACCAATAGAAAGAACTTCACTTCACCACTAACAACCTGTAGCACTTCTTATTACAATTTTCTCAATATCCTCAACATATACAACTTCTAATGAAACAATGCTAATAGTGTTGACATCAATGACAACCACATATCAGTAACACAACCACAACATCCAACAATCTCCCCCTTTGGCATTGATGGCAACACATGATGTGAAAAATACCATCAGCACAACTACCCTTACTCTTCATTTAAGTTCTAAGTTTTCTTTCCTTAACTCTTTTCCCCACAAGGCTCTTCTCCCTAGATAATCAACAATTTTTTTTTCAAATTACTCTTCTCCCCCTTTGACATCAATGACAAAGATCTCTTCAATACATGATCTAAACCACATATCTGAACTTTTGAACATCTCAACATCTCAACATTTGATTACTCCCCCTAAGTAGCAACCACCACAACATCAATTCAGATAAAAATATGATCATGAAATGCACAAATTGATGCAAAGCAATGCATCCTTAGTTTTGATTAGGAGGGTAACCACCCCTAACTTCCCTCTGAGATACTCAAAAGTATCCTTAGAAAATGGCTTTGTAAAGATATCTGCAATTTTCTCCTTAGTAGGAACATATCTAATCTAAATTCCTTTTCACTTACCTTCTCTCTCAAAAAGTGAAATTTTATAGATATATCCATGGTCTTTGAATGTAGCACCAGATTCTTAGAAATGTTAATAGCACTTGAGTTATCACAGAATATAACAATAGGCTCATCATACACAAATCTGATATCCTTTAGTATCTATTTCATCCACAGTACTTGAGTACAATTATTAGCAACAACAATATATTTTGCCTCTGTAGTAGATAAAGAAATAGCATTCTACTTCTTACTCAACCATAAAATCATCTTCTTTCCCAAGAAAAATGCTCCACCACTAGTAATTTTCCTATCATTCACATCTCCTATCCAATTAGCATCAGTAAAGGCACTCAAAGTAAGATCATCATCTTTAGGATACCATTGACCAAAATCAACTGTCCCTTTCAAGTATCTAAAAATTATCTTCACAATAGTCACATGAGATCTTTAGGATCAACTTGAAATCTAGAAACAATACATACAACATTCATGATATCAGGCCTAGTTTGAGTCAAACAAAGCAATCCACCAATCATTGATCTATATCTTTTTTTATTTGCTTTCTAAGAATTATCATCAGTTGTCAACTTGCATCTAGTCACCATGGATGTACTAACAAGCTTTGAATCTACCATACCAAATTTCTTCAGCAATTCCTTCACATACTTGGACTGAGATATAAAAAATACCTTTATCTAAGTAATTTGCAATCCCAAGAAAAATTTCATCTCTCCAATCATTGAGATCTCAAATTCATTCTGCATCTCATTAGAAAACTTCATGCACAAGTTATCATCTCCTCCAAATATGATATCATCAACAAAAAATTCCACAATCAAGTCTTTATCATCATCAGCAGTACCTTTGTTAAATCCAAGTTTCACCAAGTACTTATCCAATCTAGCATACCATGCTCTAGGGGCTTGCTTAAGACCATGCAATGCTTTCTTCAATCGACACACCATATCTTCCTGATTAGTCAACTAGAATCCATTAGGTTGCTTAACATATACCTCTTCTTCCAATTTTTTGTTTAGAAAAGTAGACTTGATATCCATTTAATAAACCTTGTAGTCTTTATAAGTAGCATAAGCAAGAAACAATCTCACAACTTCAATTCTAGCAATAGGGGCAAAGGTTTCTTCAAAATCAATACCTTCTATTTGAGAATATCCCTTACAATCCAGTCTTGCTTTGTTTCTAACTACTTCACCTTGTTCATTCAGTTTGTTTCTAAAGACCCATTTATTTCCAATTACATTCTTATCCTTAGGTCTGGGAACAAGAATCTATGTATCATTCTTCTCAATTTTCTACAGTTCCTCTTTCATTGCTTCAACCCAATGTTCATCTTTGCATGCTTCATTCACATTGTTAGGCTCAGGCTTTGAAATCAAACAATACTCTTCTAAAAAATTTCTCCTAGTCTAGAAACCTTTGTTCTTATCACCTATGATATGAATCTATGAATGATTCAATCTCACATACCTCAGAGTCTTCTTAGAATGTTCTTCAACTTCAGGCTCTTCTGATCTCTCTTTTGTTCTTCCATCAATTTATCCTTCTTCTTGGTTTTCTTGATTCACTGAAAGGATTTTAAGTTGACTTGTAGTCTGACCTTGCTTTCCTTTTCTTTTACTATCATTTTCATCATCAGAATCATATCCATAGGTTCTAGATAGTGCGGGTATGTCTTCATCAACCTTAACATTTTCACTTTCAACCATTTTCTTCAATCTTTTGTTGTAACACCGGCAGGCCTTACTTTTAGTAGTGTAACCTAGAAAGAGTCCTTCATCACTCCTAGCATGAAACTTGCATATATCTTCATCTCTTTTGATATAACACTTGCTTCCAAAGATTTTGAAATATCTAACAGTAGGATTTTGACCAATCCATAGTTCAAAAGGAGTCTTACCAGTATCTCATTTGATTTGTACCCGGTTAAGTGTGTACACAACAATACTCATAGCTTCTCTCCAATAGATATGAGACACATTTACTTCCAACATCATGGTTCTAGCCACATCTAGAAGTGTTTTGTTCTTCCTTTCCACAACTCCATTCTGTTGAGGGATCTACAGTGAAGATAACTATCTCTTTATTCCATTCTCTTCACAAAAAAAATTAAACTCACCGAAAGTGAATTCACCACCTCTATCCAATCTCAAACACTTAATCTTCAAATCAATCTCTGTCTCAACCATAGCCTTAAAGATCTTGAAATTTTCCAGAGCTTCAAATTTCTCCCTTAAGAAAGTAGCCCACATCATCCTTTAATAATCATCAATAAGCAACATGAAGTATTTGTAACCTTGTAAACTTCTAGTTCTAGCATGACCACACAAATCAGTATGCACAAGTTCCAACAATCCATTTGAATTTTTTTGTTTACTTAAAAATGAAATTCTTGTTTGCTTTCCTAACTGACATTCTTTGCATATGGCATTAGTAGGTTTCATCACCTTAGGAAGATCTCTCATAGCCTTAGTGGAACTTATCTTAACAATGTCATCAAAGTTAACATGACACATTTTCCTATGCCATAACCAACTCTTATCAACTTGAGCAATTAAATAAATTTTAATAGAAACATTTAGATGAAAGATATTACCATTTGTTTGTGTACCTGATGCAATCACATTTCCATAATTTCCCAATATTTTTCACTTACCATCCATGAACTAAAGATTATATCCCTTATCAACCATTTGACCAACACTCAAAATATTATGCTTAAAACCTTCAACATACAAGACATCATCAGTGTTATGCTTACCATCAAGAGAAATGTGTCCTCCTCTACAAATCACACTAGTTGTATTATCACCAAATCTTACAACACCACCATCATACTTCTCCAAATTCACAATATTACTTTTATCTCCTATCATATGATGAGAACAACCACTGTCAATTACCCATTCATCTTTACCTTCAACTCGAGTAGCTAGGGATTTCTCCACATTTGTACAACTAATTGATTCAGTAGAAAAATGATTATTTTCCTTGATAGCAATAAATAAAAATTCATCTTCACTTGCATTTCCTCTGTCAAATTCATCATTTTTTACACCTTCATCACCAGCATAGTAATACTTCTTTTGGAATTTAGGCTTGTTAAATCTTGGTTTCGAAACTCTCTCAGGACACCTTGATGCAGAATGACCTATCTTATTGCAAGAGAAATATTTAAT
The DNA here is from genome assembly GCA_007258455.2 of Sequoia sempervirens. Lineage (NCBI taxonomy): Eukaryota > Viridiplantae > Streptophyta > Pinopsida > Cupressales > Cupressaceae > Sequoia > Sequoia sempervirens. The sequence continues at coordinate 154,848,143 of VDFB02026320.1, forward strand.
AGGAAACTTTCCCTTATACTTACCTTATCCTCTGGCTTCTCTTTTCACAATTAATGCTTCAATTTATTCAAGCTCTCTTTCTTCTTAGTCCAGTTGTTTCATTTCATCCTCATACTTGAATTTCTTTCTTGATGAGCTTTCACCCAGATCATATCTTCATCTATCTCTTCCAAAAGTAGTACCCTTAAATGCATATTCAACCTTAGGAAGGGAATCACCAAATTCACTCAACTCAAAAGTAGTAAGCTTACCAATCAACATATCTTTGGTAACATTTGTCATAGTTCAAAGCTCTTCAATAGAACTAGCCTTGGCTTTGTAAGAATCAGGCAAAGATCTAAGCACTTTAGCAACAATATTTGACTCGTCTATTTGTCCACTAGCACATTTGATACCACACACAAGTTCATTTACTCTTTCCATGAAAGTAGTAACATTTTCATCATCACCCATTTTCAACTTTTCATATTTGCCTTTTAGAATTTGTAGCTTAGCAATATTCACATTTGCATCACCTCCATACAAGGTCTCCAGCTTCTTCCAGATCTCATAAGCCATCTTCAGATCCATCACATTTCTCATCTCAGTATCATTCAAATCACTCAACAATGCATCCTTAACCTTGATATTGTATTCAACATAAGTACTATTCAGAGGTATAACATACCTATTACATGTAATGCTCCAGTAGGTTTCACTAATGCATCTCAGATGGCACTCCATTCGAGATTTCCATAAGGAATAGTTTGTTCCATAAAATCTAAGACTATCCTTCTTATAAGTCACCATCCCCAATCACCTCAAGCTATTAAATGTCTTCCAAGGAACCAAAATCTCTGATACCAATTGTTGGAAACTCAAGGGAAAAAAACTGAGAAGGGGGTGAATTAGTTGTCATTGAATCTCAAACTTATTCAAATTATTAACCTTAATTTCATATTTGATCATTAATCATGAAAGGATAAATGAACACACACATCAGAAGCACACATAACACCAATATTTTTATGTGGAAAACCTGTTAGAGGAACAACCATGGTGGAGGTCCATCCACTAGATTATTCCCTATTAAAAGTATAAAGAAATAAGAATGGGTAATGCACATGTATTCAGGAACAATTCCTAGAGCTCACTGCTCAAATACAACAAGCCTCACTACCCAAGGAATACATAGCATCTTACAAAAATATTTGGATTAAAACCATCTAGATTTGAACTAAGAAAATAGCAGTTGCTCATGCTTGGTTATAGTTCTAGTTAAGTACATGAACACTTCTTCACTCTCTGCTCTACCTTCAAATTATCTAAACTTTATTCACACACAAGACTCATACACTTTTCATTTTCACCTCTCTCATGCATTCAAATGATAAAACAATTGCTCTTATATATCTGCAACAAGAAATTACATCGCTATAAGTCGGCCACAAAAAGATAATAAAATAATTACAGTCAGCCCAAAACAATAAAGATTATTCATGCGAATCAACCAAGGTTGGCCATAACATAGTGAAGACTAAAAACAACATCTCCAACATGAAAACACTTCAATTAATTTCTCCTCAAAGATCCACAACATGCTTCAACACCTTGTTGGCCAACAACATGAAAAACATGAATACGCAAGAGAAAATATAGGATCACGAGCACAACGATTAATGCAGACATGCCACAAAGATAGAGAATGAAAAAGAAACATCCATAGCAACTGAATTTACTAAAATCATAGAATCTTCAATCAGGAACACTAACTAAAGTGACAGAAAGAATGTCAGAATGAAAATCACCATAACTCGATCAACTCTTCATGCAGATCTCTAAAATTCAATGTGGATAAACTAGACATACTCATCCTAAAACCATTTAGTCCAAAACCTCATAACAACAATGTACAAAACACACCGATAGAAAGAACTTCACTTCACCACTGACAACCTGTAACATTCTTGTTACAATTTTCTCAATATCCTCGACATATACAAATTCTAATGCAACAATGCTAATAGTGTTGACATCAATGACAACCACATATCAATAGAACAACCACAATATCCAACATAAACCTTGGGGAATTTTTGAGAATCCATGGGTGAGTGGATTTTTTGAGCATCAGAACACTTGGAGAATCCATGACTCAATGGATTTTCCAAAGAATGCAACTAGCAATGATTTTGGATTAAAATGTTTTGTCAATGTTAAGAAACCACTCCCTAATTCATTTTAAAATCAACCTTAAGCATTAACTCAATTTAGCATCTATCTCAGGATTTTGGATACATGACATATTCATAAAATCTATGAGGGAAAGGATTCTTTGAAAGAAATAACCTTTAGAGAATCATCATACAGGCATATTTTCTGAAGATCCTTGTTTTCCTTTGTTTCTTCAATTTTGGGAGCATTCATGTTTCGATTCATGTTTCTTGCAGCTCTAAGTGATAATTCAGGCTCAAATTTAGAATGCAGTAAAGTTCAAAGCCAAATATCTCACAAAACAACCTCAATGCTAGTCACACCATCTAAAATTAGGATTGGGGAAAAGTAAATAAAACTAGGGCTCATCCAACATCAATTATATCCATCAAATCACAATCACACTTAAAACCCTAGACACAAACCGTAGTTTCAATAAAATCTTTGTGGCCTAGCTTGCCACTACAATGAGCTCAAAAGATGAACCTAACAATTCCCTAGTTCAAAAAAAATCAAATGAATGCTCAAAAATCTCTAGGAACATCATGAACAATGTCAAAAATCCACCATTCAAAGTTGAATCTCAAGAAAACCAAGTGTAAACAAGCTAACCAACACAAATGACACCTCCAAAATTAATATGAAAATAAAGAGATAAACAATGAATGCATGCATCATGGAATCATTAAACTCATACAAAATCAAATTGAAATCATAATGGATTCAAAGCCTTTACCTTTCAATCAAGGAGGATAGAATCAGAATGATGTATGCACTTGGTAAATCAATGAACAATCCCTAAAATGTAGACGCCCAAATCACCAACACCAAATGCTAAGGGATAATAGAGGTCTCTCAATCAAATATCAATGCATAATGAGAAGTGAAAGGAAAAATCATAGCTTAAAAACCCCAAAAATGGTAATAAATTCACCCCAAGTAAGATGACCATCAAGCAATAAATGATGTGACAAGACCCCTCAGACTTTAGAGACATGACAAGTAGAAGGATTCAAAAAATCTAGAAGGGGCTGGATTCTCCAAATGGATAGACTTTCAAGGAATCTACCTAAAGGTGGATTGTCCAAAAGAAAATCTCTTCAGGAAATCCGGTAGGAGATGGATTCTTTGAAACCTTCCCTAACTTGCAAAGTTTCAAGGCTTTAATCAAATTCACCTAAGGAGTTGAAGTCCAAGACATCACTTGAGATCAAAATGTTGCAAATGAGGGCCCCTAAATTACAAATAAGTCATTAATTCAACTAGGTGAAGCAAACCAGAAACTAGAGGAACTTATCCCTTAAGGGGAAAAAGTTCAAACCTAAAGAAAAATGGGAAACAAAAGAATGCAGAAAGAGGGTTGCTGCCTATGGTGGGGCATATGTGCAAAAAGTGCACAAAAATACTTAGAACTACTTAAATGATTAATCATCAAATGTGAATGCAAAAACTCAAATCCAACACATAAACACAATAACACCATATTTACATGGAAAACCCAATAATGGAAAAGCCAAAATGAGGATTAACTCACACTATAGAGTATATCAAAACCAGTTACAAAAAGGATCACTATCTAGACTCACTGTCCACAGGGCTACAACCTAGATGGCTCACCATCACAGAGATACAAAGAAGGCAAAGAAGACTTGCTATAGAGAGACTACAATATCAATGCAACAAAGGATTCAACCACAGTCACTTGATCAACTTGCACGAATGATAGAGTTCACCTTTTGCTCACTACATCCAATAACTCGGCATTAAGCTTCACACTAATCTACCATACACAACTCACAGACACTTTCTCAGTAGCATCAAAGTCACATATTCTCTTTCACTTATCTTCCTTCTTTTCTTTATTATGTTTTTCATTACTAGCTCATCCTATATTTATACTATCACCAACCTTGAAAAGGATACAAAGTCAGCCATCCAACTTCAAATTCAAATTAGGTCAGCACAAAACTTCATAGGGTGGAATTAGAATGAGGGAAACCCAAACACACACTTCACCAAGACCTAAAATAGATCCAACATGCTTCATTAACTTCGAAGATCGTGCTTAACACATGGTCAACCAAACTAGTGGAAAACACATGGGTATGTGCAGGATCATGGTGGGCCAAAAAGTGGTGATATGTAAGTGATATGATGGCCCATGTGGCTGAAAACCTTTTTTTTAGCCATAATTGATGAAATGAAAAGGGTTTTTAAAGGAGATTCTCAGCTTTCCACCAATATAAATTATGCTTTACTTTGAATTTAATAAATAATTATTATTCATTTTATATTTGAATTATGACTAAAATCCTGATTGATATGCTGATTGAAAAATATTTATAGCTTTCAAACGGTATCACAAATTTTGAATCCAAAACATGTGTCACATTCTATGCTTCGTACACTATAGGATTAAAAAAAAAAATCATGAAGTTTTGACCAAGTTAAGGTGGCTAGACACAAGTTTTTATATGTTTTAAAAGTTTTAATAAAAAAATTATAATTAATTATTTACTTGGAAAAAAATAACAAAAAAATATGCATCACATCGAGACATGAATCCTCTACTTATATCTAAATTATTATAAAAAAAATTTATCATTTTATTGTGGTTAGGGTGGTTAGACATACACCTCCTTATTTTTTCCCTAAAATTTAAGTACTACTGCATTGAAATTTCAAATTTTCACCAAATAGATTTAAAAAAAAAACTAGTAGTTTAGAAACTACATTCAATTTTCTACGAATTCTATTCTTACATATTTTTGAAATAATATAGATAACTTATTCAAAATTTTACTTCAAATTATCTAACACTGATTTTTTAAAAAAATTTGGCACTTAAGGGCCTATTTTTTCCATGATGATCATGCACATACCCACATAGAACAATTAGCTTATAACTTCTAGAAACTAAAAATATCTCCAATGCAATCAGAACATCTTAACTCTAGAACCAAAAGTCAAGATACTTCATCAAGGAAGAATTTGGACCAACAACTTTTCTCCCAGACCTAAACTAGGACATAGAAAAACATAGCTCACAATAGGTGAACACAACTCAAGCTTCACAATGAACCAATAGCCATACGTCTAGATATGGAAACCTTCAATAACCATGACCCATGTATCTAAACCACATGAACATAGGGGTGAGTACCTGAGCAACAATTGAATACCCATAAACTTCCTTTAATACAATTTTCTCAATATCCTCAACATATACAACCAACGGTAATTAGTAGATAACCAGTTGACCAGTTGACATCAATCAATGAAAACACTTTCATTCCTTTCTTCATTCTTGCAACAACCTCCACCTTTGTCATTGATGGCAACACATGATGTGCAAAACCATCAAAGACACCATACCAGATCTGGATATACTTCTCAAGATTTTTTTTCTTCTCCCCCTCAGAAGATCATCTTCCTCATTACCTGCTTTGTCTCATTATCTTTTTCTCCTTTTCACATGCTTTCTCTCCCCCTTTGACATCAATTGCAAACAAAAAAGATATGTTCATTGAATCTTCCTTTGACATGAAAAAATAATACTCACAATGAAAACACTTGAAACTACCTGCTTCTCCTAAGAGGTAGCAACCAAAAAATCAATCCAAAAAGATAGAATCATGAATCCACTGGACTGATGCATCTCCAAATGCATCTTAGTTTATGAAAGGGGGGAAAATAACCCTTAAATTCTCCCAGAGATAGTCAAAAGTATCTTTAGGAAGATCCTTCATAAATATATTTGCAATTTGATCCTTTATCAAAACATATTCAAGCTTGAATTCATTCTCCATGACCTTCTCTCTTAAGAAATGATATCTAATAGATATATGCTTTTTCCTTGAGTGCATCATAGAATTCTTTGAAATGTTAATTGCACTTGTATTATCACATAAGATAGAAATGGGATCATAATATAGCACTATGATATCTTTCGATGTATGTTTCATCCATAGAATTTTTTGTATAGCAAGATGCAACAGCAATATACCCAGCTTCAGTAGTAGATAAAGAAACTGAATCTTGATTCTTACTCAACTATGCCACCAATCTGCATCCAAGAAAGAATGCACTACCACTTGTACTATTTCTATCATCTACACATCTAGCCCAATCTACATCTGTTTATGCACTAAGTGTAAAGTTAGTATCTTTAGGATACCATAATCCATAATACAAAATTCCACTCAAATATCAAAATATTTTGTTAACTACAGTAGCATGTTTTTCTTCGGATCTTTGTGAAATCTAGCAACAAGAAAAACCACATGCATAATATCTGGTCTAGTAGTAGTCAAATACAATAGTCCACCAATCATAGATATATACTTTCTCTAATCACCCTTAGGTGAATCATCATCTTTACCCAATTTGTAACCAATCACCATAGGAGTACTTACCTATTTGGAACCATCCATCTCAAACTTCTTCAATATCTCTCTCACATAGATTATGAAATAAAAATCCTTTCTCTATTTGATTAATTTGTAGCACAAGAAAGAAATTCATCTCCCCAAACATAGACATTTCAAATTATTTATGCATTTCTTCCACAAACATCTTGCACATATTTTAATTTCCTCCAAAGATAATATCATCAACATATGCAACTACAAACAATATTTTTCATTTTCATTCTTAAAGTACAAATTATTGTCTATCGTGTCATTGTCAAATTATTGATGAATCAAATACCTATCTAACCTTGAATACCAAGCACTAAGATATTTCTTCAATCCATATAAATCTTTCTTCAATCTGCACACCATATTTGGTTGATTTGTCAACTGAAATCCTTCTAGTTGTTCCATCTAAACTTCTTCTTCTAGCTCACCATTTAGAAATGCTGACTTAACATCCATATGATAGACTTTGAAATCTTTATAAGTAGCCAATGCTAAGAACATCCTTATAGCTATTCGAAAAACAAGGATAGACAACTGAGAAGGGGGGTGAATCAGTTGTCACAAAATAATAAACTTTTCAAACTTAACTTAATCTCAAATCTAATGAATAAGCAATTAACCATAAGCAATTAACACATCAAAGAGACAGAGAACACCAATATTTTTTTACATGGAAACCCTGTTAGGGGAAAGACCACGGTGGATGTTAGTCCATAATATTATACCCTGTTAAAAGTATAATGAAAACAATAAATGGGAATGCACATGCATTCAGGAACACTTCCTAGAGCTCACTTCCTAATTATAGAAGGGGCTCACTACCCAACAATACATAATAAGATTAAAATCTGGAGGGTACGAATTGGGAAAATAACTTCTACACAAGATTGATTATAGTTCCAATTAAGCACAAAAAACTCCTTCACTTTTCACTCAAACTATTTCACACTTCACTCGGTCTTCTTCACACTCTTCTCTGAAATCAAATGATATTCACACATACACACATAGGAGCATGTTGATGGTGTTTTTTGCACAACAACAACTTAGACAAGATACAAGTATCCTATCTCTCTTGAAAGGAAAATCTCTATCAGTAAGCCTCAAGAGATAACCCCAAGGTCTCTAATGTTAGGTCTTGACAATGCATAAACAATTCAGTGATAAATGTGAAAATGTTGGTAATCACAAAGGGACATTACTACAAGAAAATAGTGAATCTTCAAACTTATTAGATCTAGCAATATGGTGATATTTCAAATCCTAAATCTGACCCAGATAATGAAAGAAATAGAAAAAGATAAAGGTTTCAAAGAGATTTCAAAGATCAACACTAATCCTAAGATTAACAGTACAAATTATAAAATACTTGAAATGGACCAATCCCTCATAAACTAATTCCTGGTTGACCCAGATAAATCTGCAATCTTATAGAACTAGTACAATATTCTAAGGCACGTAAGATTTTCAAATCATGAACATTCATCCAAAAAAATCCTATTGCAATTGAAATGAACAAGCATTCACAACTGAACTAAGAACAATGAGTATCAAAGTCCAGACTAACTTTGCAAAGCAACCAACAGTCAACTCACTGTAAAAAGTATGGACTAGAGATTGTTGCAACACTTCAAGCATCAAATCATAAACACCATTAAGTTTTATAACATAAAATCCAACATATATCAACTAAGATTAAGCAATTTCAAAAGATAGAATCACAGGAACCATTCTAGATAAGATTAACACAAGGAGTACACCAAATCACAATTCCTTTCCTTGCATCAAATCATCCAAAGTAGCAAGAATTCCAGTCTTTTGTTACAACACTTGCTTGGAAACAACCTAACTACTAACTTCTTGCTCTAATGCCTAATTCACTCCAATGTAAAACTATCTAGCCCTTTCAAATGAGGAAATATCCCTATTTATAGAGATTACATCTTATGTTAGCCCAAATAGGGTTATAAAACAATTGGCCCCAAAAACAAGTCGGCCAAGAAGAATTCAAAATAAATTAAAGTATTCATTAAATGCATGTATTCCATCTAGGTCGGCCTGAGATCTCCAACATGGTTCAATCCAATGCATGTGAAGGATGAAGAGAAATAATGGGGAAGCACAAATTTTGATGAGGAATTGCATTAAATTCTCTCCCCTTTGTCCTTATCTCACTCCATTTTATCCTACACCATCAAAAATACCTTCTCCAAGTCGGCTATAGGTGGAATAACTAACACTTTAATTTTCCTTTCGATGGACATAATGTCCTCTCTTGACTACTTTATGACCTTATCCCAATCCACCTTTAGGGTTTGATACTTATCCATCACTACAATGTATGTGGTTTCATCATCTAAATAGTGTTCAGTGACTGAGTCCTCATTGACTGGAGAATATACATTATGCCACCATTTTCTCAATTGCTCCAAGTTCAGATGTTTTGGTGCAAACCTTTTTCTTCTTTTCATAACTGCGAAGAAGGAAATGCACTTGTTGTAGATTTCAACCATGGTATCCTCAATTTGCTTCCCTTCCTTATGCACTTTTTTCAAAACCCTTTTCCTTATTTGCAAAACTTCATACCACTCCCAGGGTTCTGCAACTTTGGAAGAAGGAAGAATTTTATCACTTATCAACTTATCTTCAGTATATTCCATGATGGTCTTGGTATTTTGCAACAAAAGCTCAACATCCTCCTTATCTTGAGCTAGTATATTCTTCAACCATTCTATTGATCTTATAGCATCTCCACCAGTTGATAGGATATCTTTAATGGCATTATCTCCTTTGGCTTCCACTCCTTGCAACTAGTTCAGTGTCGCATGTGTAGTGGTTTTCATCTTCTCCAAATCAATTATTGTCTCATGTGGTAGAAAACTTGTAGCAGATGATGAGGAGCTGATGGATTGAAAGGGTTTTATCAAATCCTGTAGATACCTCTTTAGTTTATCATTCTCCTTCAAATATTGCTTAGCTTGTGCTTCTTTCTTCAATCTACTCAAAATAGCAACACTGGAGACTTCAAATTCTTTAACTTCCTGCATCATGGAGGTGGGTCCCAAGCTGATAGTTTGTACACTATAATCTCTACTAGTCACTTCATCTTTATTCTTATCTGGCATAGGAGTGGAAATGTGAATCACCCTATTATTAGATTCATCTCTCTCAATCCTGGAGATAACCCTGGCTTTCTTCTTTGCTTTTCCCTTTCCTATGTTTGCCAGTAATTCATCCCAGTTGGGAGGAGTATCATCCACCATAATTTTCTTACTCTTTAATTCCTTGTCTATCCAACTAGGAATAGTGGAATCCAACTGCACATTACCTTTCCCAACCACATCCTATTGAACCTTGGATAAATCCTCATTCATATTTTTCTTTTCAAGAATCTCTTCAGTCTTATCTTCACTTCCCTTATCATGTTCTTCTTCTTCATGCACTGGTGAAGGATTCTTGATTGGAACTTCCTCTCTCGATGGAGGTCTATCTTCTTCATTTCCTATAGGTGAATCTTCATAAGTCACCAAAGGGGACTGCAATATCTTTTCTATCTCTACCTTTGTACTATAGAGTTCACCTTCTCAGAATTCTTCTTCTCCTTGATCTTGGTGATCCTTTGAATCCTTAGATTCACTTGGTACGTCATGAGTTTCATGAGAAGGAGGTACATTATCATGTTCTCTAGTAGGGAGAACTAAGGGAACACTCCTCTTTGGCACACCATCCTTGGGAGAGGGAGTTCTTGGCCTTCTTGTGTACACCTGTGTCTTCTCCCCTGAACTCTCCACACTTACCACTGGTGGGCCAGCTACGTCCCCTGCCTTGAAAGATTCCTTCTTCTTCTGAGACAATCTCACTATTCTTCTTCTCTTACGCATGAAAGCACTACCCTCTTTTCCTTCTTCCTCAACTTCTTCTTTTGCAGATTTCTTTGTCATTGAAATATGTTTTCTTTTCTTAGCAATAGGTCTTCTTTTCTTCTCTACTTCTTCTGCTTCTTCTGCTTGAGCATCCTTAATCTTTATCTTGAAAGGAGAGCTCACCTTAGCCTTACCCTTAGGGTCATACTCAATTGACTCTTCAGAAGTAGAATGAGACTCCAAGTCCCCCATTAAGTCATAAGTACATTACACACCTTCACTTTCCAACTCCCAAATCTTATGTTTGAGCCATAACTTGGTGTACTTGATCACTGGAGTCATGATATGCTCTAATTTTTTCTTCTCTTCCTCTAGCCAGTCTATCTCATCCTTTTCTTCAACTCAGGCTGCAAGAGCTTTCTCATCTTTATCAGATTTAGTAGCCACATGACTATTTTCAATGGTAGCAATGAAAACCCATTCATCTTCATTTCCATTATCTTTATTAGACTCATCACCAGTCACTCCTTCTTCAATAAAGTAACATTTCTTATAGAATCTAGAATTGTTAGGCTTAGATCTAGGAACTCTTTCAGGACATCTTAATGCAAAATGACCTATTTTTCTGCATGAAAAACATTTAATAGGAAACACTCCTTCATACTTGTCTTTTCCTCTGCCTTCTTTCTTTACAATCAGTGCTTCCAATTCTTCTACCTTTCTTTCTTTATCTTCAAGTTGTTTCAGTTCTTCATCATACTTGGATATCTTTTTGGAACATTCTTCCAGACCATATCTTTGCTTGTTACTTCTGGATATAGTATCCTTGAATGCAGATTTAGTCTTCAGAACAAATTCACCAAATTCACTTAATTCAAAAGCAGCAAGCTTACCAACCAACATGTCTCTTGACATCTTTGTTATTGATTTGAGATCTTCAATACTGTGAGCCTTCACTTTGTAGGAGGGAGGAAAGGATCTGAGTATCTTAGCCATAATTTCATCCTCATCCAAAGAACCACCGGGACATGTAATACCCATCACTATTTCATTTACTCTTTGCATAAAAGAAGTGATATTTTCATCTTCACCCATCTTCAAATTCTCATACTTTCCTTTCAAACTCTATAGCTTAGCAATCTTCACCTATGCATCTCCTTCATACAAAGTTTCTAGCTTCATCCAAATCTCATGAGCTGTCTACAGTCCTATCACATTTTCCATCTCCAAATCTGTCAGAGCACTCACCAAAGATTCAATAGCCCTGATATTGTTTTTAGCATCTTTGATCTCATCAGTAGTGGAGGAACCATTCTGAGGAATAACATTTGGAAATTTTGTAATCTTCTAGAAAGCTTCACAAATACACCTTAGGTGACATTGCATCCTAACTTTCCATAGTGAGTAGTTAGTTCCATCTAATCTAGGACTGTCCTTCTTGAATGTTTCCATCTCAGATCACCTCAAGCTTTTAGACTTCTTCAGAGAAACCTACTTTGATACCAATTGTTGGAAAAAAAGGACAGACAACTAAGAGGGAGGTGAATCAGTTGTCACAAAATAATAAACTTTTCAAACATAACTTAATCTCAGATCTAATGAATAATCAATGAACCATAAGTAATTAACACATCAGAGAGATAGAGAGCACCAATATTTTTTTATGTGGAAACCCTGTTAGGGGAAAAAACACGGTGGATGTTAGTCCACAATATTATACCCTGTTCAAAGTATAATAAAAACAATAAAGGGGAATGTACATGCATTCAGGCACACTGCCTACAACTCACTACTTAATTACAGAAGGATCTCATTTCCCAACAATACATAATAGGATTAAAATATGGAGGGTGTGAACTGAGAAAATATCTTGATTACAGTTCCAATTAAGCACAAAAAACTCCTTCACTTTTCACTCAAACTAGTTCACACTTCGCTCAGTATTCTTCACACTTTTCTCTACAATCGAATGATATTCACACATACACCCATAGGAGCACACCCAACACACGAAGCACACTTTGCACTGATGAAAAAATCACTCTTATATATCCGCTACATGAGATTTCATCAACAACTTCATTGGCCAGAAAAATAAAACATATTTGCAATGTCAGCCCAAATTTACAATTAAATTTTCAATGTGGATCTAATCACTATTAGCCAAAATAATGATGCAACCCAAAAAAATATTCATGAGTGTGCCAAACATTCAAAATTTACTTTTCAAGGATTCACAACATGTTACCACCATCATGTCGGCCAAAAACATGAAAACTTGAATGTGCACAAGAAAAATATTTGACCACAAGCACACCGATCAATGTGGACATACCACAAAGATAGAGCACAATCTAGACACATCCAAAAACACCAAGAAACAATAGAGAAACATCCACAACAACTAGAATTACCATAATCACACAATCTTCACTTAGGAACACTGACAGGGACCACAAAATTATTGTCATACCACAACACAATCAGATCTATACACGAACCTCTAAAACTTCTAGTGGATGAACTAGATACACTCAACAATAAACCCTTTAGTCCAAAAAAATTGATCTTCAACATACAGAACAAGACACCTTCATGACCTACATAGTTCTACTAGGAACCTAGAACACTTTCTTTTACAATTTTCTCAATATCCTCAACATATACAACCTCTGATGTACTGAAGGCCAATATGTTGACATCAATGAAAACCACATATCAGCAACACATCCACAACATCCAACAACAACTTCTATTCTTGCTATCAGGGAAAAATTCTCTTGAAAATCTATGCCTTCTACTTGTGAGTAGCCTTTACACACAAGCACCACTTTGTTTCTAACAACTTCTCCATTCTCATTTAACTTATTTATGAATACCCATTTTTACCCAATGATATTTTTATCTATCAGTCTTGGGACCAATTTCCAATTTTAATTCTTTTCAATCTACAAAATTTCTTCTTTCATTACTTCCTTCCAATGTTCATCTTTACAAGCTTCACTTTCTATCTTAGGCTCAATCTCATAAAGTAAACAAAAATTTACTTGAGTAGTAGCTTTGCTTTCGGTTAACATGCTTTTTGTATTGTCTCCAATGATTTGATTTTCTAAATGATTCCTTTGTACATATTTTAGTGTTCTAGGGGATATCACCTAAGTATCTTCTTCTCTTTCATTCAATTCATCCTACTTTTTTTTCTCATCTTTATCATCTTCTTCCATAATTTCTTCTATTCTTGGACATTCATGTTCATCAAACACATATCCATCAATATCAATAGAATTTTTCATTGTCTCATCAACCTTCACATTCGAGCTCTCTACAATCTTTCTCAGTCTTTTATTGAAACATCTATATGGATTTCTTTTAGTAGAGTATCCAAGAAATATGCCTTCATCACTTCTTGCATCAAACTTACCCAAAGTTTCCTCATCTCTTCTGATATAGAATTTTCTTCCAAATACCTTGAAATATTTAATTGTAAGAATTCTTCCATGCCATAGCTCATAGGTAGTCTTTTTACTATTTTCTCTTACTTGAACTCGATTGAACACATAAACAACAATATGTATAGCTTCTTTCTACTAAACTTTTGGTAATGTGCCTTTAATGATCATTGATCTAGCAGCCTCTTGAATTGTTCTATTTTTCCTTTCAACAACTCCATTCTATTGGAAATATATCCCTCAATCCCACAGGCTAAAACCTCTAAGAGAGCCAAGTCAGTGTGACATGCTTTGTGTCTAGCCGACTAGGAATTGAAACCTTGTTGAACAATTCTGGTTGTTGAAACCTTGTTTCAGTCTTGTCTCGTGGACCTGTCACTGTGACTTGTGGCATTTGTTGTAACCCTCTGCCAAGTGGAGATCTCTGGCCTACAGGCCACTCTTATCATATATCGGGGAGACTCTGGATGACAAGCGGTGTCGGGGAGACCCTTGGTTAAAAGGATTATCTCGGTGTGAAGTCTTATCGAGATGGTATGTCTTGCTGACAGGGTGTTACACATGTGGTCATCGGAGTAACTCATATGCTTCGGTATGAAGTCTTGTCGATATGGAGATGTCTCACTGATAGGTATTCATTTGGAGTCATCGGGGTAAAGAAAGGGTTTGGTAAGAACTCTTGGCGATGGGCGTTTGTCTCACTGATGCTATGGGATGTGTTTGGTATGACTCCTGGAGAAAGGTGGTCTTGGGGTAACCTAGAGGCTTTGGTATGAAGTCTTAGTGATGAACGAAGTCTTGCCGATGGTGGAACATTGCAGTGTGACTTCAAGACTTCAGAGTAATGTCTCAGTAATAGCGGTAAGTCTTGCCGACTATTGGATGTTTCGGTATAACATAAAGGCTCGGTATGATCTCTCAGCGAAGGATGATAGTCTTTCTGATGGGAATTCTATAGTCTATGTGACTTTGGAGCTGCAGTATGATGTCTCATCGATAGTGATAAGTCTTGGTGATAGTGATACAAGTGATGATCATCAGTATGAGGTCTTGGTGACACAGTGAAGTCTTAGTGATAGCTTTCTGGACTTGGTGTAACCTCTTGCCAATAGTAATGACTCTTGGAAACATCGATGGTTGAGTCTTGTGGCATCGGGGAGACACGGTTAGTGTCTCACTGACGTGCCAACACAGGTTGAAGGCTTTGACCGAGTGAAGACTATCCTACGTGGCTTGTATTCGACCAATCAGAAAAGCCGAATGGGAACCGCTAGCAGTTGGACTGTTGTGGCCATTACTGAGAGGAAGTTCGACAGATAGGGGCATTATCATTATACTCAGAGATTGCAGAAGTAGTCTAGTTCAAAGGTTGGATAAAAAGTTGGATGATCAATTCGATGAGTGATCAGTGAATGTAATTCTGAGTGTTGAATATTCTGTAGCAAGGTTGATCATTGTGAATGTTGTTGTAAATTGACATTAGAGAGAGTGAAGCCCGTACTCTATATGTAATTTCATTACTGTAATACAAAGGGGTTTATCTTGGTGTGGTGGGTTTTTCTCCCATAAGGGTTTTCCCACGTAAATCTAGTGTTCATATGTGTATGTTTATTTCTCTTTTTCTGTTATCTCTTTCATGTGCATCTTAATTGGACTGTAATTGTAAAATTTAAAAGTGTCTCTGCATTCTTCCCTAAGGTTTTTGATGTTAGGAGAGTTGCTTCCACACTTATCTTTCCTTACAAGTGGTATCAGATCCTGGCCAGTTGTGTTATCCTTGTGGGTATGTTAGGTTTTTTGTGTCATTTCTGTTCAGTGGGAGTCTTGTAGAAGTTTGGTATTTTGAATTATAGATTGAGATGGCAAGCACGTCAAGAAAGATTGAAATAGAGAAATTCAATGGCAGCAATTTTAAGTTGTGGAAACTCAAAATGGAAGATTTATTGGTTGATCATGATATGTGGATTGCTGTGTCTAGAACGAAGCCTACAGGCATGAAGCAAGAGGATTGGGACCTTGCAGATAGAAAGTCTAAGGGGCTGATAAGGCTCTGTTTGGCAGATTTTGTTCTTCTGAATGTGCATGAAGAGAAGACTGCATCTTCCTTATGGAAGAGACTGGCATCTATTTATCAGGGGAAGTCCTCGGTGAATAAACTGTTCCTGAGGAAGAAGTTGTACACTTTGAGAATGTAGGAAGGAGGGTCTATAGTTGATCATTTGAACACATTCAACATGTTGATTGCACAGTTAACATCTATTGGTGTGAAGATAGATGAAGAGGATCGTTGTATGCTTTTATTGTGTTCTTTGCCAGACTCTTGGGATCACCTGGTGATGGCTATTGGGAGTAAAAGATCCAATTTCAAGATGGAAGATGTTGCTTCTTTGTTATCAGAAGATATGAGAAGGAAATCTTCTAAGATGGTGAAGGAGGCCCTTGTTGTTAGAGGAAGATCAAAAGATAAAGGGGAGAAGAAGGACAAGAAGTCCAAATCAAAATCAGAGGGGAGATCAAAGTCTCCTAGAAAGAAATCCAAGGTGAAGTGTTGGAATTGTGGGCAACCTGGTCATGTCCAAAAGGATTGTAAAGAGGAGAAGCAGAAGAAGAAGAAGAATTCTTCCGACAATGATTCTTCTCAGAGTGATGCAGACACCTTCATTGTAGCCTTGGCTACACATGCATCAGATGATGTCTAGTTGATTGACTCTAGAGCATCTTTCCACATGACATCTCATAGAGATTGGTTCACGAAGTATGAAAAATATGATGGTGGAAAGGTGTACTTGGCAAGTGATTCATCATTGGAAACTTTTGGCCGTGGAAGAGTCAGAATTCAATTCCCTGATGGAAGAGTGAAGGGAATTAATAATGTAATGCATATACTAGGTCTGGCTTGAAACTTACTTTCTGTTAGTATGTTGAATGATATTGGACTGCAAGTCACATTCTCTGGAAATGGCTACAAGATGACTAGAGGCTCTATGGTGCTAGCAAGAGGTGCTTCTGTTGGTACCTTGTACAAGCTGGATGCACATGTTGTTTAATGTAACAATGTCTTTGAAAAGTCACAAAAAGCTACTCATGGAGGAAAAGAGGGAAATGTTCCTAATTGTGTAAAATCTATGGAAGTTAAACTTCTAGCAGAAAATACTATGCTCTAGCATCATGGGCTAGGCCACATTGGTGAGAAAGGTTTAAAAACCTTGAAGAATAAAAACCTAGTTGAGGGGCTCGAAGATTGTAACCTCGAATTTGAATTCTGTGAACATTGTATATATGGAAAACAACACCGTGTTTCATTTTATTCCAGTCCTCACAAATCTTCTAGTTTGCTTGATTACATTCATTATGATGTTTTTGGTCCAGTGAATGTTCCTTCTTTGTCTAAGTCAAGGTACTATGTATCATTCATTGATGATTATTCGAGAAGAGCATTTGTTTATTTTTTGAAAAGTAAATCAGAAGTGTTCAGTCGTTTTAAGGAATTTAAGAACCTTGTAGAAAATTAGACTGGAAGAAAAATAAAAATTTTAAGGACTGATAATGGCGGTGAATTTTGTTCTAATGATTTCAAAAGGTATTGTAAAGACCATGGGATTAAAAGACATAATACTACACCTTATACTCCATAGAAAAATGGAGTTGCTGAAAGGTTTAATAGGACAGTGATGGAGAGAGCACAAAGTATGCTGAGTAGTGCTGGCTTGGAGGAGAAGTTCTGGGCTGAGGTAGTTGCTACAGCATGTTACTTGATAAATCGTTCTCCAAATTCTGCTCTTGTTGAGAAAACACCTTTGGAAGTGTGGTCTGGTAAGAAGCCCTCTTTAAGACATATTCGTGTTTTTGGTTGTGAGGCATATGCTCATGTGTCATATGATAAAAGATTTAAGTTGGAGATCAAGGCTGTTAAATGTATTTTTATTGGCAATAGTGTTGGCATAAAAGGGTACAAGCTTTGGAATCCTGATACGAAGAAGGTTTTGTACAGTAAAAGTGTAATCTTTCATGAGCTGAAGCCTTCTACCTTGGATTTGCAATTAGAGACAAAGTCAGAAAATAATAAGGAAGCAGTTGTAATTCCTCTGACACCAGATAAAGAGGAATTGAAAATTCAAAATGTACCTGAAACTGAGGAGAGCTCAAGTAGTTCTAAAAGTTCTGAAGAAGAAAAAGAACCTCAGCCTTAGCAAGTGAGGAGGTCAACTCATGAAAGAAAGCAACCTGATAGGTATGGGTTTTCTTTAATAGATTCTACTTGTGCCTATGCTTTAATTTCTAGCACTAATGAGCCTAGGACTATGAAAGAGGCATTTATAATGTTTGATTCAAACTCTTGGTTGGAAGCCATCAATGAAGAAATGGCATCATTAGAAAAGAATGATACCTAGAGTTTGGCGCCCTTTCCTAAAGGCAGAAAAGTTGTGGGCTGAAAATGGGTATTTAAAAAGAAAATAGGTATGGATGGCAGTGTGGAAAAATATAAGGCGAGGTTGGTTGCGAAGGGTTATTCCTAGGTAGAGGGAATTGATTATGGATAAATTTTTTCTCTTGTAGCTAAATTGACATCTATCAGATTTCTTTTGTCACTTGCAGTAGTGTATCACTTAGAGGTCGAATAGATGGATGTGAAGACAACATTCTTCATGGTGATCTTGAAGAAGAAATTTATATGTCCCAGCCTGAGCACTTTGTGGAGAAAGGTAAAGAAAAATTGGTTTGCAAGTTAAAAAAGTCTTTGTATGGGTTAAAACAGTCTCCTAGAATGTGGTACCAGAAGTTTGATACTTTTGTATTGTCTTTGGGATTTGGAAGATCAAAATCTAATCATTGTGTGTATTACAAAACTGAAAGTGATCAAGTCCTTATTATTGCTCTCTATGTTGATGATATGTTGTTCGTAGGCAATAGTAAGTTGATGATTTCTGATCTTAAGTCTCAGTTGTCTACTAAGTTTGATATGAAAGATCTTGGTGCAGCAAGGTATATTTTGGAGATGAAAATAACTAGGGATAGGAATAATAGAAACTTTGGCTCAGTCAGAGTAAGTATGTTAAGACTGTTCTAGAGAGATTTTGTATGAATGACTGCAAGCAGCTAGTTGTTCTAGTTTTGCAGGGAACAAAGATATTTGTTGAAGACTATCCAAAATCTCCTACTGAGATGGAGGACATGACTAGTGTACCTTATGCTAGTGCAGTTGGAAGTATTATGTATGCAATGGTTTGTACTAGGCCAGACATTGCCCAAGTAGTGGGAGTACTTAGTCAGTTTATGGCTAATCCTAGAAGGACACATTGGGATGCGATGAAAAGAGTATTTAGATATTTGAAGGGCACTTCATAATATGCTTTGTGTTACCATGGGAACTTGGTTGAATCATAGAGGACTCTCAGCATTTGAGGTTATGTGGATTCTAATTGGGCATGGGACATTGATAGCAGGAGGTCCACCAGTGGATACATTTTCATGATGAATGGTGGTGTAGTGAGTTGGATGAGTAAGTGGTAGGATGTAGTCACTTTTTCCACTACAGAGGCAGAATACATGGCAGCTACACGCTTGTAAAGAAATAATCTGGTTAAAAATTTTGTGTTCTAACATTGGTTTTGATGTAGGGAAAATAACAATTTATTGTGACAGTCAGAGTGCTATCTGTTTGGAAAAGAGCCCTACTTTCCATGCCAGGACAAAACATATAGATGTACAGTATCACTTTGTATGAGATATGGTGGAGGATGGAAAGGTTTCATTAGAAAAAGTGGATACTCTGGAGAATTTTGTAGATGCATTGATGAAGCTAGTGAGCACAGACAAGTTTAGGTGGTGTGCCAGTTCGATGGGCCTTAGTTCCCATGAATGTCAGTAGTTTTTTTGTGCTCTAGAGGTGCCTATGTGATCTTCGTAAGGTGGGAGATTGTTGGAAATATATGCCTCAATCCCACAGGCTGAAACCTCTAAGAGAGCCAAGTCAGTGTGACATGCTTTGTCTCTGGCCAACTAGCAGTTGAAACCTTATTGAAAAGTTCTGGTCACTGAAACCTTGTTTCAGTCTTGCCAAGTGGACCTGTCGCTGTGACTTGTGGCGTTCATTGTAACCCTCTGCCGAGTGGAGATCTTTGGCCGACAAGCCATTCTTATCATATATCGGGGAGACTTTGGGTGACAAGCAGTGTTGGGGAGACCCTTGGCCGAAAGGCTTATCTTGGTATGAAGTCTTATCAAGATGGTATGTCTCACTGATAGGGTGTTACACATGTGGTCATCGGAGTAACTCATATGCTTCGGTATGAAGTCTTGTCGATATGGAGATGTCTCACTGATAGGTATTCATTTGGAGTCATCGGGGTAACGAAAGGGTTCGGTAAGAACTCTTGGTGATGAGCGTTTGTCTCATTGATGTTGTGGGATGTGTTCGGTATGACTCTTGTCGAAATGTGGTCTCAGGGTAACCTGGAGGCTTCGATATGAAGTCTTAGCGATGAACAAAGTCTCCTCGACGGTGGAACATTACGGTGTGACTTGAAGACTTTGGAGTAACATCTCAGTGATAGCAGTAAGTCTCGCCGACTGTTGGATGTTTCATTATAACATAAAGGATCTGTATGATCTCTCAGCGAAGGATGATAGTCTTGCCAATGGGAATTCTATTATCTATGTGACTTTGGAGCTTCAGTATGATGTCTCATTGATAGCGATAAGTCTTGGCGATAGTGATACAAGTGATAATCATCGGTATGAGGTCTTGGCGACACAGCGAAGTCTTAGTGATAGTTTTTTGGACTCGGTGTAATGTCTTGCCAATAGTAATGACTCTTGGCGACATCAATGGTTGAGTCTTGTGGCATTGGGGAGACACGGTTAGTGTCTCACTGACATGCCAACATAGGTTGAAGGCTTTGACCGAGTGAAGACTATCGTACATGGCTTGTATTCAACCAATCAAAAAAGCCTAATGGGAAATGCTAGCAGTTGGACTGTTGCATCTATTACTGAGATGAAGTTTGATAGACATGGGTGTCATGGTTATACTCAGAGATTGCAGAAGTAGTCTAGTTTGAAGGTTCGATAAAAAGTTGGATGATCAGTTTGATGAGTGATTAGTGAATGTAATTCTGAGTGTTGAATATTTTGTAGCAAGGTTGATCATTGTGTATATTGTTGTAAATTGACATCAGAGAGAGTGAAGCTCGTACTTTGTATGTAATTTCATTACTATAATACAAAGGGGTTTATCTTGGTGTGGTGGGTTTTTCTCCTATAAGGGTTTTCCCACATAAATCTGGTGTTCATATGTGTATGTTTATTTTTCTATTTATGTTATCTCTTTCATGTGCATCTTAATTGGACTGTAATTGTAAAATTTAAAAGTGTCTCTGCATTCTTCCCTGAGGTTTTTGGCGTTAGGAGAGTTGCTTCCGCACTTAGCTTTCCTTACACATTCTACTAAGGATTTATTGGAGTAGATAACTGTCTCTTTATTCCATTCACTTCACAAAACATATTGAACTCATGGGAGGTGAATTCTCCACATCTATTAGATCTTAAAGATTTTATCTTCAAAATCACTTCATTTTCAAGCATAGCCTTGAATGCCTTGAATCTATCTAATATATTTGATTTCTCTCTAAGAAATGTAACCCATGTATATCTAGAATAAACATCAATTAAAAGCATAAAGTACCTTTCACTAGGTAGACATCACACTCTCATAGGACCTATTGGTTTATTTTTTACACTGTAACCAAGTTTTTCTTGTAATCTACCTATGGAATTTCCAATTCCAATCAAGGACAGCTCGAAGGACTTGGACCAACTGATGAGGATTTGAAAAATCTTGCTACCCTTCGAGCTCTGTAAGACCTGGGAGGGTGATCCATTAATGTGTTTACAACCTCTGCACCATTATTATAAACAACATTAACAATAGCAGATAATCTCACTTAATAGCTCAACATGATAAGATAATATCAAATAGAAGTGGCTATTCCTCGACAATATCAACTATCTGGAGCATGAGATAACTAAACACAATCCACAACATAAGATAGTCATTGATTTGCAATTTGTAGTAAGCTCTAGGAAAAGACAAACAAATACTAAATCATATGGATAATTACAACTTAGATCAGTGCCATTTATCCATTGGAGGAGTCAAATTCATAAGCATCTAAGGGTATATGACATATTTAACACATAACATATGAAATCCTTGACAACATTGCATTGTAATCTCATCAATATGTATTCTAACTCAATACTACTTACCAAATCCTTATACAGAACACATATGCCTATAATCCCATTCAATCATTTTAATTAATTCCTTGAACTAAAGCTAAAATAGAATCATACACACCACAACAGTGAGATGAATGAAACAACCCTTAGTTATTTTATTCAAAGTTTAGATATGCATGTACAATGGAGAGACATGAGCTTGAATTTATCATTTCAACTCAAATGCTAGTACTGTTATACAACATTAAATCCCCATGAACTCAAAACCTATTACAGAATGACTCAAAAGATAAATTGCATTTCTCTCTAAAACCATTGGACTTTACAATTTGCAATGCAACTTCACCTAGACTCAACCAAAAATTATCTAACTTGTTAACTCATACTTCTGGCCTTGAAATCCTTCTTATAGAAAATGGAGGAGAAAACAAGCATTGGGCCAGAAAGTACACATGTTACCAGCCAATTGGCACACTTGATGATATTCCAAAATTCTATTACAACCATCCCCCTGGAGAATATTCTCATTCATCATGTTAGCTGAGGAAAGTTGATGCAACAACAAAAACCACAAGAAACCCATGTTGAACGACTGCCATCAAAGTAAAATTGGAAATTTTTGTAACCGCAACATCTGATTTACCACCCATTAGTTTCTAGCTGTCGATCCTTCAATTATATCAAATCATCAAATGACGGTCTTCAAAACAATCTAACACAATCACCAATGTGGCAATAAGGGGCCCACCATACCATACGCTGCGAAGGAAGTCCACATGGTGGTCACATACGATATCACAATCAGTAAAGATCCTGCAACTTTTGATCACGCGATGGCGGGCAATCGTAGATCTTGAGCATCAGTGACCTTGTTCATTCAACACAATCTCCAACCTTGTCATTACCCATCGAGTAGCTTTCCCACCTACATTATAATAGATTCATCAATTTAAAACACGTGCATCTTAAGAGCACTTTAGTAACCCACCTTTTAATGTATTTAAGGCCGGACAGTATTTCCTTTATTCTTTCAGCTTCATCGGATGAGACATGTGGCACCCACCTGTGATATCGCGATTAGTAAAGACCTTGCAATTTTAGATCATGCAATGGCAGGAAACCATTTAGATCTTATGATAATTGATCGATGGTCAACCAAACCTATTCCCATCGGCCTCACCAGATGGGACATGTGGTGCCCACCCATGATATCGCAATCAACCAAAGCATTATGGTGGGGTCATCGCAGGATGGCGGGGAATGGCCAAGATCAAATGGTAGTTGATCAACAGTAGCGCGAATTTCATCCCTTTGAAAAATAAAAAATTTATTAAAAGGACAAGGGGACATCACTAGGCCAATGGTAAACAACGACATAATTTTTTTTTAAATGATGAAACACGAGGCGAACTAGGACTTAGGAAACTAAAACCCTACGAAGGAAATTAAATATTTGAGACCAAAGGGACCCAACCTAGACAGAATGATAGGACATAAGTCATTTTAAAACACCTCAAAAAGTAACATCGAAATAGATCCCGACAAAGGCGTAAAAAAAACACAGGTTTTACATGAAAATAAGGCTAAAACCCCCAACCTAGGGAAAATTTTGACACCATGAGAGACCAATAACACCAAGCAGGGCATGAGTAGAACACAAGGAGCAAAAATTAATGAAGTTCCATTAGGACCATAGAGATCGATATGAAATAAATCTAGTAGTCTAGTAGTAGATTGTTCTCTTGATTTGTAATGATTTCTTTCTTGCTTCCCAAATTGACAATTCCTACAAACAACATTAACAGGCTTTGTAATTTTTGGTAAATTTCTCATGGCCTGAACAACACTAATCCTTACAAACTTATCTAAATTCATGTGACACATTCTCCTATTCCATAGCCAACTATCATTTATTAAAGTCATAAAGCATCGTCCATCAACACCCTTAAGTTGATAAATATTCCCTTCATATTTATTTCCTATAGCAATCAATGTTTTGGATCCTTTTTCAGATCTCACATTTCTCATCCTTAAACATAAGATCATATCCTTTTCTGCACATCTAACCAACACTCAACAAATTATTCCTTAAACCCTTAACATAGTAAACATCATTAGTATGATGCTTGACATCAAAACTTACTAAACCTATCCTACAGATTTTAGCACCAATATAATCTCCAAACATTACCAAGCCTCCATCATATTTCTCAAGTTAAACAAATTACTCTTATCACCAGTCATGGGATGTGAGCAACCACTATTGACTACTCAAAAATTCTTTTCTTGTTTAGCATGTGGGGTACAGATAACTATACCTTTATCTTTCTCCTTCTCCTTCTCTGAAGGGTTTTACTTTACCTATTTTCTCAATTAGTAGAAGTAGGTTCATTCTTAATTTCCAAGAACAAGCATTCATTTTCATCTAGATATTCACATTTTGAATCTTCATCAGAAATACTAGCATTCTCATTCACATAGTAAGCTCTATTATTCTACTTTTCTTTATTTTATTTCTCATGTATTTGTTTATTCCTTTTAGCTCTTTCTAGACACTTTGTATGATAATGACCTATTTCTCCACTATAACTAAAGCATTTAAAGGGAAACTTACCTTCATACATCCAAGAACCTTTTCTCATTCTTATTAAAAAGTTAGCTTCTATTTCATCAAAGTTTTCTTCATCCAGATCTTCAAATTTTGGAGCTTTAAAAACAATTACTAATTTTTTTCCATTTCTTAGACTCGACTTCCTCATCTCATAAGAAGTAAAAAATCCTAACAGTAGATTCTTAGTACAAGTCTTATAATCTATAGTATCCTCAATAGCACTCACCCTCTAACTATAATCATCAGGAAGAGTTTTGAGAATCTTCTTTACAATCTTTGTTTCATCGATAGTAGCACCAAGTGATTGCATTCCAGCCACTATGTCATCCAATCTCTGTACATAAGCTTTAACATTTTCATCTTCGAACATATGTATAAAATCCAACTATGTTTCCAAATTCTGAACCTTAATCAACTTAGAATGTACCAAACTATTCTTCAAGATAAACTTCACCTTATTATTTTCTTTATGTGCTCTAATTTATTTAGGTGTACTCAGACCATTAGCAAGAGGAGTGTAAGGATTCTTGTAAGCTTTCTCCATATCATATCCATAATACTCTAGATATTATTCCATCAATACTTTCTAGATACCATAATTAGTTCCATCAAACCTTGGATAATCAAAGACCATTTTTCTAGCCATCCTAGACCTTCCTCAACCAATTAAGCTCTTCACCAAGGAACCAAACTCTAATACCAATTGTTGAATCAGAAAATTGAGAAGGGGGTGAATTAGTTGTCATAGATTTTAAGCTTTAATTCAATCACCATAACTAATACTTAGAATTGCTTAAATGATTAATCGTCAAATTCCAATGTAGAAACTCAAATCCAACACATAAACACAATAACACTAGATTTACGTGGAAAACCCAATCAAGGAAAAACCATTGTGATGATGAATTCACACTATAGAGAATATCAAAACTAATTACAAAAAGGATCACTGCCTAAAACAAGGCTCACTACTTGAGATAAGGCTCATTTCCTGAAATAAGGACTCACTATTGGGACTCATTGTCCATAGGGCTACAACCTAGAGGGCTCGCTACCATAGAGATACAAAGAAGACAAAGAAGACTTGCTAAAGAGAGGCTACAATATCAATGCAAAAATGGATTCTACCACTATCACTTGATCAACTTGCATGAATGATAGAGTTTACCTTTTGCTCACTGCATGTGGTAACTCAACATTAAGCTTCACATTGATCTACCACACACAACTCACACACACTTTTTGAATAGCATCAAAGTCACGTTTTCTCTTTCACTTATCTTCCTTAATTTTTTTAGTATATTTTTCATTACTAGCTCATCCTGTATTTATACTATCTCCAACCTTCAAAAGGATACAAAGTCGGCCATCCAACCTCAAATTCAAATTAGGTCAGTGCCAAACATCCTAGGGTGGAATTAGAATGAGGGTGACCCAAACACATGCTTCACTAGGACCCTAAATAGATCCAACATGGTTCATCAACTTCAAAGATAGGGATTAACACACGGTCGAAAAAATGAGTGTAAAACATAGAACAATTAAGCTTGGAACTTCTAGAAACCAAAAATATATTCAATGCAATAAGAACATCTTAACTCTAGAACCACAAGTCAAAATATTTCATCAAGGAAAAATCTGGACCAAATTTTTTTCTCTTGGACCTCAACCAAAACACAAAAAAAACATATTTCACAACTAGTGAACACAACTCAAGCTTCACAACGGACCAATAGCCAAACATATAGATATAGAAACCTTCAACAACCATGACCCATGTATCTAAACCACATGAACATAGGGGAAAATATTGGAGCAACAACTGAATACCTGCAAATTTCCTTTAATACAATTTTCTTAATATCCTCAACATATACATGCAACACTAAGTAGTATATAACTAGTTGACCAGTGGATATCAATGACAACACTTTCATTCCTTTCTTCATTCTTGCAACACTACTAATCACTTCTATGAGGCCACTGACATCCATGCTAGAGGGAGAAATGCATTTTGAAGATTACAACATCAAAGTTGTTGGCCTCATTTTGAGTGAGACTCTTTCTCATGATAAAGTGGTTCTAGCCAAAGCAAATCAATAGGTGGTTTTCACCAAATATGAAAAGCTTGAAATATATTTGAAGAAGCATGAGATAGAGTTGGAAAATGTAAAAGCTATAGTGGATAGGCTATAGGTAGAAATCAAAGGAAAAGATTTGGAGATGGCCCACTGGAGGTAGTTACAGGGTCAACAAGGTGAAGCAACTAAGTTTCTTGAAGAGGCCTAGAGTGAGATGGATTGGCTTCATGCTGAGGTAAAAACATTGAAATATGAGATTGTAGTCAAATATGAAACAAAAATAAAGCATCAACAAAGGAAAATGAGGCTAAAAATAAATTTAGCCAAAATGAATGCCATATATAATGGGCTGCAAAATGAGCTATAGGAAATGGATCAAGAAATGAAGGACATGTAAAAGGAATTAAATAGTGTCTGATCTCAAGCCTTTGGCAACCTTTAGAACACCTAGATAGAAATAGAAAGGGTGAAACAAGAAAAGCAAGACATTGAGTCTATTTTGTAGAATTAGAAAAAGGAGGTTGGGAAGCTATTCTCTAAGCTTACAAATACTCTCGAGGAGAAGAATCAATTGGAGGAAAACATGAGAGCAAGGGAGTCCCAATTCTAGTAGGATATAATCATGACACAGGGATCCAGAATCCTCCCAATACTTTAAAAACTAATATCTACTCATTGGGAGAGTATCATAGTTGTATTTGTAGCCCTCAAACCTTTTTTTTAGTTTCTAAAAAATGCTTAGGAATTAAATGTGAAGGTTGGATTAGAAGTTGACCAAATTATACACACAATCACCCCTTGAGCTGAGGAATTAGGGGTCTTGGTCTCAAAATTATATAAAGTAACTAAGGAAGCTTTAAGGGACACTGAGATTCTTGGTTGAAGGGAAGCTACAAGGAAAGAAAATAAATTCATCACCTACCACTGAGTTGCATCAAAGAGTAAAGCTTACCAGATAATGTTGAATAAAAAGGTCAGTGAGATCAAGGAGGATTTCAAAGTTCTACTCCAAATTAGATTACCTACCCTATTCTCATCAGATGGAGGAGTGTTAATGATAGAGCAGATCATAGAAGCAATTAGGCTCAAAATTTGGGACTTAACAATGCTCCAGGATTTAAGCTCACCACCCACTATCAAGGATATCAAGAAGGGAGTTCTTCCCCTTTCCTAACTATACTACCATATTAGAGTTGTTTCATTAAGGTGAGGATGGTTTTTTTTAAAGAATTCCTTGATCTTGATCAGGCCTATGAGAATTTGTACACCCTCGTCTAGCCCACTAATGGAGATTGGGAAACCCAACACACCACCTTCCTCAAAATTCAAGAATTACTTGAGATCTAGGTTCATGCCTTTGCGAGTGAAGGCCCCCTATGAGTCGCCAGAAATATGGAACAATTTTTTCCTTCAAAAATTTTAGTTTCTAACCCTTACCTCCTTTTCTACTTTGGGATGCATTTTTTCTCGAAGGACAAAGCCTACTCTCACATAAAGGCATGTAATGTGCCACATGGTGGCTACACGGATTTATATATATCATTTTCCTTTTGGGCCAAAAGTTGGGACACATGTCTGCTTGGCAGGGATTTCTTCTAAGCTATTCTCATAAAATCTAAAATTTCCCACCCACTTGCCATGTCATCCATTTCATCAAGTAGTTTATATCTTTCATAGAGGGATCTTTTTGGGCAGAGTTTATTGAAGGGAATGATAGAGATCTTACTTTCAGGGTGGAACCTTTGAGCTAGCATCATCATTTTTCATAGCTAATTGATTGGATTTTTCTAGGCTATGCTAAGATCTAATTATCTTCTGATAGTATATCTTTACAAAGCTTCTATAATATTTGGATCCATTAATAAGGTATCCCAAGACTTTATGAGAAAAGATTACTATGATCTAATCAAACTCTAAATAATATTGTAATCAATCAAGTGTTGAACTCTTGCATTGGTTCATCTTTACTAGTTATGGTGGTGGATGTCCCTCCTATTTATTTAAAGGGGTTTACAACAGAGAATAAAAATCTTGGATAATCTTCTTCAAGAACCATCCTTTGAATCTTTCAAAAGAGGATATTTTAAAGTTTTTTTTAATTTCTTAGGGAAAGGATGATTTTACAGAGCACTGTTCACACTCTCTAGCATGTTCTATTTATTGAGACTATTAATTGGATTGGCATCCAACCTTTGTTTTCAATTAATTTATTGCAAGAATTAGATTTGCTCAGAAGAAATGTATGGAATTGTGCATTTTATGGCCTTTATCAAGAATTTATTTTTCGCATATCATTTATGCTATGAGCACTGCATGTTAAAATCCTCACATAGGTAGTTTTTGTTGAATATCCAAGGTACTGAGAAGGGGGGGTGAATTAGTATCTTCTTAATTTTTTTGAATAGATACCATCCAATTATCCCAATTCATACAACAAAAAATATAATTAAAATCATTAATAGAACATGAAATCACATAACACATGAACACCAAGATTTTTACGTGGAAAACCCAAAATGGGAAAAACCATAGTGAGTGGTAGCTCACAATATAGTATAATTGGTTATAAGATATTACAAAACTAGAGTGGCTCACTGCTAGGAATCACTATCCAAATACAAAGGCTCACTACCTACAAATTTATAATGAAAAAATGGCTTACAACCAAAAAATGAACTGATAAAGTACACCTAGTGAGTGCAGATTCAGTTCCAATTAAGCTCAATAAACTAACTTGACACACTTCATCATATTTTCTCTTCTTCACATTTACATTCACGACACAATCATCTCACGCAGTCTTAAAAAATTGTCCAATATATATATTTGATTTCTTCCCAAGCATCAATTATGTTAACCTAATTAGATACACTTCATATTTACCAAAAAAACCAACTATCAGCTACAAGATTTTACAAAATTTTCCCAAAAAAAATTCAAATTCCCAACATGCTGTATTATGTTGGCATGGACCTAAGATAGGTCACACACTTTTCTACATAACAAAAATTAATTCACCATTACACAACTCATCCATTAGGTTAGCCAGGGATAGACCTAATAGCAAAATTATAATCAACAAAATAATGTTGATACACCATACGAGTAGCTGAATATGTGAGATATTGAATGTACGTCCTCCCAACATCCGTAAACCATTTCCCAAAACTACAAGCAATAGTAATTACCAGAAAAAAAATTCGGACCAAGATACTGAAGGATGTAGGAAAAATATAGGAGGATATAAACATTATACTGACTCAGATACTAGACTAAAATACCAAAGAAAATTCAAACTAAATCTTGCAGTTGCAACTCGTATATCATGGTGACATCAATGACAACACAAAACAACAAAATGAGATGTTCTTCATTTTCCCAACAATCTCCCCCTTTTTCATTGATGGAAACATGTGCCAAAAAGAATATTTACAAAACTCCTTATTTGCAACACTTCTCCCCCTAACACCAGTATTTCACCATTTTTCACTCCCCCTTTGACATTAAGGACAAAGGGTGTCCCAAAAACTAAAATTGAAATATGAAAAAAAATTAGAAAACAAAGAAACATGCATCAACCGGAGGATGGTGAGCCTTGAAGCTCCTTAAGAATACCTTCCCATACTGATTTACCATTCTCCCAACTATCCTTTGCAGTAATCAACATCTCATTCAAGGATTCCAACTTTACCAGGGTTTCTTCTACACCATTCGAAGTATCATGAGTCAAGTTTATCTTCTCAAGTTTTTTTGTGCCTGCCAAGGCCTTGCCAACTGCCAACCAGAGTGTATTCCACTCTTATAATTTCACGTAACTAATCAAATTTTTTGATAATCTCTTCCTTCTGTTTCTATAAGAAAAATAATTTATCTTTATGCGTAGTGATGGCATTCCAGGTTGATCTGTCTCTATCTTTGGATATACCGTAAGTACCGAAGATAACAGTCACCTAGGACTCAATGGAGTTTATAAAAACCTTAATGTTCTAGGTGGAATCCAACCACTTCAAGAAATAATAAAAAATTGCATTTTCTATTAACTCATAGATCTTCACAGCTTCTAGATTCTTATCAACATTTGAGTTTGCAAGAGCACACTTGTCATACAATGCCAATAGCCTTTTCTCTACCAGTTTCTCCTCAACTTCTTGTTTTGTCTTTTCTCAAAGCTCGAAGGTATACTCCTTGAAAGAATCCAATGTAAATCTCAAATTTTTAATAGGAGTGAGGGTTGCATCAATAGATGCACCGAGCATGACCTCTTGCAATGCCTTAAGAGCATCTTCTATGAGTTATGTTCCTTTTTGATGAGTTTCAAAAATATCCTTCCTTCCAGATTCCTGCAATGCATCTCCTAACACCACTTTATGAACTGGAGACATCTTCTCCACATCTACAAACCCTTCAATCATAGGAAGTTGTAGAAGCTCCTGAGGAATTATTGGCTGAAATATGATCTGCTTGGATAATAAGCCTTTCAGTACACCATTATCGGAGGATGATTCTTTAGGATGCTTAAGGGATTTTACAATCTCTTTTTTACTTTCTTCATTTTTCCTGGTAGATTCCTCATTTTTCTTTTCTTCCTCTCCCTTTTCCTTCTCTTCTTCCTTCTTTTATTTTTCCATTTTCTCTTCATCTTCTTCCTTCTTTTCTTCTTTTTTATTTTCATCTTTATCTTTATCCCTGTTTTCTTCTTCATCATTTCCATCTTTTCCATTTTGATTTTTCTCTTCTTCTAGATTATCTTTTTCTTCTTCACTACCTTTTCCCTCTTTAGTATTACCTGTTGATGTTGTTTTCTGCACAACAACAACTCAGAAAAAATATGATATTCTATCTCTCTTGAAAGGTAAATCTCTATAAGCAAGGCTCAAGAGATAACCCCAAGGTCTCTAATGTCAGGTCTTGATAATGCAAAAACAAACCAATAATAAATGTGAAAATTTTGGTAATCACAAAGGGACCTTACTACAAGAAAATGTTGAATTCAAATTTATCAGATGTAGCAATATGGTGATACTTCAAATCCTAAATCTAACCTAGATAACAAAAGAAAAAGAAAAAGAGATAAGGGTTTAGAGAGATCTCTAAGATTAGTTCTAATCCTAAAATTAACAATGCAAATGATGAAACACTTGAAATGGACCAATCCCTCATAAACTAATTCCTACTTGACCTAGATGAATCTGCAATCTTACAGAAATAGTGCAATCTTCTAAGGAATTAAATATTTTCAGATCATGAACATTCACTAAAAACAACCCTATTGCAATTGAAATGAATAAATGTCCACAATTAAACTAGACATAGTGGATTTAAAGTCTAGGATAACTTTGCAAAGCAACTAACAATCAGCTAGTTGCAAAAAGTATGGACTAGAGATTATTGTAACACCTCAAGTATCAAATCATAAACACTATTAATTCCCCTAACATTAAACTTAGCATATATATATATATATATATTAAATAAACTTAAGAAACTTCAAAGATAGAATCAAATGAACCATGCCAGATAAAATTCAACACAAGAAAGGCACCAAATGACAATGTCTTCACTTGCATTAAATCACCCAAAGTAGCAACAATTCTAGTATTTTGTTATAACACTTGCTTGAAAATTATACTAACTCCTAACTCTAGCTCTTTCTATACTACTTAATTTGCTCCAATATAAAACTATCTAGCCCTTCCAAATGATGCAAAATGCCATATTTATAGAAACCCCAAGATATGTCAGCCTAATTAGGTTTACAATAATAATTGGCCACAAAACAAGTCAGCCATAAGGAATCCAAAATACACTAAAATATGCATTAAATGCATGCACTCCATCCAAGTCAGCCTGGGATCTCCAACATAGCTCGGTCCAATGCATGCAAAGAAGGAGGAAAATAATGGGAGGCACAAATGTCAATGGATCATTGTATTAGCTGCCTTCCCCTTTGTCCTTATCTCACCCCATCCTATCCTGCACCATCAAAAATATCATGTCCAAGTTAGCTATAGGTGGCATAGCCAAAGCTTTAATTCTCCTTTCAATGGACTTGATGTCCTCTCTTGGCTACCTTACAATTTTATCCCAATCCACCTTCATGGTTTGATAGTTATCCATTACTATAATATAGGTGGCTGCATCATCTAACTGATGTTTAGTGACTAGGTCCTCATTGATTGGAGAATACACATCTCGCCAACAATTTCTCAATTGTTCCAAGCTCAAATGCTTCGGTGCAAACCTTTTTCTTCCTGTCATAACCTCAAAGAAGGAAATGCATTTGTTGTAGATCTTGGTCAATGTGTCTTCAATTTTTTTCCTCTACTTATACACCTTCTTCAAAACCCTTTTCTTTATTTGCAAAACTTCAAACCATTCCCAAGGTTCTGTAGCTTTAGAGGAAGAAAGAATGCCATCACTTACCAATTTATCCTTAGTGTAATCCATGATGATTTTGGTCTTCTGCAACAAGAAATCCACATCCTCCTTGTCTTGAGCCAATACATCCCTTAACCAAGAGATTGACCTCATAGCATCTCCACCGGTTGAAAGGATGTCCTTGATAGCAATATCTCCCTTAGCTTGCACTCCCTACAACCAGTTTGTTGTGGCATGAGTAGTAGCCTTCATTTTCTCCAACCCTATTATTGTTTCTTGTGGCAAGAAGCTTGTAGCGGAGGATGAGGAGCTGATGGATTGCAAGGGCTTCATCAAGTCCTACAAATATTTCTTAAGTTTATAATTCTCTCTCTTCAATTCTTGCTTGGTATGCACCTCTTTCCTTAATCTACCTAGAATTACAACACTAGAGCCTTCATATTCTTCAATTTCTTGTTCCATGGAAGTAGGCCCTAGGTTGATAGTTTTCACATTGTAGTCACTACCAGTCACATCATCTTTATTCTTGTTAGGAGCAGGAGTAGCAATGTGGACAACCCTATTATTTTCTTCATCTCTTTCAATCTTTGAAATAACTCTGGCCTTCTTCTTTGTTTTACCTTTTCCTATGCTTTCAAGCAATTCATCCCAGTTAGGGAGAGTGTCACTCACCACAACTTGTTTGGTTTTAAACTCTCTATCCCACCATCTAGGTATTTTAGAATCTAGTTGCACACTACCTTGTCCAACAACATCCTGGTGACCCTTGAGTACTTAAATCAAATCATGCTTTTCAGGAATCACTTCACATCTCTCTTTTGTTCCCTTATCATGTTCTTCTTCCTTATGCACAGGTGAAGGAGTCTTGACTAGCTCTTCCTCTCTCTGAGGATTTCTATCATCTTCACCTCTTATTGGTGAATCCTCATAAGTCACCAGGGGAGACTGCAACACCTTCTCTATTTTTGCTTCAACACTGTAGAGTTCATCCTCTTGGAATTCTTCGCCTTCTTGATCTTGATAATCCCCTACATCCTTGAGTTCACTTGGTGCATTTTGAGCTTCAGGAGAAGGAGGGACATTATCATGCTCAGTGGTAGGAACAACTGTGGGAGCTCCTTTCTTTGGTACACCATCTTTAGGAGATGGAGTCCTTGATCTTCTCATATACACCTGTGTCTTCTCTCCCGAATTTTCCACATTAACTACTGGTGGGTCAACTTCATCTCCTACCTTAGAAGTTTCCTTCTCCTTTTGTGACAACCTTACTATTATTCTTTTCTTTGGCATATAAACACTAGCCTCTTTGCCTTCCTTTTCAATTTAATCCTTTGCAACTTTCTTTGTCTTTGCAATGTGTTTCCTTTTCTTAGCAATGGGATTTCTTTGTTTCTCTACCTCTTGCACCTCCTCAGCCTGAACATCTTTAATCTTTATCTTGAAAGGGGAGATCACCTTACTCTTACCCTTTGGATCTTTCTCTGCTAATTCCTTAGAAGTGGAATGAGACTCCAAG
Organism: Sequoia sempervirens; assembly: GCA_007258455.2. Taxonomy (NCBI): domain Eukaryota; kingdom Viridiplantae; phylum Streptophyta; class Pinopsida; order Cupressales; family Cupressaceae; genus Sequoia; species Sequoia sempervirens. The sequence continues at coordinate 154,882,896 of VDFB02026320.1, forward strand.
TCTCCCATCAAATCATAGGTACATTGCACACCTTCACTCTCCAATTCCCAAATCTTGTGCTTAAGCCACAATTTTTTCTATTTAATCACTAGATTCATGATCTTCTCTAACTCTATTTTTTCTTCCTCCAGCTAGTCTATTTCTCCAACTAGTTTATCTTTCACAGCCTCATAGTCATGACCCTGAATTAAATCTCCACCATCATCTATCTGATTTGGGATGACCTTGACATTGTACAATCTAATCAAGTTAATTGGTAACCTAGATAATTTATTCTTTGGAATCTCAAACTCATCTTTTCAATTGGCCCAGTAATCCTCTAGGTTTTCCTTGTGACTGTACTCTCTACTAGCCTTCTTTTGGGATTCACCAATTCTATCAAACTTGGACCTCTTAGAATGGAAAGATAGGCCTAGATTACTCATCTCCTCTTTAGAAAATTGTGTTGTATGTATGGAAGGGCAAGCGTCATTACTGCCTACCCTTAGGGAAAGTCATTTCCAAATCCTGTTTTATGATTCTCCTTCTTCACTATGCCATTGAAATCACATATTTGTCTTGTGACTTCAAGGAGTATGAGGTGATCATAAGGATACCTAGGAAGTCTATAAGGGGCCCTTTAACAACCATCTATCCTTATGTAAGAAAAGGTGGGAAACTGTATAAACCAAGCCCCATACCTTTTAATCAACTCCTTAGCATTGTTAGATATTCTAACATGCTATGCACCTTGAAACAACCTAGTGATGTACATGGTGAATACATCATTCACCCTTCTATAGGTTGAGCTACCCAGATGTAGCTATGGGTAGACTTCATATATTACATCCCGGTCAAAGGTTCCTCATGTAATCAATCCCTTATATGGATGGAACCTAGCCAAGGCATAGACCAGGTAAGAATTCATTTTGAAGCTCTTAGTTTGCAAGACATTGCATAATTGATCATGTATCATGGCACTTATAGTGCTTTCCCAGTGATAATCGATCTTCTGCGCCATCCTCACTATAACAAGGAACATCCAGGTTGCAAAAACTCCTGCACTCTTCAAGCCTATCACCCTGCTAAGTAAAGTGATAGCAACATAGTATTTTGGTTTGAACTTTTCCCTAAATAATTGTTTTGGAAACTTAGAGATATGGGTCTTCAGTTTCTCCAATGAAAAATTTACCACCTGTAGAGCCTTGCTTGAATCATCTTCAAAATAATTTTGAGCAACTTCCAAGTCCAGAGCCACCACATGAGATCTGTCAGGCATGTCAAAGGTTTGTGCCACAGATACAAGAGAAAAGTTTTCCAACACTCTGCCTTGAGGACCAATCACTCTCTATGTACTCTTGTCATAATGTCTTGCACATTCAAGCACTAGCTCATAGCATTGAACCGTAGGAGGAAAACTAGCCACATGAGCCAACCATGATTCCACTAACCTTCTAGCCAACAATGGAGGGTCCTTCTAGGCCATTCTTGTCTACATTGGTGTCACCTACTTCAATCCAGATGGAGGAGAGCTTGTACTTAGGAACCTTACTCTTTATTTCAATTTTGATCTTTTTTTTCTTCTGAGACTGAAGATCCCTTAGGACCCTGATCCATCTACTTGCTCCTTGTTCCACTTGCAACTGCCTTACTTGACTCAACCTACAATCGACAAGAAACCATAATAAATCCTCTTTACCACATTAGAATCAAGTTCAATTCATCATAAACAAAATATTTATCACTCAACAATTCAAGAATCATGATTAAAATCATTTAAATCATCATAAGACACAATTTCTTAGAAATCTAGGATTTTCAGCCATCCGAGGAAATCAAGCCAAAAAGGAAATTCAGGGAATTCCATGTCAGGTGGATTTTAATGATCATGGCATAAATATCATAAACTAATCATCCAAATGAAGAAAAAATCATGAAACACCTCTCTAATTATTCAAATTAACCATGAAATGTCAAGACACATAGCATTCAATCCATTTATCTTTCCAATTCTTCAGATGTTGTGACTTTTGGGAAAATCCGTCAGGAGATGAAATCCACAGGGTAGGCATAATTCTAGGTTTTTGCATATCTTCGGGAAAATGAAGGGAGGACAGAAAAATTAGAGAATTCTGGCAGTTAAGGAATTCCGTGAAGACTTCAAAATTTTGAATGTCAACGTTTCTTCGTACCTTTACTCAAATTGATTGAACAATCATAAATTTGAGGACCTTAGGCCTAAAGTTGGCTCGATTTGAGCTTCCTATAGATCATCTTTAAATTTTAAGCTTATTCCAAAACAAATCGATTGGAATTGGTGATGCCCTAAACCTGAAACCCTAAAATTCCACCATGAACACACTGAACAAGCTTGGAATCAACTTACTTGTTTTGCTAGGTTTTCAAAAATATCTTTCATGGCCTACACAAGCAAGCCACTTCATAATGAAACTAAAAACAAACTCACAAACTCTCTTGGGGTTGCCAATCCAACAAAAATGAATAACCCTAGTTCCAAGATGCTCAATGCCAAACACGTAGAAATCCAGACTCCAAGAAAACTCAAGATGCTAAAGAATTATTCTCATTCAACAATCAAAAGCAAGGCAATTGAATACATACCATTGATGAAGTGAAACTCAATTATAACAATGATAGATAGCAAGCTTTAGCACCCTAGCGAACAATAGTAATTATGATGTCGCCCAAGAAATTCACCACCAAATCCAGGAATCCACAAATCCAATATGCCAAATCAAGCCAAGCACTCAAGATCAAGCACCTCGGATTGATAGAAGAAAAATGATAAAACTCAATAGCAGAAGAACTCCCCAAAATTGATTAAATACATGCCATAGAAACCATACAATCAAGCATTAATGCAATCGACAAGACAACCTGAACCAAGACTCGAGAATTCGATAGGACAACGAAATTTTAGAGAAATCCAACCAACAGAAAATTTCATGAGGTACTAGAATTTTTGGATCACAGTGTAAAAGCAGCCGCCACCGAGTTTTCAAAGCATCTGGGGAATTCTGCCCAGAGAGGATTTTCCCGAGAACAGTGAAAAACCCAAGATGAGTCCAAAGCTTTAAGATTTTTAATGAATACCATAGAGGGATCATCAATGTGAGCAAGATAAACATTCAAGCTCATGCCAAATCAAGTAATTCCTCAAAATCAAAGGGCCAAAATACCAAGAAACAAAGCGAAAGAGGGTCCCTGCTTTCAGCGGGGCATATGTGCAAAAACTGCACAACATTACTCTTTTCATCATTTCCTTTTTCACCTTCAGTGTGCTCCAAAGGAGAATCACATTTTTCAGGCTCAACTTCACCTTCATTGTACTTTTGAATTTTTGGAGGATTATTTTCACCAACGGCATCATTTTCAACATCAATGTCTTTAGAGAATCTTGCATCACCTATATCAAGGGGAATATCTTCCTCAGCATTTTCAATAGAAACATCTTCATCAACCTTAAGCATGTCATATTTTTCTGTTATATCCTTTATCACCTTTGTTTTTTCCTTCCTTATCTTCTTTATTTGCTTTTTATCCCTTTTCATTAAAATATTAGCCCTTTTCTTCATTCAAAACATATATGCACAAATATTTTTCAAAGACTTCAAATAATCTGGGGTCAAAGAAGACCCAATCTTATCAAATGCATTATTCTTGATTTTCTCTTGAAGTGCAACAACCTCTGATCTTCTTTTCATCAGAGCTTCCCACACATTTTTAGGTACATCTTCTTTCACATCATCCTATTTAACTTCCAAGATGATAACATATTCAATGGTAGCTAAAAATAAAGTTTTCTTATTCTCTTTCCCAACATTGTCATAATATTTTGTTGTCAACTTCATCATGTTTTCAAAATGTAGCAAAGAATTGAGAGTTACTTCTAATTTGAAATGGGGACCAAAACTTACCGGAATGCCCTGTTCTTCTCTTTGGTCTACAGAGGCTTCATTGGACACCTTAGTCTTCTTTGACTCTATTTTGGTGTGCACATGAATACCAAAATTTTATCTTCATCATTAGAAGATGATACAACATGCACTCTCTTAGAACCAACAGCTTCCTTAAAAGCACCTTCACTAGAGGATAAACTTCCTCTTCTTTTCCTCACCAATTTTGAAGCAGGATCCTCTTCCTCTTAATCTTAATCATCTATGATGCTGATATTTTTCTCCCTAGAAGATTTATCTTTCTTTCCTCTTTTCCTAGGGGCTAGCGAAGGAGTTTCTTTCCTCTTCCTAGATCTAGTAGTAGGTCCAGAGGAAACCAGACCTTTTCCTTTATCAATGGTACTAGATTCAATCTTTACTACAGGAGCCATGAAGGGTTTATGAGGAGTCCTGCTAGATCTCCTTAGGCTAGATGATTCTACCTTCAACTATTCTCCCTTAGCCCTTCCAAGAGAAATTTTATCATCATTCAATCTAGCTTCTCTAAGCTTCTTTTCCACTCTCTTTCTAATTATTGGCTTCTGATACTCTATGTGGATCTCCATAGATTTTTATGCATAAGTACCAATTATGGGTTCATTGGGATCCTTCAGGTTTTTTAGCAACATTTGTACATAACCCTTAGCCTCTTCTTCTATAATTTCATATCCCAATGGCTGAATCCATATGGTCTAGGGTTCTACTACTTTGATCATGTATTCATCAGAGGAAACATGAAATATGATGTCATCTTTATATTTCTCAACAATTTTCCTCAAAATGCTATCTCTCTCATTTATGTTGCTCTTAAATACAACAAAGAATGTTGTTAGAGCATTTTATTGAGCTTTTAGATCACCCAAACTATGCATATAATAAAAAAATTGATGTGCCACTAGTTTGGATGAGTCCCAAAACACTTCATCATTCTTTCTAGGAAATCTCTTCATGAAATAGAACAACAGACATATAATCAATTAACTGAATTTAAAAGCATACTTCCTTTCTTTTGTCGACTTCAAATTCTCAAGAAACTATTGTCAAAGAAGCTCACATAAGTCATAGTCTACACCATTGACTACCATGTCAAAACTAGTATAAATAGTTGTGGCCAAAACAAAGCTCTCTCTATTGGTGAAGTATATTTTGTGACCAATCACGATAGTTGCATACTTCACAACCGGATTAGTGATGGAATTTGTCGTTAAAGCTCTCTTGTCATATGTGGTTTCGGTAAGTTTTTTTACCACCTCATTCTTCATAGATTTAAATATAGGTACTGGTCCTTTATCCTAGAGGCTGATAACAACCCTAATCACTTCCTTAGTTATCAGATGAGATCGGTTAGTCCACATGAATTTATCATTAATTTTTCTTAGGATTGACTTCACAAACTTTTCATCAACTGTGGAACTAAAATTTGAAAAGTAGTTCCACCTATCCAATTTCTTTGTGACAACATTTGAGTATTCGAGTTTCACCAAGAAATTGTCTCTAGTAAGCTCATTCTACCAAATTTTGATCAATTTTGTGTGATTGAATTCCTCAGTCCTTACTTGAATATACATTCTTGTGTCCTCGGTTGGCATAACTCCATGAGGGATTGATGAGAAGGCACCCATGGGGTCATCTTTGAAAATTCTTGAGGAATATTTCCTATAATATGGTCTCAGTATCTCTGACACTTTCATGACTATAGGGGTTTCCATTCTTCTAACTTCAAATTCAAATAACTCAAAGAACGCAAACCCATAATTGTACAAAAAATTAAAATACATCTTTCTTCACAATGAACCAGAACTAGGGTTTGCACGACGTGAACTCCAAATCACCTTAGGAACACTCCAAAAAGCTATTTGATTTCTTACATTACGCAAGTAATCAAAATTCCTTACACATTTTCTTTATAAAACAATGATCTAGCCTAATTCGCATTAAATGCAACAAATTTCAAAAACCTACTAAAAACTCATCTTCTCTACTTAGAAAAACCCTAATTCACTCCACAAAAGATCATTCCTTCATATTTTCTTTTGATTCCACTTGCATAACCTCTAGCTTATGGGTATGTGTAGGATCATCATGGAAAAAATAGGCCCTTAAGTGGCAAAAAATTTAGAAAAATCAAAGTTAGGAAACTTGACGTAAAAATTTGAATAGGTTATTTATATTATTTCAAAAATATGTAAGAATAGAATTTGTAGAAAATTGAATGTAGTTTCTAAACTACTAGGTTTTTTTTTTTTTAAATCTATTTGGTGAAAATTTGACATTTCAATGTAGTAGCACTTAAGTTTTAGGGAAAAAATAAGTATGTGTCTATCTAACCACCCTAACCACAATAAAATGATAATATTTTTTATAAGATTTTAGATATAAGTAGAGGACTCATGTCCCAATGTGATGCATTTTTTTGCAATTTTTTTCCAAGTAAATAATTAATTATGAATTTTTTATTACAACTTTTAAAAATATAAAAACTCATATGTCTAACCACCTTAACTTGGTAAAAGTTCATGAAATTCAATTTTTTTTAATCATATAGCATGTGAAGCATAGAATGTGATGCATGTTTCAAATTCAAAAATGTGATACCGCTTTGAAAGCTATAGATTTTTCAATCAGCCTATCAATCATGACTTTAGTCGTAATTCAAATAGAAAATGAATAATAATTATTTATTAAATTCAAAGTAAAACATAATTTATATTGGTGGAAAGTTGAGAATCTCCTTTAAAAGCCCTTTTCGTTTCATCAATTTTGGGTAAAAAAAAAGTTGTCAGCATCATACCCTACACATACCCATCATATCACCACTTTTTGGCCCATCATGATCCCACACATACCCTTATCATTTCTCACAACATATCTTCATGCCAATGAATGACACGCCACACATCAAGGGGGTTTAAGTGATTTTCTGTTAAAGCTCCCCCTAAGACCTTGCTAGGTCTAGTTCCTAGAGGAATTGTATGTACCAGATGAAGGCACATACACATCTATCATCTTAGTCTCATCTTTCTTCGTCCAAATCTTATTCATTTCTTGCTTAATCTCATCTTTGTCAAACTTCTTCGCAGATTCATTCTTTTCTACCGAATTGTTCTTCTTACCCTTCTTGCTTCTGCAAACTCTTGAGATATGTTTTGTTTTGTTGCATTATAGCAGACAACATTTCTTTGATTAGTCTAACTTCCACTAACTCTTGTTCTACACTGAGTAGCTTTATGTCCATACTTGTTATAGGTATGATAGTAGCCATTAAAGGATTGATTCACTCTTCCCCCATTAAACTGATTCATCATCCAGGTTTTGCATTCACTTGCCCTATGTCCAATTCTTTTGTAAGAAAAAAATTGACCAATGAAGGGACTAGGAAACTGATTCATCCTACTCCTACATTCTATTTCCCTGTGACAAAATTTGTTGCATGAAAAACACATGCCATTAAATAAGGATACCTTTGTGAATTAGGTTGTCTCATAGGTGCTATCTTAGAAAATTTCCTTGAATTTCCTTTCTAATTTCCTTTATTTTGAGTCTTTTGGTTGTCCTTAGAGTTTTCACCTCCTTCCATTCCCAGGCCACCTTTGTCTTTACTCAGTTTTTGTCCTAAAATCAATTCATCAAGCTTTTCTGAGCTAGATTTGAAATTATTTTCATAGATTTTCACCTTCTCTATATCCACTTTCAAGTTCACCACTTCTTGTTCAAGCTTGGTGCATTCATCAGACTTGCTTTGTACCAATTTGTTCAAACATTCTTCAATTATTTTCTTCTCCTCTACTTGCACTTTCAAACTAGTAATTTCTTCATTAGCCTGCTTCAACTGATCAGTTACTTCCCTATGCCTTTCTTTGAACTTTTTCAATTTCTCTTTTAATTTTTAGACGCATTCATTTGCATCTTAAATATTTTCTTTTAGCTCCTTATTTTCACTTTCAACTTTATCAAGATGTTAAAGTGTCGTCTAAAGTTCTTTATCATTTCATTCTTCCATCTTCAGGATCTCCCTCAAGTTGTTATGCTTTTCTAGAGGAACAAAGCTTTGATACCAATTGTTGAATATCCAAGATACTGAGATGGGGGGGTGAATCAATATCTTCTTAAATTTTTTGAACAGATACCATCCAACTATTCCAATTCATACAACAACAAAGATAATTAAAAGCATTAACAGAACATGAAATCAATGAACACATGAACACCAAATTTTTTTTGTGGAAAACCCAAAATGGGAAAAACCATGGTGAGTGTTAGCTCACAATATAGTATAACCAGTTATAAGATATTACAAATTGGGGTGGCTCACTACCATGACTCACTATCTAAATACAAAGGCTCACTTCCTATAGAGTTACAATGACAAAATGGATTACAACCAGAAAATGAACTGATAAAGTATACCTAGTGTGTGCAAATAAAGTTCCAATGAAGCTCAATAAACCAACTTGACACACTTCATCATATTCACTCTTCTTCACGTTTGCATTCACAGTACAATCATCTCACATGCAATCTTCAAAAACTGTCCAATATATATTTGATTTCTTTGCAATCATCAATTAGGTCAGCCTAATTAGACACACTTCATATTTACCAAAAATACCAATTGTTGGCTACAAGCTTTCACAAAATCTTCCCAAAAGCAATTCAAATGCCCAAAATGCTACATCATTTTGACATGGACCTAAGATAGGTTGCACATATGTCCACATAACAAAAATTAATTCACCATTACACAACTCATCCATTAGGTCAGCCAAGGATAGACCTAATAGAAAAATTGCAATCAACAAAATAATGTTGATACACCATACGAGCAACTGAATACGTGAGATCTTGAATGTACATGCTCCCAATATCCATAAACCATTTCCCAAAACCACAAACAACAATAATCACCAGAAAACAATTTCAGACCAAGATACTAGAGGATGTAAGCAAAATACCAAAGGATATAAACATTATACCAGTTCAAATACCATACCAGAATACTAGAACAAATTCAGACTAAGTCTTGTAGTTGCAACTCATATATCATGGTGACATCAATGACAACAAAAATTTAAAAAAATGACATGTTCTTCATTTTTCCAAGAGTCTAAATGATTATTTGACATGCTATTATCTTTTATGTTTGATACTATCTTTTCGAAACATAATAATGTTCAATATACTCTTTTATTTTTTGTAAAAGATACACTATTGTTCATACTATGCTATAAGAGAGGGAGGGTTCTATAAAAATCCAAATATTCTTCTTGGTCTTTGGGGTTTCTTATTTCTATTGGACATTAATGGATGCTTCCCATAGGGACATTTGAAAGACTGCATTGTTTTTTCTCTAGCCTTTGTTGCTTGTTCTCTTCCCAACAATCAAGGGTGTGTGGCATTCTGTGTCCATCTCATTAGTTATATGAGATAGTTAAAAGTTTGAAATGTTGTGAAATATTTGGTGTGTCACTATTTTCTATGTTTTTCCTTGCATTTCTCTTTCCCCTTTCCCACACACAACTTAGAAGAGTCAAATTTCTTTAAAAATACCATAGGTCATTTAGTGAGGTGCAATTTGGTCCCCTACTCACTAAATTTCCTATAAGGTTGTTCAAAGAGGTGCAAGCTTTTATGATCAACAAGAAATAAAGACACATTTCTTTAGGTTTAGCCTTACTTGATATTTTCTATCTTGTCAAATATTTTAGCTATCACATCTAGTTTTTCTTTTCCTTTTACTAATTTAGCCAAAATATCACCCACATAATATTCTATGCTTGTGTGGAAAATGTCATGGAAAATGATTTTAACAGGTCTTTGATAGTTTTCTCCTACATTCTTTAGACTGAACAACTTTACATTCCAACAATAGGTTCCCCATGCTTGCATGTGAATTTTTTCTTGTGTGTGTCTTCTTATGTTATCTTGATTTGATTATACCCAACAAATCCATCCTTGAGGAATAATATCTCATGTCATGCAATAAGATCCACTATAATGTCAATATTTATAAATGAGAAGTCATCCTTGGGACATGCTTTGTTAAGGTCTTTGAAATCCATACATATTTGGATTCCCCTGGTGGGTTTGGAAATTGGTACTAGATTGGAGATATAGTTAGGGTAGTCAATAGGTTTGATAAAATTTACATCCAATTTTTTTTGTAGTTTAATATTTACAAGCACTACTATCTAAGGATGCATCTTCCAAAACATCTATTTGACTAGTTTCACATCAAGATATACTATTAGATGATGATCCACTAAATATGTGTCTAACCTAGGAATATTTGCATAAGACTAGGAAAAAACTATCTTTTGTTTCCTCAAGAATGCTATAAAATTTTGTTGTTCTCCAGGATCTAAATATGTGGTATAGAATGTTATTTAAGGGTTGTTGGTTGTCACAACATTAATTTGTTGTGATTCTTGCATAAGTAGATTTAATTTATCTTGATATTTATCGATACGAGAGAGATTGAGTCCATTTTTGTACCTCACTGAGGTTTTCACCATTAGATACGTCCTTTATTCTTTTTTTTCTTGATTTGAAAGTGCCACATTATGGATTTTTCTAGGAGATATAATTTTTAATTTTTAATTTTTAATTTTGTAAATGAAGGATTTGGGTCTTCCCCCACATTATTCTTTTGTAAAAAATTTCTATGTTCAAATTTTTTTTATGATCTCTTGAAGGTATCCCATTTCTTAGTCCCATGAACTCAACAATAGTTTCATCATTTTCAAACATGTTCAAAATTGATGCTTATTATTGGTCCCAATTGATAAGCTGAGGGTAAATAATTTTGAGGCCACTATCTTCAATAGGGGAGATGAATGATAGGGTTGTGATTGTCTATATGGATTTGTTTGCAAATAGGTCTATAATACACATAGGATATTTATTGATGGAATATTTGTTAGGTGGATTAACAAAAATAAATAAAACTTCCTCACTAAAGATACCATTGACATTAAAGAGGTAAAATTGTCTTGTGAACCATACACAAGACCTTGATATATTCATTTCTTTTTGAAGGGAATATGTTCTTGGATTCCTTGTTGTCATAGACCAAGTCTAACATTGCTTGTAAATCCCATGTTCTTTATCATTTAGAAGCATTAACTATTTTTATCAATAGGAAGAGGAGCTTCTTCTTGTTCATCTTGATACAACCATTTAGAAAATTATGCTTCATCTACAACCTCCTTTTTGAGTTCACCCCACTTAGAAAAGAGTGTGGGATCAGACTTGATAGTGGTAAAGGTTTTTCAATATACTATGATTTGTCATACATCATTGTAGAAGATGGAATTTTTCCTCTATAAAAGGATCCTTTGAGATTGTAGTCACCATAACCATTATCTGTTAGAGTGAATTAAATTCATATACATAGTTAATTCATTCACTAGGTAATTTAAAGACTTATTCACATGATTAATTTTACTTAGGATATATTATTTTTTCTAGAACTTGTCTTATCTATCTATTTTACATAATTCGTAGGTAGTTAGTTTGTTAGGTGTCTCATGTCATAGGATTATGGCACATTCCAACATCATGTTCAATACTACATCTCAACCTTTCTTATATAAGGAAGGTCATTGTACTCATTTATATCATACATCATACCTCATCATTTTGATAGGTCTTAATATCAATCAAGCTCATATTCTTGCATACTTTCTTATAGAAGGTTTTCATTATTTTTTCAAGTGGGTTGGGTATTGAGCTAATCTTCAGCTCTTACATGGTATTAGAGCCACAACTTGCAAAACCCTTCTAAAATTTGAGGGTTGTGTTAGGTTTCAGATAGATTGGAGAAATAAACATTAACAATTATATGCAAATTAAATAACTTGGAAATAACAATGAAGAATAACACAAAAGAGATCAACACATAATTTTAATGTGGTTCACCTAATATGGGCTACATCCATGAAAGGTAAATCATCCAATGATTTTATTATCCAGTGCAAACCAAATTACAATCTCATGAATCCTATATGCAACTTACATCCTATCCGCTTATAACAAGCTTTTAGAAGCTTCTAGAATTAGGGTTTTACAAAGAATTTTTTCATTTGTTGGTTTAGAAAAATTAACTACTAATGCCTTGATGTGAAAAAAGAGTAAATAGTGTATAGTATTTGCATGATAAGTCACCACATACCAACAATCTCCCACTTAGAGATTGATCAGGCTCCACACCAAACAATCTCCCACTTGGAGACTAATCTTGGATGACACCAATGCACTTGTAGCTCTCACTAGATTATAGGTCTGACTGGTATCTAAGGTCCACCATTATCAGTCATGAAGGCCAAACAAAATTGATGAGGAAATTAGTTTCTATTGTGTAACTTACTTTGTGAACATATATGAAGGATTCTCACTTGTGTGAACTATCTCTAGCTTCAGCTTTGCATCCTCTAAAATTGGTCGGATGAAGAGGTATCTAAGCTGTATATGCTTAGTTTTTGAATGTAGAGATGAATTATTAACAATATGAATGACAATCTAGCTATCAGTGTACAAAGGGCTATCTTCTTGTCATTTCCCTAATTCCTCCAAAAAATGTTGTAACAAAATCATCTCCTTTCTAGCTTCCATAGCAGCAACATACTTAGCTTCAGTGGTTGAAAGTTCAACAACCTTTTACAGCCTTGAAATCTAATTGCCTGTAGTACCTCCTATAGTAAAAACATACCATGTAGTACTCCTCTTTCTATCAATATCACCCGATAGATCAGAGTCAACATATCCTTTTAGAGTAGAATTTGTTCCTCCAAAACATAGTTTCTTTGAAGTAGTACCTCTCAAATATTAGAGAATCCATTTCACAACATTCCAATGTTCCATTCCTAGATTGCTCATATATGTGGGAGTAAATGGTAACTCCCCAACACCCCTAGGAATAGCTGCTAGACCAAAACCACTTCCACAAGAGAGAGAATGGAAAGAAATATTGCTTCACAATGCAAGATTGAATAATGGTTGAATATGATGCAATTGTACATGATATTCCTTGCTTATAAAGGAAAGGTAGAGAGATAGGATTAGACAAGATCATGACAAGTGTCTTAATCTCATGACATGATACAACTAACTACCTATGAATCAATCAATATAGATAGATAAGATAAGTTCTAGAAAATCCAACTAAGACTTCTAGAAAGAATGTTATATGCTAAGTAAACTTGTGAATATGTCCCCTAATTACCTAGTGAATGAATTAGCTAAGTACAAGACATTTATTCACACCAACACCCCCCCTTAAGTGCAACTTAGGGAGAAGATTATTATGCAAACTAATGCAAAGACAATGACTATGGGTCCCAACTACTAGGCCATGTTTGGTATCCATTTACAATGAAAATGCAAACAATCTCTCACAAGCAAAGAAAAGGAGAAAACCTAGTGGGACACAAATCCTCCCCAAAAGAGAGAAAAAATAAAACAAAACAAAGAAAAACAAACATGATGTATGGAGGACTCAATGATACCCCCAAGGACTACATCCATCATGTATATACAATCAATGACCCCCCCATAAGAGGGAAGTAGAGAGATAAGATATCCCCCCCATGATGAAGAAGCTCTAATGCCAATGAAGAATGCCTAAAAACAAAAGATGACCCAATGTCTGCAAGCAACACATCTTCCCTTAGGAAGAAACAAATCCATAAGCTAATGATGAAGCCACTCCATGTCCAACTAAAAGGAGGAAGAATGAATTCTCAACATGTATGCCTCTAAAAACTAAGTAGGAGTCTCAAAGCTTGAATAAGTCACAACATAAGTGTTAGGGCTAGAGATGGCAGATCTAACAATTAAATGCAGATTTTATATAATAAACAGAGAAACTAAAACATACACAGAATAAATCATAACACAAAGAATTTAACATGGTTCACCCAATCCGGGCTACATCCACCAAACCGCAGTCATCCAATACTTTTATTATCCAGTAAAAAACCCTATTACAATATTGCGAATAATTGCATTTTTCCTCATACAGTAATACCCATCCGAACCCCTTTTTAACAAGCTTAGAGGCTTCCAGATTTCTGGGTTCTACAAAATCAGATTTTTCCTTTTTCATTGATTTTTTCCTTTTTCGGTGATCACGCGAAAAAGTAGGAAGAAAATTTTTCTCGGGGGCTGCCACCCCTGAACCCCCACCCGGGGCCTGGCCCAGCCCTAGACCCCGGCAAGGATAGGGGCCCGGAGTGTATAGTATACCATCGGCTATATAGTATAGCATGATTAGTCACCACATACCAACAATAAGCATGGTCAAACTCAACCAAGAAACATGACAAATCAAGTGAAGGAGACTTATGAATGTCAATCTCCAAAGACAAAATAGATGGTGTAATAGTTGTGCTGAAACTATCATCAAAGAGGAGAGAAATCCCCTCAAGTGTGTCCTCCAAATCTGTAACATGAGATTCCATGAACAAGTTAGAGATACTTGTCAAATATTCATCCCACAAAAAAAGATTTGAAAAACTATGATCATCCTATTGAATAGAAGCCTCAATGGCTAAAGAAGCAGGAGGTGGAGGAGTAGGAAGCTCAACACTAGTCTCTAGAATACCAAGGTGTAGATGACCAAACTTCTCCTCACTAACATGGTTCACACTCAATGGAGTGTGTGATGCAGTAAAAGGAACATTATCATCTTCTAAAGAAAAATGTGAAAAGGAATATACTCGAGATGAATGATCAACCATCCCGATAGCAACAATATCCCTAGTCTCCAAGTCCCTTATGTACACCCTATTAGGAGTGAACTCGACTATTTTACCTTGACCCCCATGAGTAATTTGATAAATAGAAAGGAGATTATTGGATAAATAAGGAACACAAAGAATGTCATTGAAAGTCCCTTCCCCCATGTCAATAGAACCCTTCCCACTTACCTTCATATATGTATTTTTACCCATCAAAATATGAGGTGAATTACAAGGCTCAAAAGAAGAGAACATATCCATAGAAGATGCCATATGATGAGATGCCCCTGAATCAAGAAGCCATCTATGTGATTCAGGACTTGAAGAGGCCAAGATTTCTTTTCCTTTCATCTTGTGTAGCCCAAATGTAGATACTGAATCTTGTGATTGAGATGATGATGAGGGGGATGTTGATTGTGATGATGAAAAAGAAGAAGAAGACACTGATGAGGGAAGTTGAATGTTATTATTTTGAAGAAGGTGTGTGAGTTCATCAATCTTCTTATTATAACATCTATGCTCATCATGTCCTAACCTTTTTCAATATTCACATTTGAACTTCTTCTTTTTAGATGATTCCTCTTTTGAAGAGGATGTGGACTTAGGAATTCTATGTGAAGGAGAATCTTTACCTTGCTCATTTGACTTGGGAGCCTTGTTCTGCTTCTTACCTTTTCCAATTGAATCCTTTATATCCTTTGCAAGAAGAGCATGAGATGTAGAATACTTCAATGTGCCTAGGTGTACCAAATTTTCTTGTTCCCTTGTGAGATGAGCTGAAAATTCATCAAGATAAGGAATTTTTTATGCATTTCCAAGGGAATCCATTGTAGCATAGAATGTAGAAACAAAAATTGAATAATCAAGACCAAGCTTAGCAAGAATAAAAAGAATCAACTGTTCATCCTCTTTAGTGAACCCACAATTAGATAACTACAATCTGAGAGAATTGAACTTGGAGAAGAAGTCTTGGATATTGTCAAAATACAAAGGATTTAGACCCATTAGTTCATTCTCCAACTTAAATTTTCTCATCTTATCTGGCTTACCAAAGAGACTCTCTAAAGTAGTCCAAATTTGATTAGGATGTGTGTAAGATGCAACATGATATCTAAGATCTAGAGAAATGGACAAAAGAATAGTACCAAGAGCTTCATCCCTACTATCAAGCCATTTTCTTCTCTCTTTAGCTCCTACAGGTTCTGGATCTTGACCAAATGTGATTCTTTGCAACTTCAATTTTAAGAATAATAACTCCATTTGAGTTCTCTACTCATGTTAGTTATATGGAGTTAGAGATACAACTTTTGGAAAATCCATGATACAATTAGATATTACAATAGAGGAACAACAATCTTCCCTCACAATACAAGCTATTAACCCCTTTGTTCCAAAAAAATTCACACCATTTTTTTTGCAAATTTACAACAATGTATCCCAAACTATCAAATCAACAACAAACTAAAAATATGAAAATCTAGAAACAAATCTACAAAAAGTGTATGCGTAGATCTAAAGTGCTCCTGATACCATGTGGGAGTAAATGGTGACTCCCCAACACCCCCAGGAATAGTTTCTAGACCAAAACCACTTCCACAAGAGAGAGAATGGCAAGAAAGCTTGCTTCAATAGGAAATATTGAATAATGGCTGAATATGATGCAATTGTACATGAGATGCCTTGCTTATAAAGGAAAGGTAGAGAGATAGGATTAGACAAGATCATGACAAGTGTCTTAATCCCATGACATGAGACAACTAACTACCTAGGAATCAAGCAATATAGCTAGATAAGATAAGTTCTAGAAAATCCAACTAAGACTTCTAGAAATAATCTTATATCCTAAGTAAACTTAACATGTGAATATGTCCCGTAATTACCTAGTGAATGAATTAGCTAAGTACACGACATTTATTCACACCAAAAATATACCTTCTCACAACTCCCACTTCATGTACAACATTTGGCCTTGCACATACCATTGAATAAATAAAGCTACCAACTACTGATGTATATGTTATCTTAGACATTTTTTCTTCCTCCTCTTTTGTCTTTGGACACATATCCTTAGTCAACTTAAAATGACTAGGGAAAGGTGTACTAACTACTTTTGCATTTTGTATGTTAAACCTTTTCACCACCTTCTCTACATACTCACTCTGAGACAAAAATAGTTTTCTATTTGTCCTGTCTTGTGTGATCCTCATACCAAGGATTTGTTTTGTTGCACCTAAATCCTTTATAGAAAATGAATTTGCTAATTTATGCTTCAGTTCATTAATATGTTGCATGTTAGAACCTATAATAAGCATGTGATCAACATAAAGAAACAATATAATATAGCTATCATTACCCAATTTCTTAAAATAAACATAATAATCAGAATGACATGTTTTGTAACCTTGTTCAACCATAAAAATATCAAATTTCAAATACCATTATTAAGGTGCTTAGTTCAGGCCATACAAACACTTCTTTAACCTGCACACAAATTCCTCCTTACCCTTCAGCTCATATCCTTGTGATTGCTACATGTATATTTCCTCTTCCAACTCCCCATGGAGAAATATTGTTTTCACATCTAGCTATTCAAGATGCAAGTCTTCTACATCCACAAGACTTAGAATGGTTCTAATATAAGTCATCTTTACAACCAAAGAAAATATTTCATCAAAATATATACCTTTTTTTTGTGAAAAACCTTTTACCACGAGTCTATCCTTATATCTTTTCTTGTCTCCATCTTCTTCCTTCAACCTGCAAACCCATTTATTTGGAAATTCTCTTTTACCTATTGGAAACTAGACTAAGTCCCATGTTTTATTCTATAGTAAGGAATCCATTTCACCTTTCATGCCTACCTCCCACTACGTTTTGGTATCTACCTACATTGCTTCTTCAATGCCTTCAAGTTCACTAGAATTAGTTAATACTATAGAATATAATGATGGAGAAAATATTTTTAGAGGTCTAGTTATTCTTGTAGAATATCTAACACTTGCAGGAGTCTATGGGATAACTTCTTGTGGCTTAGCATCAGGTACCACTAGAATTTTATTTTCTAGAATCTCATCTAACACCACATATTCCTGTATACACATAAAAATGGTCATGTCTTTAATCCTGACAATTAATTAAATATTTATTATTTAATTAATCTAAAAATCCTCTACATATGATTAAATTTAATTAATTTAATTATATTGTTCATTCATCTTATTCTTTCTTCATGATTAAATAAATTTATTTTATTTAATTATTTTCATACGTCCACTTAATTAATTAAATAAATACATTTTATTTATTTAAATTAATTATCATTGTTTGAATTTAAATTAAATCTTTTGATTTAATTAAGTTTAAATATTTCTCTTTCTTCTATTTTAATTCTTCTTCTAATTAATTAAATATTTCATTTAATTAATTTCATAAAAGTGGTTTAATTAAATAAACCTTATTTAATTAAATATCTTTTGCTTTCTTTCTAAAATTACAATTAGATATTTTATTTAATTGTAAAATCTTCTAAAATCTTCTCATATCATAATTAAATATTTTATTTAATATGATATCTTTTGCTCTTTTCAAAAAATCCTGATTAAAGCTTTCTTCTTATCACAAACTTTCTTCTGCTTTTAAAAGCTTATTTAAATATTTTATTTAAAATTAAGAAAAAGCTGAATATCCTCCACAAATAAATAATTGAATTTTTAATTCATTATTTAATAGCTTTTAAATCTTTCTTTTATTCTTTTAAAGAAAGATGATCTCTTATCTTCTTATCTTTTCTTCTTTCATAAAAATGGAAAAATCTTGTTTTCAAGTTTTCTTCTATTTTCTCTTCAGTTTCATCCTTCTTCAACCATTCGATCTATCAGGAATTATCACAACCGTCAATCAAGATAGCCAATCAGAATCATTTGAAAAACTCTATAAATACCTGTGTGAATCCAAGCATTGGTAATAGGCAATTAATTAGAGTTCATGCATTTAATTCATTTAGTATTCTCATATCATAGCCTCATGTTAACTTCAAGCATATTAGTTCAATTCAATATCATAGCTTAAATCTTGCATCATGCATCACATTTAAAATCTTGTTCTTTAGGAAGACATTTTGTTGAGCCTAGCCTACAAATCTGAGAGAAAAAGCTGGAATCAACAAAAACACTGAAGATAGAGGACAATAGGACGACAATCAAAGCAGAATACTGAGTTTGCATTTATTTACTTTTTATGTTTTGTTTTGATACAATGTTTTATTGGTGTGCTTGAATAGTGTTTATTTCAATTCATTATGCATATTATTTTTTATCACACATTTCTGGCACCCACCGTGGGGCCTATGCCCCCATTTTAGACTTCTTTCTTGCAGGTTTTTCTTGCAGGTTTTCGTGCAGGTTTTCTGACATCCGATAGCGCATCTGGGAGATCCGAATTTTTTTCTTTTTGCAGGTACTTTGGCGCATCTAAAGACTGTTTTGACGCATCTAGGAATTTTTGCAATGCATTTGGGAAATAGAGTGGCGCATATGGGCATTTCTGAAGAGCATATAGGAGTTTAATTACCACATATAGGACATCATTTAGTACATTCAAATATGTTTTAGAAAAAATTTAAAAAAATAATTTTAGATTAGCACATATAGGTTCTGTTTTTGCGCATATAGGTTCTATTTTTGCACATTTAGGTTTTGTTTTCGTGCATATAGGTTTTGTTTTTGCGCATTTGAGTTCTGTTACTACACATCTATGTTCTATTTTTGTGCATCTGGGTAACAGAGTTGCGCATCTGAGTAACAGAGTTGCGCATCTGGGTTGTAACAGAGATTCTGAGTTTGACGCTTTCCGCAGACAGAATTTCTTTCCATTTTCTTGTTGGATTTAAAATGAATCAATCTAGGGTAGCCACCACATCTTTATCATGTAGTTAAAATGAACCCCATGTCTGTTGTGAAGCAAAATCTTCACTTAGATTAAATCATTTTTTATTTTGGTGCACCTAAAATGAATCTATCTACTCTTCTTGACTGTGTTTGAAAGTGGTAGGTGACTATGCTCTCACCCTGTGCAAACTAGGTGATCAGAAAACCAGACCCACTTTTCCCTGTGTAACCTTGACTTGATAATCGAAGTATCCTCTCCCCTTGCGCACTTGTGCGATCCTGGGTGTAAGAGAAACGGTTATTGACTCTAGAAATTGGGCCTGCCTAGGGATTTCATCACCTCAACGTGACTCAAACTGGAAATGGAGCTAAGTCCAAGCTACCCCCAACTGGTATATAAATGTAAATCTTAAGGGAAAACCTAAGGTTGCTTGTGCGGATGTGTCATACGGATGGAGTTGTACTCCCTTAAACCCTATTGAGCTTAACCTCTTCAGGCTGGAGTGCCACCTTAATGGTGATTAATCTCTTGCCCCATGTATGGCCACTCAAACGGGGGTCCCAAACTAAAAACTCTTGTGTAGTAAGCCAAAATCCTTCTATTTGCTAGCGCAACACCGGTCAATGTGAAGGCATCCACACTTTCGTAGTTTGTAGTAGAGGTGATCATCTCACCATGGGAGTTTCATGGGGGTTGGAAGCTTGGTTGGCCTGAGAAGAGAGTGCACTATAAGGGGGAGCCTGTGCAGCCAAGCTTCTAAATTCACACGCTACAGATATGCGGTTATGTGGAATCTAGCAGATATTGTCCTGGCCTAACCTAGGTTGTGCTTGTCTTATTATGTGCTTAGTTACAATCAACTTAAATCAAACTGTTTGCTGTGCTTTCAAAAACATTAATTCAGATAAAGGATCATCCAAAACAAACATGAAAAACTTTAGCTGAAAATTTTCAAAATTGGTCAAAAACTGTCTTTGAAACTGTTTTAGCGCATCTAGGAAAAACTGTAGCGCATATACAATCTGTTCTGGCGTATCAACTTCCTGGTTCAGCGCATCTGAGTAATCTTCCAACGCATTTAGGGACTGTTTTAGCGCATATACTTCTTGGTTTAGCGAATCTAATCTCTGTTTCTACGCATTCAAGGTGTTCTGCAGTGCATTTGACTCTTTCTCTAGCGCATATACCTCTTTCTGCAGCGCATTTAGGGAACATAATAGCGCTTTTAGGTTTCTATCAAAAATTTTATAGACCTGAATTTCTGACATTTCTCTCCCATGTTGAGGAAGTGGAAATCAACCAAGTTCGTCAAGAAATCAGTCTCCAATAGGATCAAGAAACCCAAAATGAACTTAAGTTACAAAGAAACCTTAAATCGCAGAGAATTTTTGTATAAGAGTCGACACGTCTTGCTACATTATCGCAAATTTCTCCATAGATACCAAGATTACATTAGAGGATTCATTGATGATTACGCTGTAGAACCTTTAGCTACTCAAGCTTATTATCAAAGATTAGCATTATCTCAACATCACAATCTTAATCAACCTCTTGAGTTTGAGAATATACCACAACCTTTGATTGAATATTCAACACATCCTAGTCAAATCCTTCAGTGACCTTTTTGATCATATCATAAGATTTCTTTCATATGCCTATTTTTACAAGATCTCAATACAACAAAATAGGAGAAGAGTCTCAACGAGAGAGTCCTACCCATAACATTCAAGAAGAAGGTGAACGTAGTAATCCTCATTTTAGTGTGAATCGCAATCCTCTTTTCAGTAATGGCAATATGGCTGATAGAGAGGAAAATCCATCTCATAAGTACAAAGACATGAACAAAACTCCCGTAGATAGTGACAATGAGCAAGAGGAAGAACTTCACATTAGAGAGGTTGAACAAGATCCCAAGTTTCTTAAAGCCATAGAAAAGATCCTGCAACATGACAAAGAAAAGTATTTTCTCTTCCTAGCCGATCAAGGAGCTAAACTGCCTAAGGATTTTGATACTGAGAAATTAAAGAGTAAAGAAGAAGAAACATCCCCATCTGATCTTACTGCTCTTACTCAACAATTTAAGGCACTCCAAGGACAAATCAAAGAGTTACAAGGGGGAACCACAACAATGAAATGCACTCTTGATGACATATGTCCTTATCCTTTTGATAGAAATCTCAATATGATTCCATTTCCTAAACATTGCGAAATTCCCAAATTTGATCATTATAATGGGAAATCGGATCCAATTGACCACGTTAGAGACTTCTGAAACATGACTTTAGAGTTTGCACATGAAGACACTTACTTACTACGATTATTCCCTCGGAGCCTTGGAGTTAACTCTATGGAATGGTTATCTAAGATTACACCTCCTGTTCAAACATTTGAGGAATTGATCAATTTGTTCATAACACAATACACCTACAACATCCAACACCAAATCACCATGATTGATCTTTGCAAATTTGCACAAAAACCTGGTGAACCCTTCACTACCTTTCTTCAAAGATGGAGAAGAATGTTCGCTAGGTATCCACATCATGTTCCTGAAAAGGAAAAAATGGTTACTTTCATCAATAGCCTAAACTCAAAAATGAGCTATCGCTTAAATCTACATTGTCCACCCTCCTTTGAGAAATTGATTGAGGATGCCATCACCATCGAAAGTGCTTTGTTCAAAAGAGGGACGATAAAACTTGACAGGGACAACCCTAGCTCATCTAACCATTACAACAATCAAGACAAGTCTAAATTTTGGACTTGCAACAAAAACATTGTAAACGATGGTGTTGTAGATGCAAATCATGTCACGTCTAAGCCGTTTGTTTTGAGTACACCAAATACTACTCATAACAATAATTACAACAATTTCAATTCAGTCGGGAATCAAGGAAACAATCTTCCCCCTCCAACGAACAACAATCAGGGGACTGTCAACAACCAAAACTACCGTGGAAACAACAACAACACCTTAGGGAATACCTCAAACATGAACCCATAACACTTTTCATTCTTCTCTAATAAGAGAACTTTCACTCCCCTAGGACAATCCTTGGAATCTACTTTCAAAGAGGTTATGGAAAAAAATGTCCTTACTTTGCCACCTCAACACAATTATGAACCTAGTATAAAACCTCCATCATGGAATGAAGCATATTATTGTGATTATCATAGGTGCAGATGTCATCATACAAACAACTATCAAGCTTTGAAGCATGCTATTCAAGACCTAATTGACAAAGGCATTATCACAGTAGAAGGACAACAAAAATCCAATGAAGATCACCAAGCATTTCGCAACCCTCTACCAAATTATCAAAAGGGAGAGTCTTCTGACAAAAATGTGAACCAAATCGATGACACTATAATCCGTCACCTCTATACGGACGATGAGCGAGTCAACATTATAAAAATCAAGGAAAAGATAGACAATGGACAAGTTAATGTCACAACGAGAGTGCAAGCTAAAGTTGTCTTGAAAGGTACCTCTTTGAAATGTACTGAGACCTTCCCTCAACATCAATATGACCTAGTTAACCAACTTCGAAAGACTCTGGCCCAAATTTCCATTTTAGAACTCCTGAAGATTTCTCCTGCACATAAGGAAATTTTAGATAAGACCCTTTTTGAAACAAATGTATCCACGGATTTGGATGTGAACCAATTTCAAGCCATGGTAGGACATTTGTCCTCACCCACATGTCTTTCATTTTTAGACAAAGATGATGTTTCCATGACTCATCCCCATAATTCATCATTATACTTAGAGGTCATGATCCGTAAGTTCTGTGTTAAACGTGTCCTAATAGATGGAGGGGCTAGTTTAAATATATGTACCTTGAAGGTGGTTCAAGCTTTAGGATTTTCTGAGGACTCCATTGATCTTAGAAGAAAGATTACTATTAAATCCTATGATGATGAGGAAAGAATGTCTAAAGGTCTAATCATGCTACCAATCAGAGTGGGACCTGTTATCAAAAATACCTTTTGTCAAGTATTAGAATGGGATCTGGCATATAACATCTTGTTGGGTCGTCCTTGGATCCATGAGATGCAAGCTGTTCCATCCACTTACCATCAATGTCTTAAGTTTCCATATGACGGACAAGAAATCACTATATCAACTGATAATTCTAACATCCAAACTTGTGCTAATGTCAAAGCTAGTCAAGATACTTTGGTTCCAAACAATCGAGAAGCGCTTACAAAAATCTCTCCTAGGAATGATACTCACATCAGTCAATTAGCCAAAAGCTTTGAAAAGAAGCTGTAGTTCAAGGAAAGTGGAGTTGGGGAATATTCTCTCTATCTTGCTAATCTACCTACATCACCTCGATCACATGGACAACCTTATATTACACAACAGATATCAGTAGCATCAACATCAGTACAACTACAAACAAAACCAACTACCAAGTTCAATGGACAATTTATCAAAGAGAAATTCCCTATGGGGGATCTTGAAGATACAACAATACTAAATTGGCTTTATAAGGATGAAGATGAAATAGTTCTAAATGTCACCTTACCAACTGACAGATATGGGAAAGGATATTCCATCATGCAAAAGATGGGATATGACAAAGGTCCTCTTGGAAAAAGAAAAGAAGGCGTAGTTGAGCCTATCCATCTCCCAGGGCTTGCTGCATATGATAAAACTGAACTAGGCTATGACGCTACCCCATCCAAACAATTACAAGGTAATGTTTTTACACTGCAAGAAGGTTCTGATAAGGAGGCATGTTTGGCATCAATCTTGAATTTTATAGAAAATAACTCTGATATAGACTTTGTTGAATATGAATGGGATACCATCCATGATGATGAATTTTGGAGAGACAGAGAGGTAGATGTCATACACAAATATACACCAACTTTAATCAAAGGAGAAGGTTCAGGGTCCCAACTACAAGAATCTGAACAACAAAGCAACTATGAGTCTAGTGATACTGAGTCGGATTTTAACGAACAAGACTATCAGGAGAATAGTACCATCATTGATCTACCTCATACCTCAGATCCTACCGATAACTCTATTTTGACCCTAACCATTGCCGATTTCACATGACCAAACGACTTGTTACCTTTAATCCATCCTAATCTCATTGACTGGGATCTAACTGAACCTATGGATATACCTATTTTTCCAAATGACGAAGCTATCATAAACTTCCTTTCCGCTGACAATGCAAATGATTGTTCCACTAGCGATTTTCGGCACAAAGTTTTTAATCAGGAGAGTGTCAAGTCTCCTAGCTGCAAAAATAAAAATAAAGAAAAATGATCTAGTGGTGAAAGCCAGAATCTAGCAGTACTAGATCAAACAAAAGATAAAATAAAGAGCGTATCAGATGGTGAAAACCTTTTTAAGGCACTAGCTGATGGGACTCTTGACACTCTCCCAGAGCACTATCATGAGCGATCGCCCATCTTGATTGAGCCTACAAAGGAAATCAATATTGCAACTACAGATAATCCAAAGATTGTACAGGTAGCTGAATCAATGATAGATACCGAAATCCCAGAGTTCATGATCTTTCTCAAAGAAAATCAAGTTAATTTTGCTTGGTCATATGCAAACATGCCAGGCCTTGATCCTGATCTCATAATGCATCATTTATCTATCAAACCAGGAGTTAAACCAGTGAAACAAAATCTTAGAAAGATGCATCCTCATGTTGCACTACTAGTTAAAGAAGAACTCAAGAAACTCCTAGATGTAGGATTTATAAGATCAATTGCCTATGCAGAATGGATCTCCAATATTGTCCCAGTAGCAAAGCCGGATAAACGCATTAGAGTATGCACTGATTTAAGAGATCTTAACAAAGCTTGCCCTAAGGATGACTTTCCACTTCCAAGTATTGACACTATAGTTGATTTAACAGCTGGCCATGCCATGTATTCATTAATGGATGGTTTCTTTGGTTACAACCAAATCAAGATTGCACCAGAAGACCAAGAGAAAACAACTTTCACTTGTCCGTGGGGCACGTACTGTTGGAATGTCATGCCTTTTGGCTTAAAGAATGCTGGGGCTACTTATCAAAGAGCTATGACTACGATCTTTCATGAAATGATGCACACATTCATGGAAGATTATGTGGATGACATATTAGCAAAATCATACACCAAAGAGGGACACTTGGAGATACTATCTAAAATATTTACCAAATTGGAAAAATTCAAAGTTCGCCTAACTCCTAAGAAATGTGTTTTTGGGGTCACATCTGGAAAACTTTTAGGATATATAGTTTCAGAAAAGGGAATTGAAGTAGATCCTACTAAAGTTCAGGCAATCATGGAGATGCCTCCCCCAAAGAACATCAGTCAATTGAGATCATTACAAGGGCAACTTCAGTCCATTAGAAGATTCATTTCACAATTGGCTGACAAAAGTCTACCGTTCACACATCTCCTGCATAAGAATGTTCCTTTTAGATGGGATGACAAATGTGAATTGGCATTTCAACAAATCAAGCAGTACCTGATGAACCCACCATTTCTAGTACCACCAAATCCAGACAAACCATTGATCCTGTACATTGTTGCAACTGAAACATCTATGGGGGCATTATTAGCACAAGAAGACCGTGAAGGGAAAGAACGTGCAATCTATTACATCAGCAGAACACTAACAAGTCATGAACTCAACTAGACTTTCATTGAGAAGGCTTGTTTAGCAGTAGTCTTTGCTTCACAGAAATTTTGACATTACATGTTAACTCATACAATCAATCTTATTTCAAAAATTGATCCACTCAAGTACCTACTCAGTAAAGCATCACTAACATGAAGGTTAGCAAAATGGGTTATGATTTTGAGTGAGTTTGACATCCACTACATTGATCGCAAAGCAATCAAGGGACAAGCTATTGCTGATCAACTAGCAGATGCTCCTCTACAAACAGAGCACCCCTTACACATTGAATTTCCAGATGCTGATGTTTTCACTACAGAATCTAAGCAGCTATGGTCCTTATACTTTGATGGTTCTTTTACTCAACATGGATCGGGGGCGGGCATTCTCTTTGTCACCCCTCAAGGACATACCATTCCTCGGTCATATAGGCTAATGTTTCCATGCACCAATAACATAGCCGAATATGAAGCACTAATCACTGGACTAAAGACAACATTGAAATGGAGGATTATCGAGCTACAAGTTTATGGTGACTCACAGTTAGTCATTAACCAAATCAATAATGATTATTATACTAAAGATGATAAATTGTTGCCATACAAGAAGATGATCGATGACTTCAAGAAGTACTTTGTGGACATCCAGTTCACACAAATTCCAAGGCTCGATAACAAAGCAGCTGACGCTATGGCTATGATCGCATCATTGGTACAACTCCCAGTAAAACAAACTCGCTATGAATTTCTGGTGGAACAATTATTTACACCTGCTTATGACACACCCGAAAGCCAAGTTATCTGCCATTTGGTAGGATCCGATTCACCCTGGTATGGTAAGATTTATGCCTACCTAAAAGATGACATTTTACCACCCGACTTATCCCGTAACCAAAAATGTAACTTTATCTGACAATCCTCTTGCTATACCCTTATCGTTGATACCCTTTATCACCGTGGTCTTGATGGTACTTTACTACGATGTCTTAAACATGACGAATCTAACAAAGCTTTACAAGAAGTTCATGGGGGCATTTGTGGTACTCATTCGAGTGGACTAACCTTATCCAAGAAATTGATTAGAATGGGTTACTACTGGCCTAAAATGGAGAGGGAATCATTCACTTTTGTTAAAACATGCTCAAAATGTCAGATTCATGGGAATCTTATTCATGCTCCTGCACAAGAACTTCATTCGTTCACACCAACCTAGCCATTTTCTCAATGGGGGTTAGATCTAGTAGGGAAAATTCATCCTTCATCCTCAAATGGGCATAAGTTCATCATCACGGCAATAGAATATTTCACTAAGTGGATTGAGGTGGTACCTCTCTCTAAAGTCACTAGAAAACAAATTTCATCCTTCATACTCAACTACATTATTTGTCAATATGGTATTCCTAATGCCATTATTACAGATAATGGTCGACCTTTCAAGAATCAGGATGTTGATGAACTTTGTGAAAGATCCCATATTCAACACAGATATTCAACACCTTAATATCCACAAGGGAATGGCCAAGCAGAGGCCTCAAACAAGACTATACTAAAGATTTTGAAGAAGACCATCAATGATTTAGGGAAAGATTGGCATGTTCAACTCAATCCCGCTTTGTGGGCTTACAGAACTAGTGTCTGAACGTCAACAGGAGCAACACTTTTTTCCCTTGTCTATGGAGCAGAAGCCATATTTCCTTTAAAGGTTGAAATACCTTCATTAAGAGTATCACTGAAAGGTCTCATAATAGATGATGAATACAGAGTTTCCCGACTACAAGAGTTAGAACTTTTAGATGAAAAGAGACAGAGAGTAGCTGACCATTTGAAAGCATATCAACAAATGATGTCTCACAGCTATAATCACAAAGTAAAGCCACGTACCTTTCAGGTGGGTGATCTAGTTCTAAAAGAGAACCCACGCAATCAACAAAACAAAGAAAAGAAAGGAAAGTTTGAACCAAATTGGCTAGGCCCTTACATGGTTATTGCAGTGTACGGTTCGGGAGCATACAAGTTATCAACACTAGAAGGAGACCTATTTGATGAACCCATCAACAACATGCATCTCAAGAAATATAATGTTTAAGTTAGCTATCATCATCCAGAAAAAAGTCCTGAAGAAATACAAAAACAGCAAAAAAAGTCCTAAAGAAAAACAAAAACAGCAGAAAAAGTCCTGAAGAAAAACATAAACAACAGAAAAAGTCCTGAAGAAATACCAAAAATAGTAGAAAAAGTCCTGAAGAAATACAAAAACAGCAGAAAAAGTCCTGGAGAAATACAAAAACAGTAGAAAAGTAAAAAAAAAAAAAAATAAAAATAAATAAATAAAAATGTCATAGGGTGAAAACCGGCAAACAGGCAGTCTAAACAGAAAAATACAAAAAAATCAAAAGAATTCAGAAAAATGCAATAAAAATAGATAGTGAAAATCTGGCAAACAGATGCTATCTGTACCTCTCCATCTATTAGTTCCTGTTTTACACTTTGGCTTTTTAGCTTTCCTTTTTCTATATCTTTTTCACATCTTAGGGTTATTATCGTATCATCCTGCCGTCATTTGCCTAGAGTGATAAAATGTCTTACCATGGCTTGATCATTGTACATATTCCTTTGCGCAAGTTGTGTCAATAAACGGGGCAAACACTCAACTGGGGGCACTTAACTTTCATAGCATGCTAAGACAGCTGAACAATGTCATAAGATCCGATCATGCAAACAAACAACCAACTCACACGAAACTTTATCTGATCATGAAACACTTTTCAACAGATACCATATCATTGTCTATTAGATGATCCAAATATCTAAATAATGTATGAAATAACAGTATTACATGATTGACCAAAAGTTGTTTGCTTTTTCGATATCATAACTCTGGAGCACACTCAATGATTTCCTGAACTAGAGTGGCAAGGAACGAGAATGATTTTTCTTTGTCTGCTATCTTGAGGTTAACGATCAATCTAATGCAAATATGTCACAAGACATACCAAAGCAATATCATTGATGATTGTTCCACATTTGCATTAGAAGGGTGGTTAATCTTTGTCTGTTTATGCAAGAAATGCTCAGGTCATCTTGGTTCAATTATACCTCGATGCTTGTGTTTGCTTGCTATATCAAAAATCATGAAAGTTGTACTCAGGTCATCATTGGTGCTAATTCCCCCTCTGATGCTTGTACATACTTCCAACATTTTAAAATGCTCTATGATGATTTAAGAAGGCTTATAATAGGCTCAACAAATTGTTTAGTTTCATTTAGTTGCATATTTGTTAGATCATTGTATATATCTACATATTGGATTCACATCAGTGTTTTGAAAGGCTGAATGAAAACATTAATGGTTGTCATATAGTTTTGAACTCTTTGTGGAGGACATTTGGACATTTCATTCATTTTATCATTATCATTACCATTCTCATTTCTCATTCATTCATTTTATCATTTTATCATTATCATCATCATTCTCATTTATCATTCAATCATTTTATCATTTTATCCTTATCATCATCATTATCATTTATCATTCACTATCATTTTATTATCATTATCATTTATCCATCATTATCATTATCATTATCATTTTTCATTTATCATTTATCATTATCGTTATCATTACCATTCTCATTTCTCATTCACTCATTTTTTCATTATCATTTTATCATCATCATCTCATATCGTTTCATTCATCATCACATTGCCATTTTCATTACATAAACATTACCACACAACTCATTTATCTTTTCATCATTATCATTATCAGTATCACATTCATTATCTATCATTTTCCTATCACAATTTCATGATGCATTTCATACACACACTATTCATTTCTGCATTTGCTACAAAAAATCAAAAATCAACAAACTCATATATACATCATCGCAAATCATTACATCTACATCATCCATTCAAATCATATCATTAGATCATCCTACATCATAAGATTAGTCTGCAAAAACAATAAACACATATCAAAATCCATCTCATATCATACATGCATAAAAGTAACATCCATATCACATCACAAATGCACAAACATATCATCATCAATAACATTGCCGCTGCATATCATCGCTCATCAAAATAATATAAGTGTCCAATGTCCAATGAAACTAAAAAGTTCAAAACATAATACATAAGACATGATAAAAACTCAATATACTTGTCCTGCATATGTGCAAAACTATATCAGTCCCAAACACTAGCTGGTAGATGCACCTGAAGGAGCTGGTCTAGAAGGAGGTGGCCTACCACTAGTCCCTGCATCAAGATTCCGTCGAAGCCCTGTAACCTCTCTTCCATGTGTCGACGTCCGTGATTGGGTCCTCGTCCTGCTATGTGATCGGGGATAAGGCTCTCGCCGCTCGGGAGGGCATAACTCCTCATATCGAACTCTATAGTACTCGGCCTCTCTGGCTGCCTCAAATCCCTCTGTAATGGCCTCTCGTAATGAGGTACTCTCTATGGTACCCATAAGTCTCTGTGCCACACCCTCGGCCTCCAGTGCCCGCCGTCTAAGGGCATCCCTCTCTGCTACCAACTGTGTCACCTGGGCATCAGGGGCGGGCATCTGAGCCTGTACCTATGCCTGAGCCTGAACCTGTGCCTGTGCCTGAGCCTGCATCTGTGTCTGGGCCTGTGCAAGTTGTGCCTGTAACTAGACTATCACACTCTGAGCCTGAGCTAGCTGACTCTATAGCTGTGCCTGCTATCCCTAAAATGTCTGCACCTGAACCTGCAATGCATCTATCTGTGCCTGTTGCGAAGAGGATGACACCCTAATCACTGTCCGTGGTCTGCCCCCAGATCTGGCTCGCCAAACAATCTGTGCTCTGCCTCTCCTCATCCCCATCATCCCCATCATCCCCGTCATCTGAACTATCCTCCTACCCTCCATCTCCGCTCTCCTCACTCTCCTCTCCCTCCTCCTCTCCTCCACCCATAGCCTGCTCTCCACCAGCCACATCCCCATGTATCCCTGCCCCTGGCTATGGCGCTACCCCAATCGCCCGTGGCTCATCTGGCACTGTAAATCATGGGAATGGATGCGTATGAAAGTACTGTGCATAATCATCTGTCATCCCTGCATCCTGCACCTCTGGCCTATCCGTCCATACCTCTGGCTGTAAGGTAGAATACTCTATATATGTTGCCTGGTATCTAATGCATGGCCCCCATCCTGGATCTCCCTTCTGCCGCCCATAATGAGCAACACCCTGGGGCATACCCTATGTAAAACCAAACTGTCTAAGGACCCGTAATGCCAGAAATCTCTCAATAATAAAGGGCGTCTACCCTATCAGATATCATGGTCTGCAAACAAAAGGCATCTCTAAGTGATCAGTCACCCATGCCTCACAATTCGTGTAGGGTCTCCATATCACTGCATCAATATCATCCAAAACCTATCGCTAATACTCTACCTTTCCCAGCTTTTGCTGGACAACAACACCAGAATATGCATACACATAGGGCCTCCTTGCTGGCCTATCTCTCGTGCAAAGTGGTCTCGTGACTGCAATGTGCTCCCACACCCAGATTTGTAGAAGCGTCACTCCACTCGCCAAGCTAGTAGATCCTCTGTAGACAACCTGATGGAGATCATGATACATGTCGGCCAATACATAGCTCCCCCAGGAAAACCTCTGTGGCTGTGTCACCAACCACTCCAGCATCCTACCCCATCCAATGGCCAATCCCTTCGACCGATGGTCTGGTCCAACGAACCCTTCAATAAATGCAACCAGTACAGCAACTAAAGCTGGATACCTGCTGAAATCCTCCCAGTCTATCTAGTAACCACATATGCTTGGATCGCCACATATCCGTCACAGCGCCTCGGTCCCACCAATCTCCTTGTGGTCATAAACCACAAGGGCACCAACAACTGGGATCCCGAGAATCCTGTACACATCCTCGGGTGTCACACTCATCTCACTAGTCGGCAGGTGAAAAGTGTTATGCTTTGAGTGCCATCTCTCTGCCAAGGAGGTCAACAGTCCCCTGTTGGCCTGAATGCCTCGCGGCATCGCCAACAAAGGTCCCAATCCACAATCTGCTATCAACTGTAACTCGACAGGGGTAAGCTCTCCTATCCGCTCCCAACATAGTGGGAACCGCTCTCTAATCTGGAGGCTTTTGAAAGCCTCCTATTTTGTTTGACCATCACAATAGACACATTAATCAGACTCATATCATGTGATCTATCTATCCAACAAATTCAATCAACGACCCATATCAACACAATCACCCAATCCTATCACTGACCTAAATCAAATGCTACATCAATCTATCTAAATATCAAATCAATCTACTCTATCATCATTTACTATTTATTTTTCTTTTCAGGAAAGCAAATTTATCAACACAACAAATCCTTTTCTATTTGTACTTCAATCATGAATGCAAATTTGTATCCTCATTTTACTATTTGGTTTCTATTGCAGAAAGAAAATTTATCAACTATCTACTCTTTGTTTTTCAATCGCGAGAAGCAAAGTTATCAAACACACATCAATCAATCAACCAAATTACTCTTTGTTGATTCGTCACAAAGTTATCAGTTCTCTATTAGATTTTTCTATCATAACAGCATGATGGTACTACAATTCATCTATCTATTGACTAAGGAAGCAATTTAAAACATCATTTTTCATCACACAAGCGTTCTATGAAAAATTTCCTAAATGCGCTATTCTGTTGCCCATATGCGCTAAAACACAAATGCGCTAAAGTTTTTCTCATATGCGCTAAATTGTTTCCTCGATGCGCTAAAACTCGGGATGCGCTATTCTATCCTACAGATGCGCCACTCTAACTCTGATATGCGCAACTCTACCAATTGCAAACCCTAGCCCTAGATGCACAATTTTGTGACCTAGATGCGCTACAAGATCAACCTAGCCAATTCTAACCTAGATGCGCTACTCTATTTATTGGATGCGCTAAAGGATCAATTTTTACCCTACTCCTATATGTGCTACGAAATTTTCTATATGCGCTAAGAAATTTGTCAAATGCACTAAAACTTTTCTTAGATGTGCTAAAACATGTGAAAAAAAACTAAATCCGATCTCAAACATTTGAAAAATCGATTAAAAATGTGAAATTTGAAATCTTAAGCGGTTGGAATCACTCACCGGGGGTCCATACGCAGCTGGTCTCTGGTATCGGCATGCTCGCTCGAATTTATGTCTGTGCAACGGGATCTCCATCTCGCCAGGTCACTATCAGAGCTCACTTTTTACTATAGTAGCAGGATGAAAATGACACTTCATTTTACCCCTTTTACCTTATAAGGGTCTTTTAGGGTGAGAGTTAATGGCATTTTTCCATTCTTTCCATATTATTTTTCACCGGGCCATCACAAACATCATCTATTGGGAGCTAAATCATTGTTTCCCTATCATTCTTGATATCATCTTCCGTAATTTACCTCCCGAGGGGGCATCATTGATATCAAAAATCAAAAACATATCAGGGGGAAAAAAAAATTTATTCTTTGAAGCAATGCGTTTCACACATCACTTCAAAGAGGGGCAAAATGTATACACATAAAAATGGTCATGTCTTTAATCCTGGAAATTAATTAAATATTTATTATTTAATTAAATCTAAAAATCCTCTACATATGATTAAATTTAATTAATTTAATTATATTGTTCATTCATCTTATTCTTTCTTCATGATTAAATAAATTTATTTTATTTAATTATTTTCATACGTCCACTTAATTAATTAAATAAATACATTTTATTTATTTAAATTAATTATCATTGTTTGAATTTAAATTAAATCTTTTGATTTAATTAAGTTTAAATATTTCTCTTTCTTCTATTTTAATTCTTCTTCTAATTAATTAAATATTTCATTTAATTAATTTCATAAAAGTGGTTTAATTAAATAAACCTTATTTAATTAAATATCTTTTACTTTCTTTCTAAAATTACAATTAGATATTTTATTTAATTGTAAAATCTTCTGAAATCTTCTCATATCATAATTAAATATTTTATTTAATATGATATCTTTTGCTTTTTTCAAAAAATCATGATTAAAGCTTTCTTCTTATCACAAACTTTCTTCTGCTTTTAAAAGCTTATTTAAATATTTTATTTAAAATTAAGAAAAAGCTGAATATCCTCCACAAATAAATAATTAAAGTTTTAATTCATTATTTAACAGCTTTTAAATCTTTCTTTTATTCTTTTAAAGAAAGATGATCTCTTATCTTCTTATCTTTTCTTCTTTCATAAAAATGGAAAAATCTTGTTTTCAAGTTTTCTTCTATTTTCTCTTCAGTTTCATCCTTCTTCAACCATTTGATCTGTCAGGAATTATCACAACCGTCAATCAAGACAGCCAATTAGAATCATTTGAAAAACTCTATAAATACCTGTGTGAATCCAAGCATTGGTAATAGGCAATTAATTAGAGTTCATGCATTTAATTCATTTAGTATTCTCATATCATAGCCTCATGTTAACTTCAAGCATATTAGTTCAATTCAATAGCATAGCTTAAATCTTGCATCATGCATCACATTTAAAATCTCGTTCTTTAGGAAGACATTTTGTTGAGCCTAGCCTACAAATCTGAGAGCAAAAGCTGGAATCGACAAAAACACTGAAGATAGAGGACAATAGGATGACAATCGAAGCAGAATATTGAGTTTGCAATTATTTACTTTTTATGTTCTGTTTTGATACAATGTTTTATTGGTGTGCTTGAATAGTGTTTATTTCAATTCATTATGCATATTATTTTCGATCACACAATTCCTTTTTGGCATGGTCATGCTTCTTTTCCTACAATTGATCCTTATACTGTAACTTCTCATTGAATATAACATCTCTACTCCTAATGATTTTATGATTTTCAAAATCCCATAACCGATAACCAAGTTTATCTACTCCATATCCAATGAAGGTACGTATTTTAGACTTAGCCTCAAGCTTGGTTCTATTTTCAATAACATGGTAAAAAGCTTCACAACCAAAGTTTTTTAGAAATGAATAGTTTACCTTTTTACCCATCCATTCCTGGACTCTAGAATGCCACCATCCAAAGGATTCAAGGTCCCCTATTTATTAAATAAATAGTCGTATGTGCAAAATTTTCCCAAAAGTGTAAGGGTAGTACAACATGCAATCTCGTGCTCCTTGAATGCTCCATAACGGTCCTATTCATCCTCTCAAATACACCATTTTCTTGTGGGGTTCTAAGAACCATTTTTTGCCTATGGATTCCATTGTATGAACAACAATTTTTAAATTCTCTACTACAATGCTTGCCTCCATTTCCAGGTCTAAGACACTTCAACCTTTTTTGTGTCTCATTCTCAACCAAACCTTTCCACTTTTTAAGTTTTTCAAATACTTCTATTTTTTGCTTTAGGAAATACACCCATGTTTTCCTATTTGTATCATCAATAAATTAACATAATAGCAAGAGCCACCAAGAGAAGATACTTTAGTTGGTCCCCATACATTTGAATGCACAAGCTATAATTTCTCACTCTTCTTCTCTTTCCCAAATTTGAGAAATTGGACTCTTTCTTGTATTCCATAAAGAATTTTTTTGCAAAACTCCAAGTCAATCTTCTTCAAATCCAGTAGCAACTTTTTGGAGTGAAGGATCTTCATCCCTTTCTCACTCATGTGTCAAAGTCTATGGTGCCACAATTTTGTTTATGTCCCTATATCAAGTTCTATAATTTTCTTAGTAGCAACTATTTCTATAGCATCTAAGGTAGAATAAATATTGCCAGTACACAAATACAATGTGCCTACCTTTTCACCTTTAGCTACTACTAATTCACCTTTACTAACCTTCCAAACTTTGTCTGAAAAGGTAACTATGTACCCTTCACTACCTAGTTGTCTTGCAGAAATTAAATTCATTCTCAAATTTGGAACATTCCTTACCTCTTGTAGAAACTATTCATTTCCATTCAATAACTTAATTTTTATCTTTCCTCTTCTAAAAATATGACAGGGTTCATCATCACCCAAATATACCTATCCAAAATCACCTTGAACATAATATACAAAATATTTCCTATGGGGTGTGACATGAAATGAAGCCCTTGAATCTATTACCCAGTAATCATTAGCATTATCTAAACATAGAATTAAAGCATCCTAAAATTTATTACTTGCAAAATTAGCTTCCTTGTTTTCATCATATTGCTTATCTCATTTTTTTCCCTTTCGAGACCAACAATCCTTCTTCAAGTGTCCTAGCTTTCCATAGTGATAGCAATCCATTCTTCTTCTAGATTTATATCTTTCTTTCTTCAACTTCCCTTGTGACTTCCCACGATTTGTTGGGTTTTTTCCTCTCTCCTTTGTTCTTCCCCTATTCTCCACAGTCAAAGCATTACCTGGTGTTAAACTCTCACATGTGCTTTTTTTCAAATTTCCTCACTAAGGACAACACCAACATCATCAAATTTCAATATATTTGAACCAAAGATAGAGTTACTTACATCCATTACCAAGCTATTCTGACTTTCTAGAAAAGAACATAAAACCAAGAGAGCCCTCACCTCTTCATAAAAATTCACTTTTATAGAAGTTAACTGAACGGTAATCATATTAAACTCATTTAAATGATTTGTCATAGATCCACCTTCAATCATTTTCAGATTAAATAGGGACTTCATGAGAAATAACTTATTTGAGGCTAAGGATTTTTCATACAATTTACCCAAATCTTTCATCAAATCCTCTGTTCTCTGTGTTTCTGTTATATTGAACACCATAGATGGTTCTAGGCACAACTAAATGGATCCTAATTCCTTTATGTCTAGAATCTCCCATTCTTGATCGAACATCGTAGCATCTTTCTTTGATTTTCCTTGTAATGGCCACCATAGATTATTTTGATACAAATAATCTCCCATCTACATCTTCCATAATTGATAATTCTAGCTGCTAAACTTCTCAACCTTGAATTCTCTTCTTCCATTGCTCCCACTCAACTCTATAGGTTCCATACCAATCAACCAAAATACATGTGGCTTTTACACTAGTCGTTAGGATTTAGGAAGATTGAAGCAATAAACATTAATAATTATATGCATGCATATTAAATAACCTAGAAATAACAATGAAAAATAACACAAAAGAGATCAACACATAATTTTAACATGGTTCACCATATGTGCTACATCCATAGAAACTAATCCATCCAATTATTTTATTATCTAGTGCAAAACAAATTACAATCTCATGAATCCTATACTACAACTTACATCCCACCAGCTTATAACAAGATTTTTGGAAGCTTCTAGAATTAGGGTTTTACAAAGTTGTTTTTCATTTTTTTGGTTTAGAAAAATTAACTACCAACCCCTTGACATGGTATAAGGGAAAAAAAATCAGGGGATGAACCCTCACACCCTTGCCTTCGAGGGTTGCCACCCCTAAACCCACACTCCAGGCTTGGTTGGGCTCCAAACCTCATAAAGGATACATAAAGAGTGTACAATATTTGCATGATTATTCACCACATACCAACAAGTTGATATATTAATAGTGAGAGATCTAGGTCATTTTTAGGAAATTTCAGTATGCTCTTTCCTTACACCATATGGTGAACCTAGAAATCAGGAAAACTTGAAAAAAATACTAGATTTGAGGTTGTCTCTACATGTGGGATTTCATGGAAAGTAAGTTTTGGCTCATGTTGGAGGAAATATGAGCTCAAATTTGAGTTCAAGGCTACTAAGAAAGTCAAGATTGACTTTTGTTTTGCTTAAATCTGACATTTTTGGCCAAAGTTATGAGGGTTTGAAGATTTGCAAGATTTGGAGGTTTCGGAGCTTTTGATGCATTTTCAGTCTAATCTAACCTCTCTATCATCTTCAAGAGGCATGAGAGATGAAGTTTGATATATAACATGCTCTGTTTCCATTTTAGCTAGTCGTGAGGCAAAAAAAAATTATCCAGGCGACTATACAGCCCACTTGGGTATAGGGTACAATATTGATTTTTTATTCATAGAATAGAAAAATATCTAATTTTTTATGTTCAACATCTTTATTTGTAAATTGGGAATATTAAATATTATTTGGGGGTTACATATTGATCTCATTTAGGTTCTATGACAATTTCTTAAAGAATTCTCAATGTTACAATGACTAATTCAAAGCTTAAACAAATGAATTAACGTAACTAAAATGCTTAAATGAACAAAGCATTATAAAGATGATGAACATAAGGAAAGAGAGAAAATAGATAGAAGATAGAACATAAATGGCTTCAAATTCTATGGGGCGTTCTCTCCTTCTCATCACCTAGAATGAATTTTCAAAAACCCATACCCCCTTTTTATACTTGAAATTTACCATAATGGGGTTTAATCACCATAAATACAAAAATAACCCCCTTTAACAAATAAAACCTCTCCATATTTCATTCTCAACCCATTTTGTTTTCTTTTCTTTGGCTCTATTTATTTTTAAGGGGTTGGTTTTAACCATATAAAGTCATTTTATTAAGTTTTTGGGCTTAATTGTTTGTTAAAACTAAATTAACCTGCACATATCTTTGAACCGCTAAGCAACATAGCGGTGGACTTGTATTTTAGTGGAGGGGAGGTTGGCAGTTCAACCCCCATTGGCCATTCCTTTTAAACCCATCTTCAAATTAGACAACAACAAAACAAATGGAGGTTACCATGTAGTTAAGCTAGTTGCAGCTATGCAATGGTTATGCGGAATAGTAAGAGGTGGGGGGTTGTGAGTTCCAACCCCCCCCCCCCAAAATAGAGTTTTGGGCTAAAACCGTTAGCGGAGGTGTGCCACCTAATTGGGCCACGTGGCACTCTTGGATTCACTGACAAAGATAACTCAGCCGATGACTAAATGCCACATCACCTTGCCACCTCCCTGCCTTGTTAGTATATAGTCTATTGCATCAGAATGCTAACATCATGCTAACATCAACATCTGTATGACCCGGTCAACCTTAGTATCCAAAACTTTGACTTGCAATAACTCCTACACATGGGCTCAGATTTTAGTGAAACAAGTAGCGTTGGGTTCATGTTGATGAGGTCTTTGATTTGATGCCAATTTCAACTGATTCTGAGTTGATCATTTTTTTCCTTTCAGATGGGCCCCAAGTACCTATTTGACCAAACTTTGACTAGCCATAACTTGAGGGTACAAGCTCCTTTTGATCCCATTCAAGTTGCATTGGATTTAGTTTTCCAAGCTCTTCATGATAAAGCTAAATTTTGGAGCATATGAGACACTTCAATTTTTAGTGAAAAAGTATCCCCCTAGATCATTCCTCCCCACTAGAGATCTTTTGGACCGTTGAAAGCTTGATTACTTGGAATGTAAGTGAGGGTAAAGTTCCCTCACTTTACCAATCTCCTTCCATTTTTATTTGCTTGGATTCATCCCCTTTAATCTCACTCTGAGGTATTCAACTGCTTTCCCTCATGAAGTCCTGACATTCCTATTTAGGATGACATGCTTTGGCAACTCTGACATGTATTCTAGTGAAAGATCATCAACCAATGGAACCTAAATGTTTGTGTCTTTATCTAGTATCATTGGAGGTTCATACAACTTCAAATTCTCAACATTGACAACGGAATATATATGCATGTATGGAGGAAGATTAAGGAAGAAGGCATTGGTACCAATCTTTTCCAGAATCTTGAAATGACCATACCTAATTGGCTTGACCTTCCTTCCTTCACCTTGCATTCTTTCCTTACTGATATGTAACCAAAATTTGCTTCCAACCTAGAAATGGTGATCATTGTGATGTTTATCATAGAAAGCCTTGTATTTTTCTTTGCTCTCCAACTGTGCTTCCACTTCTTGATGAATTGCTTGGACTTTCTGGATGAACTCCAAAGCATTCTTTGCATCATGGCATCCATCTTCAACATCATCCTTCCCAAAAGAAAAATCCATCATTGTTTTTGGTAGATAGCCAAAACAAGTCTCAAAAGGATATCTTTTCATAGAAGAGTGTGCCACATGGTTGTAAGCATGTTGCACATAGTGAAGACTCTCATCCCATAGCTTAGGATGCTTACTGTAGTAACCTCTAAGCAAATGCAAAAAATTCTTGTTTACTACCTATGTTTATCTGTTGATCTGCGGATGTAAGGCT
The DNA here is from genome assembly GCA_007258455.2 of Sequoia sempervirens. Lineage (NCBI taxonomy): Eukaryota > Viridiplantae > Streptophyta > Pinopsida > Cupressales > Cupressaceae > Sequoia > Sequoia sempervirens. The sequence continues at coordinate 154,923,246 of VDFB02026320.1, forward strand.
ATACTCTTCTTCAGTCTAGTGTCCATGAGTCCCCACAAGGCTGACCAAAATTCCCCTAAATTCTTGATCCCATACAATTGAAGTAGGTAACCCAAAATTAATCCATATAGATTGAAAGTACATATGAGTTGTTAGTTTAGCAGTGACTTGTTTCTTACAAGGCATTTGAATACATATTTTTCTAAACTGATCAACTACTACATACAAATAATCATGTCCCTTCCTAGACATAGGTAGATCCCTGACAAAATTCATAGACACATTTTCCCATGGATGAGATGGTACAAGTAGTGGTGTGTACAACCCTAATTTACTATTACAAGGTTTACTTGTTGCACACATTACACATCCTCTAATATATTTGGATATAGTTTCTTGCATACGATACCAATAACAATATTTCTGCAGTTGAGCCATTGTTTTGCTTACCTAGAAGTGTCCAACAATCAATGAGGTGTGTGCTTCTCTGATTACCTATGCTTGTTCATCTTTTGGAATATATACCTTTCCCAAGTGATACAACAATTTATCCTGCACATAGTAATCTTTCTCTTCTACATGTTTTCCTTGGATTAAAGCTGCATAGATATTCTTAAAGTTCTCATAATTCACATATTGTTCCTAAAAGCTTTCATGAACTATAGAACTATTATGAAGGATTATCAAAGCATTCATAATAGGAGGCCTAGATATCATATATTCTACTTTGTTTTGTGCACCTTTCTTATACTTAATTACCAAATGAAACTATTGCAGAAAACCCATCCACTGAAAGTTCCTACTTTGTTGTAGTTTAGATTGTGTGTGCAAATACTGAAGTGACTAGTGATCAATGTGGATTACAGTTTCTTTCCCCATTAAGTAGTGTTTCCATTTTTTAACACTCTAAACTAATGCGTAAAGTTCCTTATCATAAGTGGGATAGTTATTGCTCTTGAAAGGGTTTTAGAGTGGTAGCAGACTAGTTTACCTCCTTGCATGAGTACTGCTCCCATGGAAAACCCATTTGCATCTGTCTCAATCTAAAATGGTTGATGTAAATATGGTAAAGCCAAAACTGGTGTGGTGCTCAACTTTTCCTTCAAAGTGTCGAAAGCCTTCTGTTGTGGACCTCCCCACTAAATTTTTTCCTTCATACTGGTTAATGTATTCAATGGTGATGTAATATAATAGAAGTTTGTAATGAACTTTCTCCAGTACTAGACTACACCTAAGAAACTTCTGACTTTTGTGACTGTACTTGGCTTAGGTAGGTTTACAATAGATTTGAACTTCATAGGGTCAACATTCAATTGACCACCCCCTATGACATAGCCTAAGTACACTAAGGATGTCTTAGAGAATTCACATTTAGACATCTTTACAAAGAGTTTTTCTTTTCTCAATACATCAAATACTTTCTTTACATGACTTATATGATCTTCCCAAGTTTGACTGAATATAAGAATATCATCTAGATAAACTATGACAAAATCATCAATGAAAGGATGAAATACATCATTCATGACTCTCATAAAGGTATCTTGTGCATTACAAAGCCCAAAGGGCACGAGCAACCACTCAAACAGTCCATGTTTTGTCTTAAATGCAATTTTCCAAATGTCATCTTCTACAATTCATATCTAATGATAACCACTACACAAGTCTAACTTAGTGAAATAAACTGCATGTTTCAATTGATCAAGTAAATCATCTATTCGAGGAAGAGGATATGTTTCCTTTACCATTATCTTGTTTAGGGCTCTGTAGTCGATGCACATTCTCCAAGATCCATCCTTCTTTAGAACCAACACAATTGGAGAACCACAAGGAGATGTACTATGATGAATAACTCCTTTCTCAACCAACTCCTAAACCTACTTTTTGATTTCCTCACTCTGCATGATTGATAAACTATACATGTTGATGTTAGGAAGTGGCACATCTAGCTACAACTAGATTTCATGTTGTATCTCTCTCTTGGGTGGCAACCCCTTCGGTTCCTAAAACAATTCATTATAAGTGGAAACAAATTTGACCATGTCATCTTTATGTTTTGGATCACACCCCTTGAATGCCTTAAATTCATCATCTTCTTTGGATTTTACAAGCATTAATATAAATTTCTTACTAGAATTGACCAACCTTTTCATTTGACCAACATTGACTAGTTCAAGATTAGTCTTAACCCTATGTGCATGTACAATGTATTATATCCCAACCTTAAAAAGATGATACTTATTCTCCCCCTATTAAAGAGTTCTTTTCTGTCATACAAATAAGGATTCCCTAACACAAGCCCACAAATATCCAAAGGAACTACGTCTACCTCTACCTCACCAACAATGTTTGGAGTGATAGTAAATCTCAATTTACATTGTTTCGTTAGCTACAATTTAGCATCATTGCAAACCCATCTAAGTGGATATGCCTTTGGATGATGTGTTGTAGCTAGTTTAAGGTTCTTTACCACCTCTTCATATATTAATTTGACTCAAGACACCGTATCAAATAGTGTGTCAATCTTGGTATGCTTAGTTACAACTCAAATGTGAAATAGTTCATTCATTTTCTTATTAACCTTAGGAGGAGAAGGAACCTTACTTGTACTTGCATTAGAAACATTTGCATCAGAAGAGAGAGTTATACATTTTCCTTTACCTTGAATCTTAGTGACAACAATTTTTGTTTCATCTCGAGAGTTAGATCCAAGATCTTGTTGAATCACCATAGTAGTCTTTTGCTAGCCTTTATTGCCTCCATATCTTTTCGGCCTTAGTTTTGGATGTAACTTCTAGAACTTGGAATCATCATGCCCCTCTTTCTTGCAATGGGAGCATGTGGATTTATCACCCTCTTTCTTAACTATAGTTATCTTCTTCCCTTTTCCCTTGTCTTTGTCTTTGTCTTTACCCTTAGGGTTACCCTCAGACTTAGATGGTTTCTTTGAGAAATTATCTCTGAAAGTGTTGTTACCCCTTGACTCTAAATGAGTGGCTTGGAAAAATACTTCATCCAGATTATTGGGACTCAACATTAGAATAGTATGTCTTAGGTAAGAATGCAAACCACTTATGTACTTAAAAAATGTAGCCTAAGTATACAATGGAACATTTAAAGCAATAGCCTATTTTCTAAACTCATGAGTGTAATCTTGGATAAACTGGCCTTAACCTTGCCTAAAGGTATTCCAATTCATGGTTAATTGTTGCATATAACCTAAAGGGTAAAACTTATTTTTAAGGGTAGCAACAAATTCCATCCAAGTCATACTAACATTACCATGACGAGCAATTTTTCCCTAGTCTTACTCTCCCACCAGGTGAGAGTTGTACCTCCCAACCAAAGAGTGGCCAACTAGATCCTAGAAGCATCTTCTACTAGGCCTTGAATCCTCTAGTACACTTTTTCCTTTTGGACCCAATCATCTAGCTTTTCAGCATTTAACTCCCCACAATACTTAGGTAATTCAAATTTTACATCCAACTAATAATAGGCTTAGATTTTCTCTTACAAGGATTAATAGGAGTAGAAGAAGAAAGAGAAGGGGAAGAAGAAGAAGGAGAAGATGGAGGGGATTTTGGATGGTCTTCACCATCTCTGGATTGCTTCTTCTTATTTTTGTGATCTCTAAAATCTTCTTGCTTCGATGAATTTCCTTCTTCAGATTTCATCCATTCTTTCCTTTCTTTGTAGAGCACCTCCACCATGGACTTCATGTCCATGAAGGATTTTCAAAAACCTTCTTCATCAAGCTATGGTTTTCCATGTTCAGTTACACTCTGAAATTTTTGGTGGAAAGGTTCCTCGCTCCCCGATCTTAGGATTATACTCTGCAAGGGTGACTTGAACTCATTGCCTCTTGGATCTTGTTAGCATTCACTTTTACAATACTAGTCACACAAATCTTTGATACAAAACTTGATCTGATTTAGGATCTATGAATTTTTTTTAAAGAATGCTCAACATTACAATGACTAATTCAAAGCTTAAAAAAAAGAATTAATGTAACTGAAATGCTTAAATGAACAAAGCATTATAAATATGATGAACATAAGGAAAGAGAGAAAAGAGATAGAAGATAAAATACAATTGATAATGGAGTTCACTGAAAGGCTACATCTCTGGGCCTCTCTCCAACAGAGTGACCGATCCTATTATGCTCCAAAATTAGGATTACAATTGGATTAAAAGTCCATTCCCTTCCAGTATAGTGGAATAACATTCTTTCGTTGCACAGAAATAGCTTCAAAGTCTTCAAGACATTCTCTCCTTGTCATCACCTAGAATGAATTTTCAAAAACCATACCCCTTTTTATACATGAAATTTTATCGTAATGGGGTTTAATCACCATAAATATAAAAATAACCCCCTTTAACAAATAAAGCCTCTCCATATTTCATTCTCAATCCCTTTTTTTTTCTTTTGTTTGGCTCTATTTATTTTTAAGGGGTTGGTTTTAACCATAGGTCATTTTGTTAAGTTTTCGGGAGTTCCAGTGTTTGTTAAAACTAAACTAACCTGAACATATCTTCAAACCACTAAGCGACATAGTGGTGCACTTGTATTTTAGTAGTGGGGAGGTTTGGAGTTCAACCCCTATCGGCCATTCCTCTTAAAACCATCTTGAAATTAAACAATAACAAAAAAACAACGGTTACCATATGGTTAAGCCAGCCGTGACAGTGCAATGGTTATGCGAAATAGTAGGAGGTGGAGGGTCACAAGTTCGACCTCCCCCTAAATATATTTTTTGGTTAAAACCATTGGCAAAGGTGTGCCATCAAGGTTCCATGTGGTACCACCTGATTGGGCCATGTGGTACTCCCATATTTGTTGAAAAAGACAACTCAGTCGATGAATGGATGCCATGCCACTTTGCCACCTCCCTGCCTCGTCACTGTATGGTCACCACATGTCACTCGCTAGTTGGTCCATGCTATTGTATGATGCCACATCAGCTGCCACATCAATGTAAGGTCTGCTACACTAGCATGCTGGTGTCAGCATGCTGATGTCAACATCCATATGACCTAGTCAAGCTTAGTACCTAAAAATTTGACATGCAATAACTCCTATGTACGAGCTCGTATTTCAGTGAAACGAGTAGCATTGGGTTCATTTTGATGAGCTCTTCTATATAATGCCAATTTCAACCGATTCCAAGTTGATCATTTTTTCCTTTCTGATGGGCCTCAAGTACCTATTTGACCAAATTTTGACTAGAAATACCTTGAGCGTATGAGCTCCTTTTGACCCCATTCAAGTTGCATTGGATTCATTTTTCTAAGCTCTTCATGATGAAGTTGAATTCTGGAGCATATGAGACACTTCAATTTTTAGTGAAAAAGTATTCCCCTGGATCACATACCAAATCTGTGGAAAAAAACATTTGGTGACTTTTATGATTGTCCAGGGCGGCTAAGTACAATATTTTGAATGTGAAAAGGATTGCTACCTTCAAGTACTCTATCGGTTTCAACTGTGGTTAGGTTCTTTTGTGACTATTGGTCTATGCCTTCTTTTTTCTTATCAGCCCTCTGTGTATTCACTACTACTGGCTAATCCTCACTCCCACTAGCCTCCATATCGATGTTCCCACACACTTCTAGTCAAATCACCTTGCATCAACCACATTTAACCTCTTGTATGGCCTCCACACATCAATGCAGGGCCACATCACATCACATCATTCTACTAATTGTATGTAGAGTATGGGCCACCCTAGGTCACATTGTTCTTTAGTACATAGGTTTTAGTATTTATCAACTTTTATACAAAGTTTTAAAAGAAAGAGTATTTTGACTTGGTTGACTAGCTAGTCAAAACATTAACCGCAGGGTTTGTACCATATTCTGTTGGCTTGTAAAGTTTGTTTCAAAAATTAAAAGTTCTCAAAAATTTAAACTTTTCTTTATTGAAAAGGATGACTATCATTGTAATTAAATTTTTGGTGACCAAGGTATATAGTTTTGCTGACCATATTGTATTTAAACTAGAAATTTGTGTATAGTCTACAGACACTAAGCCTAGTAGCCTTTTTTTTTAAACTCTACCAACGTGATCATATGCATGAACATATTTTCAACCCCGGGTGTGCAATTTTTGCACCAATTTAGCGTTGACTGTCTAGATTTTTCCCCCAAGTGCCTAAAATAGGCCTTTTTTCAATTTTGCATAAATTTTCACCATGATCTCCAAATTCTACAAATGAGATATCGAAAAAATAATCTCTCCAAGTGCTTCATAGTGGTGCATGTATTTTTTCCAGATTTTTCTATAGATACATATTATTCACAACTGAAGTCAGATCACCCCTTTGGACCTCTGAACTCACAAGTTTCTATTAGTTTATCTAATTTTGGTGATTCAAGTTGCATTTATAAGGTATTGAGGATCTCTTTGATTTGGTTCATGTAATTTTTTTAAATTCAGCCCCAAGTGTGAGATATTTAAATTTTTGCATATTTTCCTTTTGCTTCATAACATGGACATCCTGACTCTTTGAGAAGTTTTGTTTTTTGAGGGGATTTTATTTTTAGTTGTATTATTAGTTTTGGGAGGTTTCATATCATTTTGATTTAGATATTTTCCTTTATTAAAATCTTGGTACTTGTTGACCTCATGGGTGAACTAGGATTTGAAGTGTTGACTCCTCATAACTATCACACATGGACAGTAAAAATGTAGATATTTCTTTGGTCAAAGAATTTGTGGTCCACTTTGAGTGATCACCAACCTAATTTTACTAGAGAGTGTGAATTATTTTCTCATAGGAACAAATGTGATGAAGCTATGGGTTTAATTGTAATCCTTGTTTCAGATATTTTACTCTTTCATATTGAGGAATATCCAACTCCTAAGTAGGTTTGGGATAAGTACAAGACTCTCTTTGGTGCAGTTAGTAAGGTACATTCCATGAAATTGGAGGCTTAATTAGCTTCACTTTCTATAGATACATTTTCCACCATTGAAGACTATTCAGTAGAATTCAAATCACTAAGATCTCAATTGACAGGATGTGGCAAGGATAAAATTGATAAAGAGAGCATCTTTTTAGTTTGTCTAAGTTGAAAGGTTCCTTTGCATACTTTTCTACTTCCTTCTATGATATAATGGATGGCTTAGGTTATTCTTATGTAATGCACTCTTTTGAGATATTTTGTGATAGGTTGACTAGAGAACAAGCAAAATTTAGTCAACTTGATACACATACTAAGAATAATGCTTTAGCTACATCATCATCTAAGGATAAAGGAAAGAAATAGTTCAAACCTAAGGAAAAATTGAAAGAACCTCCCACCTCTTTTAAAGAGGAAAAACCTAAGAAGGAGAAGAATAAATATGGTTATTGTAAAAATCTAAGGCATGGTGAGCACACTTGTTAAAAAAAAGAATTAGATGAAATGAGGCATCTCTTAAAGATATGCAACATTTCTTTTCCTTCTACATTTAAAATTTCATTTTATTATTCTTCTCAATCAACATCTACTACACACATTGGTCTTGCACAAATTGCAAATGAGAGTGATATGATAGATGATTATTGTGCGAACCCCAATCCTAATACCTGCAAAAGAATAAGAACAAACACATTACATGATGAAATGAAAGGAAGAACAATTATTCCCCATGAAATCCATTCACAAAGCTTAAATTAGGAAAAGAGACGAAGAACACAATGAGCAAACAATAAAATAGAGATTGAATCCTAATTAAACAAGTAAACTCTTGATTCCATGGGGGAATTGGTGTCAATTTGATGTGAAAATTGACCTTTTCCCAACTCCTATGATGCAAGCTTGATGAATGTTGATGAATGATCCACTTTGATGATTCTTGATGAGTGCTCCAATGGAAAAATATGCATAACCTAGCTATGATTCAATGATAATGGATGGAAATGGCTAAATATTTGAGCATAGTAAGTTTACTCAAATTATGGATGATAAAATGAGGAGATTAGCCTCTTATTTATAGAATACCAAGATGGATGAATGTCCAAAATAGAGCAATGTGGGACTAACATTCAACCAATGGAAAGATGCCACTTGTCAACCTATGAGTGGATGGAGGCTGTGCAAGTTTTGAGGATTGTGCCAATAAATGCCTATTTTTGAATTTTGAATTTGTTGAAATGACATGCAAGAGGGAAGAAAGAATGCATTGAATGCCACTTAAGAAAGGAATATTGATGAATTTAATCAGATAAGGGGATTTGATTAAATGGTTAGGTTGAAGGATGATTCAAGATGAATTAATGTTAGTAGTCAGGATCAGATGCACAATGTCAATCGATACATTTTACGTGTCTACATTTTTCCCCTAGCAATGCACTTGTTGTGTTAGTTCAAAGAATAAATGATCTTGATCAAAGCCAAAAAATTTTGTTTTTTAAAAATCTTTCCCCACTGCTACTCGGTGAGAGAAAACATGCCAATATATTTCCCCCTCAAGAGATTGGATGAAAATTCCAATTTTTGGGTGATCTTGTGAAAAAAGAGGACAAGGTGCCCAATAGGTCCAAAAAGGCTCTAGGAGGCCAAAAACATGTCTAAACGCAATAAAACGATGTAAACTAGGCCTCAACTAGACAAAAACAGGTTCAAGGGTCCAAAACCCTAGCAAGATAGCCAATTAGGGTGAAAAAACTCTAATTTTCAAGCTTAAAAAGGCTTTGAGGGGTCACTTTCAATTCATTTTCACACAACCATCTAGCAACCTTGAGATTTGAGCTTTGACCTCCTGACGATATGGTGCAACAAAAGCTCCTGATGCACATTTTTAACCAAGTCTGGATGTACCAGTAGCCACCCAGCATTGGGGAACTGGTAAGTGATCCTTACTTGAGCTTTATTTTTTGTTTTTAGCATTCATTTATTACTTTCAAAGTTAGTCCTTCTACAACAGCGCTATATAGTGCCATTCAAAAATCAAACTTCGTCGCTCAGTGTTAGATTGCGCCACGACGGTGGAGTTTAGAGTTTGAAAATAAATTCCAAACTCTGACACTGAGCTCATGGCCGACAGGGTCATTTCTAAAGTTCGACGTGGCGGTACGTTAATGACAGTAATCTTTCCAAACTATGCTGCTTGGAAGGAAAGTGCACTGCCATGGTGCGCTTTCAGCATTTTGTGCCCCAATGTCATAGTTTGATAAAAATAAAATTGTGACACCTTCATGGATAGCAACGCTGGAGTGGTTTCTTGGACACCTGGAAAAAAAATTCAAAATTTTTAACATGATGACCCTTCCTGATGCAGGACGTGGCAAGGAAGCTCTACTCCTAAGAGCACAGGTCACAGGATCTCTTCGGTTACCTATGAGACCTCAGTGACAGAGATCATGATCAACTACGAGACATGGGGTTGTGGTACATCTCCTACGCAACGCCCATTCACACCCACCTTGGTATGATGTCAGTGCTTGCTGAGAGATGGCACAACGAGACCTCTTCTTTCCACCTTCCCACCGATGAGGCCACCATCACCTTGGAGGATGTTTGGTGCATCTTGAGATTGTCGATTCATGGTCGGAACATCATTTTCGATATAGATGATGGGCATAATTCCTATCACACAATCCTCACCATAGAGGACATTGTCATTTGAGAGGGGAAAATTGAGCTTGAGCGCCACAGGGCTCTGGCCCCTCCCTTCCACTTGGTTGTTGCGGCGATTATTTCAGGTCTCGTTGTCCCAGATCAACGAGGCCGGTACTTTAGTCCCGATTGGGGACTCTGCTAGGAGCACATGGTGATGCGTGACAGGCCTACTCATTTTGCTTGGGGGCCGGTTCTTCTTGTGTCACTATACAGAGATATTCATGAGTATGTCTACCTAGATGGTAGAGCACTTAGAGTAGGCGTCACACTCCACATATGGGCATGGGAGCACATTGTTGTCCTATGGCCGTAGGTTGTTGCAGTTCTGATGGGGCCTGATGATCCCATTGTATGGCGCTACAAAGGTGGTGTGTCCTTCACACACATAGGCGAGCACAGGATTCCCTATTGGAGGAGGGTCGTAGATGAGATGCAGGTGTTTACATGGAATTCATACCTTGGTCGGCCTGGATGGGCCGATGATGCACATCAGATTTTCTATGCCTGCTAGGACCACTTCATGCAGGGGCAAGAGCACACAATGATAGAGAGATATTTGCCTAGGTGCATTAAGCACCAGTTCAGTGAGCCTCAGGATCAGCTAGACAATGATTATGTGGTTGTATTTTCCAGCACCATGTCACAGGTTTTATGGGGGTGGTACATTCCTGCTTCCAAGGCCGTGGATAGCTTTAGACATTTGGTGGCTTGGCCATGGGCCTATGATCAGTAGTCTATGGATCCAGGCATACATAGATTGGTTCTGGCCTCCCATACATTTGATAGTTCTTAGAGTAGTCCCCGATTAGCGAAGGGTGAGAGGCAAAGGGGAGGATGAGGACAGAGGGATGGTGTATGACAGGACCAGTTAGTCATGCCTCCAGTTTAGCTAGCTCAGCTAGTTCAGCCAGGTCAGGCCAATGTGCAGATGTAGGATCAACATCATGTGCCGGTAGGTGCACCACCACAGGCTGGGGGTGAGGATCAACCTCAGGTATAGCCTCCACAAGCACAGCCAGCAGGGTAGGTGGATCCCTGAGATACATTGATTGCACAGCTATAGGACCAAGTGCAAACTTTGATAGGGAAGAGAGCTCAGGCGTGAACTGAGAGGGACAAGATCAGGGTTGAGAGGGACCAGGCCATACTTTAGAGGCAGGCTACAAAGTTACAGGCATCCACAGATATGGGTAGGCGTCCGCAGATATGGGTTGGTGACAACAATTGGAGAGCATGGTAGCCTCCTCCTCTCAGAGCACAGTGTCGATTAGGTCCTATAGGGAGTTTGTTCGAGAGGCCGATTACTACCGTATGCATTATCATCAGGCTATACCCAGAGCAACACGGGTCCCAGAGTACTCATAGTGGACTAGCCACAGACTAGTAGAGGGTCATGGTGATAGGGGCGAGGGTAGCAGACAGGAGGGTTAGGTCTCCTTTTGATCGAGATGATATCAATTTTTGTGCCTTATGGGCTCCTTTTTGATATCTTGATGGGCCTTTTTGTACAGATTGACATATGTGTATAGTGATCCAATTATTTTGTACTATGACAGTTATTCAATGATGATATACATATGAGATGATGATTTTGATGTGATGTGATGTGTATCATTTATTTATGCATGGATGGATGATTATATTTCTATATGTCGTGCAATGATGCTATGGTGTTATATGATGTATTTATGGATGCATATATTTCTGATGATATATGCATTATGTAATGATTATGACTAACAGATCTATATTATGTTGTTGACTTATGATATGCAAATATATTTAGGTGATGTGTAATGATGTTACAGTCTATATGATGATTTGAAATGATATGATATGTAATATGCAATATGCAAAATGATATGGAAATGATCTATGGTGTATACGTGAAATGATGTGAATCATGATTATATATGAAATGAGTATGGATGGATGTACGCTTTGCATGTGATGGATTTTTTATGTTCCTATTTCTGTTTATAATGTGTTGAATGATCTATGCAATGAAATGAAAAAAAGTGATTTGTGATGCTATTTATGAGATGATATGGATGATTAGCAGATGATATAATGTGGTAAAAATGCAATGGTCATGTTTTATATGATGTGTATTGATGATGCAAATAAGATGGTTTTTTAAGATGCTTAGAATAACAAATATTATCCTAAAAATGTTAAATGATAATGTAATGTATGCGATGCATTTACTGTGATGTGATGTAATATATGAAATGATATGTTGATGTTTTATGCAAAATGAACGTAATGTGTGAGATGACTTTATGATGTTATGTGGGTATGTATGCAATGGATTATCTATAATACTTATGTATTTATTATGTATGATTATGTAGTAGGTGGTAATGTGAAATGCTTATGAAATTTTTATGTAAATGAATGTTATGCGATGATTTATATGATGAATGCAATGTGAAGGAAAAAAGTGGATGCAATGTAATAAAAAATGGATATGCTTATCTATGAAAAATGCTTCTAATAACATACTTATATGATGATGAAAATGTAATGCATGTGTTTCCTATATGATATGTTTATGCAGTATGCTAATGATTTGTGGATGCAGGATCGATGACGATGATGATGGTAGTGATGATCAACTGTCATAGTACCTTTTTAGTGCAATGAGCAAGAAGGAATGAAAGAGAAGAAGTCACTTCAACAAGACACAAGATGATGAAATATGCAAATAATGATGATTACTTACCGGGGAGTTGGGATTTTCAAAGGGCCAATTTCCTTATGTTTGATGACACACGTGGTACAATGCATCAAGGTATAGAGAACCAGGATGATGTTGTACCTAGTGTGATGGACTTTGACTTGACAGACAGATAGGAGTATCCTTGTTCACACCTGGCATAAATAAACCTTGCTAGGATGCACTTTAGAAGTTTTAAACACCTCAAACCAAAACACGGAAAAGGTATAACCTATCAATGCAATAGTCAACAAGTCGCCCAAAACTTCCTCCATACATACCTAACAAAGAAAGTATTCACCAAGGTTATATTACAAGAACGTCCAACAAGCATAGCAGACAAAAGATAATGATTGTTGCCCCATTCCTATTTCTATGAATCCTCTGCTCAGATATCATCGAGAGGCCCTTGGAATGAGTGCAATAAGATAAGTCAAAAGATAAAGATAAAGTAAACAAACAAGTTCATGTTCTTCAATACCGCTAACCAAAAGGGGATGTGTTTTTAAGGATAAGAACCGAAACTATTGCCAAAATATAATGCCCATTATAGGAAGGATACATCCTAGGACATGTTAGTGGATGGCGGCACATCATTTCATTTATCCTAAGTGTTCTTTCAAATGATTGATATGGGACCAATTGGATGATAGGTTATCGACACAAAGAGTTGACCAACTTGTTTACGTACCGACTTAGACCTGAGACTTGACACTTTGAGTTTTCACTTTTCACCTGCTAGACTTGTTTCTGATTGTCTTACCAAAGATTTAGGATGATGATTGTTTATTATGAGTGATGTTATTTTGGGTGTAAGCAAGATAAGACAGATGAATTTTTTCAAATTTTTTGATGTTTTTGGAGTTTTTGCAATGTTTTGAGGCTGTTTTTGGTATTTTTGGAGATTTTCAAATGTTTTGATTTTTGATTTTCCAATGTTTTGGGGTTTTTTGAGATTTTGACCAAGAGACTAACCTAAAGACCTATCATAGGGGCCTCGGGGGCTAATCAACATATTAGCCTTGCCTACGTTATACACGCAGAGACCACGTAGTTCGACTGACGACTTGACCGATTTACATGTGGCAATATACATGATGAGATGTCAGTTTATTATGACGAACACCTAAAGGACTGACCTAAGTGTCTCAAGGGATAATAAAAGATCAACCTTTCCTACGTTCAAGGCTCAGAGATCTGTAGTTCAACAAGACATCATTGTTTTTGACTTTTTGACTAACTTTTTGACCTATTTTTGGGATTTTGATATGTTTTGATGTTTTTGGATTTTGTGATTTTTTATGTTTTTTGGATTTTTTGATTTTCTGATGTTTTTGGATTTTCTAATTTTTTGATGTTTTTGGATTTTCTAATTTTCTGATGTTTTTGGATTTTCTGATTTTAGGACTTTAAGAATATACACAAATCTGATCCGATGATAACATGCCCCCAACATGATGCAATAGACTACTCTGATAAAGGCAGGACAAACTGACCTTGAGGATGTACCGAGTAGTACTAGGAGAGATAATGATACAAACAACAGACCAAGCTATGGTGCGGATGCGGCTGGATGAGTGATGGATTGAGATCCAAATGTGATGGATGATGGAGCGTAATGGATGGATGATGCAGAAAAAGTCGTAAAGATCCTGGTGGATGGAAAGTGCTTATTTACACAAGGTGCCTATTTGCCAGGTTTTCACCAAGGTACTTGTCCAAAGTGCCACCAAAGTGGTTTTCACTAGAGGACGATTTTTTTCTCTTTACTATTTTTTATCCTTTTTCTGATTTTTTTCTTTTTTGATTTTTTTGTTGTCACCAAGACGCCTGTTTGCCAGGTTTTCACCAAAGTAACCATTTTTTCAAGACATTTTTTTATTTTTTGGATTTTTTGGTTCTATACCTTCAAATTTTAGGCATAAAACTTTTTGAGATGAGAGTTATTCATGGGCTCTTGCATAGGTTCCCCTTTGGGTGTTGATAACTGATATGCCCCTAACTATAACTTGCTGTGATAACAAATGGTTCCAACCAATTGGGTTCAAATTTTCCTTTGCTGCTTGGGTTTGGGACATTCTTCTGATTCTCTTTTAATACCAATTCTCTGACTTGGAAAGTCTTGCTTTTGATTTTCTTATTGTAGCTCCTTTTGAGTCTATTCTGATAGACTTGCAAATGATTCAAAGCATCTATACGTCGCTCATCCAGTAGCTCCAGCTCATTCAATCTTGATACTCAGTACTCTTCATCCATGATGAGGTTTTGTAGTGATATCCTGAGTGATTGGAGGTCGATCTCAATGGGGAGTACTGCTTCTGATCCGTAGACCAAGGAGAAAGGGGTGGTGCCCGTGGGTGTGTAGATACTGGTTTGATAGGCCCAGAGGGTGGGATTAAGTTGCAGATGCCAATCATGATTCCTACATTCTTTAAGCCAAATGGCATCATATTCCAGTAGTAATTCCCCCATGGACAAGTGAAAGTCATCTTATGTTTGTCCTCTTTAGCTATCATGATTTGATTGTACCCTGAGAATTCATCCATTAGTGACAGCATCTCATGTTCGGCTGTCATGTCTACTATCATGTCAATGTTGAAGTGGGAAGTCATCTTTCAGACATGCTTTATTCAAGTCTTTGAAGTTAGTGCAGATTCTGATGCCCCCATTGGGTTTTGAGACAGGTACCAAGTTTGACACCCATTTTGGATAATCTATTGGTCAGTTGAATCTTGCATTTAATAGCTTTTTTAGCTCCATTTTGACTAATAAGGTGATCTAAGGGTGCATTTTTTGAAGCTTTTGTTTAATAGGTTTTGCTTTTGGGTATACTGCTAAGTGGTGAACCACGATTTCTGGATCAAGTCCTGGCATGTCAACATAGTTCCATGCGAAGTTTATCTATCTTTCTCTTAGGAAAGATGCTAGGAGCTCTTTCTCTTCTGATAGTAATGACTCCTCATAGAATGTAATGTGTGAGGTTTCCTCTGTTCCTAGATTAACCGGATTGCACCTTTCTTCTAGGACTACTGATTTTTCTTGATGAATAGCTCTAAAAGGAAGATTGAATCCCCCATCCTCTGGCACCTCAGAGAGGTTTTCACAGCTGGATGTGTCCTTTCTTTTTACTTTTTTCTGGTTGGAGAGTGCCACAGTGTGGTTTTCACTCAAGGACTTAGATATTATTCTTAATTTTTCACTTTTGTGACTAAGGGATTCAATCATTTCCCCATAATAGGCATGTGTATCTAGCCCCATTATGAACCCTGCTTTGTGATCCCCACATGGAATGCTATCCCGCAGTCTCATGAATTCTGAGAGCACCTCATCATTTTTTAATGTATCAAGAATTGGTGCTCCTCATTGGTCGTAGTCGATGAGTTAGGGATATACTAGGCAGATTTTATGAATTTGGTGGTCTGATTCAAAAGATAGGGTCCTAATCATGCAAAGAGTGGTATCCTCAAATAGCCTAGGTAAGTTGGTCATGGGATCCTTGTCATCACTACTACTACAGATGTTGGTTATGTCAAATGTGAAGTTATCTATGACACGACCTATAGATACTAGTAAGCGTAGTTCAATTGCAGTTGGATGAGGAGGATTATTAACCCTTCTAACTAGAGGACCTTAGCCATGTATGGTTATACTCGGAGGGGTACATCCAAGGCCAAGATTTGTTATCGCTCACGTCTCCGGAATGATAGGCATTATAAGCCCATTGTCATTTTTTCCAGGTCTTTGATTTCTATCATAGCCCATTGCGAGCATCATTTGCAAACTGTTGCTTCTATCATCCATTGGTAAATCAGCTACTAGTTTCTCATCTTGATATAGAATATGAGAGGGATCTGCCTCAATAACTTCTTAGCCAAGATCTCCCCAACTTGTAAAGTTGGGATAGTCTTCAGGAGATGTTTGGGATGTGGAGGCTTCATTTATTTGCAGATGTCCCTGTGATCTAGGAGATTGTGGTAACTCTCCTACCACAAAAGAATTTTTAGGGATCATGTACTTTCCACAACTGTTATATTGGATGATGACCTTAATGTCAGAGATGGTGCGAATGGCAGGAGTGATGAGTGTCTCTGTCACAGAAGTGGATGCGAGAGTGGCAGGATCAATGTATGGTGTAGATGGACCCTCATCATTTTTTGGTACTTGGGGGATTTTATAGTACTTTGTTTCAAGGCTTTTGCAATAGGAGAAGGGTTTGGGATCTCCATGGATGGTAACTTCTTTTCCTTCATGTGTAAATTTCACACATTGATGGAAAGTTGACACTACTGCATTCATTGCATGAATCCATGGATGTCCTAGGAGGATGTTATATGGAAAGTCGAGGTCCAAGACCTAACAAGTGGTTTCCATGATAGCAAGCCCTACATGAATAGGGATTTTTATCATGCCTTGGGATACTCTTTCTTGATCATCATATGCTCTTATTGTGATACCCTTTCCTTTCTCAATAGAATCCTTTGGGATTTTCAATTGTTTGATGAGCTTGAGAGAACATATATTCAAGCCCGCACCTCCATCTACCAAGACCCTTTTGACATTACTTTTCTAAACTATGAATTCTAAGTGAAGCACATGGTTGTGAGATGGTTGAGTGGGGAAATATTGGTCAGAGAATGTGAGGATATTTGGAGTAATGATATTTCCTACCATAGCTTGGAATTGTTCTACATCAAGATCTGCAAGGATAGTGGATGAAGCCAATGCTTCTTCTAGGATTCTTTTATGAGCATATCAAAATTTTAGTAACTCCATGATGGAGATTTTTACTAGCATTATTTTGAGCTAATCAAGGATTTTATATCCATTAGGGATAGATCTAGATGTAGGGACTCTGTTTGGCTAGGATGATCCTACAATGGTAACTTTTCCACCTCTTGTGGTGACTCCACAATCAACATGGGCACTTTTGATGGTGATGACTGTGCAGTATTCATCTAGGGAGGCGATGAAAATTTCATACACATGATTCACATTTGTGTGGGTGCCTTTCCCCTTATCAGTGTTATTATTATTCCCTTTATTGCCATGGTTAGGCATCAGATTCATGTATATCTTAAGATCTTGGTTTCCTATTGGTTGTTCCACGTTTATAATTCTTTGATCAATGAGATCTTGAATTATGTTTTTTAGCCTCATACAATTGTTCATGGTATGCCCTTTGATTTTATGGAAGTCACAAAGTTGATTCTTATTATACCAAGGAGGTTTCACATCCGGTTCTTGGTAATTCTCATAGGTGGGAACTTTGATGAGTTTTTCGTTTATCAGCTTCTTCATGATGACTTCAAGTGGTTCCCCCATAGTGTTTTACTTTCTCTTGGGATAATTCTTATTCCATTGGGGTGGTCCCCTTTGATCATTAAGATTGTTAATTGCCTGATTATTTTTTGGTTGTTGCATTTTTTGATTATTGTTTTGGTGTTGGATTTGGATTTGTGGTGTGGGTGTATTTTGGCATGGAGCACTGATGACCACTTTGGTGTCGACAACACCATCATTAGTAACAATTTTTTCCTTTCCCACGTGCGAGGTTTATCATTGTAATTGGTGGGTGGGCGGTTGTTTTGTTGTTCAGGGTATGATGTTGATCTTGCAGGTTGTGTCATAAGGGCTCGTTCGATGTTGAGCACCTTGGAGATTAACTGGTCATATGTGGTGATCCCTTGTACCTTGAGATGAAATGCCAAGAGATCGTCAAAGTTGGATATAATGGTGAAAACTTATTGTTCCTCAGGCATGGTCCATTTGCTTTGATTGGCCTTGGATCGCCATCGTTGTAGGAATGAAGCAAATGATTCATTCTTTCCTTGTTTCAGAGCTGAGAGTTCTTCTAGACTAACATCCATTGCAATGTTGCATGCATAATTTTTAATGAATGCATCTATAATTTCTTGGAATGTTCTGATGCCTATAGGTAGGCAAGAGAACCATTCCATAGTGTGGCCAGCCAAACTCCTAGGGAATAGCCACATTAGATAGGTATCGTCGTATACGACTTCCATGCAATGAACCTAGAATTCCCTAATGTGATCTTTAGGGTTTCCTATCTGATGATATTTGTCAAACTTGGGGATCTCAAATCCCTTGGGGAATGGTTTCATCACTAGGCTCCTTTCAAATGGATAGGGACATAGGTTTCTTGGTGTTTTTATGGTTCACCCTGATTGAAGATTGATCACTTGTTGCGAGAGCAACCTGATTTGTGTCGTTACGTCATTTTGTAGATCAGGGGGTGGGATGAAGGTGTTCTAAGGTGTTTTGATAATGGGTTGGATGGGTGGGTTGGTTGGTGTGTTATTTGATGGTATTTTTACATTTTTTTGAGCTAGGTATGCTTGCACTTGCTGTCGTATGAACAACGCTTGTTGTGCTGCGCTAAGATTTCATGTTGTTGAGCTTGTTGTTGTGCTTGTTGATTTTCCAACAATGCTTGTTGTTGGGCTACCAATTGGGCTGCTTCTTGATGCTCTTGATATTGTTTTATTGCTTGTTGATATGCCTGTAGTTGCGTTGCTTTTTTTTGTGCAAGAAGTTGTGCTTGTGCTTGTACTTGTTGTGCTGGCTATTGGGCGTGTGCTTGAGCTTGGGTTTGGGCTTGTGCCACTTGTTGTTTTAATAGAATTTGGGCTTGGGCAGCCTTTTGTGCTTGTAATGCAGCTTGGGCTGCTTAAGTAGCTTGCACGGCTTGAGTGGCTTGTTGTTGTTGTTGTGCAATTTGGACGGCTTGAGAATTTTGCGCTGGTTGTGCAGATTGTTGGGCAGCTATTTCTACGGCTTTTTGCTTTTTCACTTGCACGAATTCCTTTTCATAAGTAGCTTGGTGAGTGGCTTGCAATGCCATGTTGTTTTGGCTTGATAAATTAAAATTTGGTGGTGGTGGGGGTGGTTGTGGATTCGGAATGGCATTTGTGGTGGTGCTGAGCGGTGATGTCATGTTGGTGGTTTGAGTGGTGAATGGTGCTATCGTGTTGGTGGTTTGAGTGGTGAATGGTGTTTTTGATGTGGTTGGTCCTTGAGAGACCATGCTTTGAGATGTTAGGGGGGTGGTTGATGATGTCATGATTGCTTGTGTAGTTGTCATCTGTTGTTACAATATCAATGAAAAGTTTTGAGAGTTTGGCGTGATGCTTTGATTGGTGTTTGGAATGTTGGTTTTATTTTGATTGATATTTGGTAAAGGTGGGAGTCCCAAGCCAAGTAGAGGTGTGGATAATGGTGGTAATGGTGGAAGAGGTGAAAATGTGAGGGGTGTGAGTTCTTGAGAAAATGATGTGGTGTCAAAAATGCCCCCAGTTCCGAACATGTCACCTTCCTCTTGCGAATTTGTGAGGAGAGAAGTTTGAGGTGTTGTGTGGAAGGATGATGATGATGGATCATTAGGATTATGGAAAGTGAGAGGGACATACTTATGTAATGGATTTTGGGGTATGTTTTGTTCCATGATGGTGTTTGCTTCCAAGTCTTGACTGTTAACAAGGGGGTGTGTTTGAATAGCATTAAGAAATGCATTTCCCTTATTAGCATTGGGTTGGGTTGGAGAAAAATATTTTGTGATTTGCGGAATTGTTTTAGTGATGGTTTGGGATGGGGGTGTAGATGAGATGGGGAGAGTGGATGAGATTGGAGGCATAAACTCCAAAGATGGTTCCACTATAGAGCTCATGTTGAAATCAAAAGGTAATTTGGCCCCTTGCTTTGCTAGTTCCATCATGTATAGTGAAGGGTTAAGCCTCATCATGATGTTGATGATCTTATGGTTTTCTAGATTTTGGAGCATTTCGGTTATTTCTTCATGTGACATCATAAAGGTAAGATCTTCTCCTTGAATTTCCTCTTGTGGGTTTTGTGATGATGAGATAGTCAAAGGATTTCTTGATTCGAAAGGATTCATTTCAACATTCGTTTGGCTTAGGTCACTTGAAGCGGGTGTTTCTTTGTTGGCTTCCATGTTCTTGTATTGAGATCTAGTTTTAACCATAAAACAAGGATCAATTTTCAAGAATATGGGAGATGAATCTCTTAATTCTTTGGATTGATCTTTACTTTAGGAAAAATAGAGAAAAAATTTAGCATATCTTGAGGATCAAAAGGTGATATGATGATGATGAGATGGATTATGTGGATGTTTGATCTTTTAATAAATATTGAGGGGGATGCTAGAATTTTGGGACTTTCGGATATGTTTTGGATATTGATTTTGATTCTTTGGATTTCCCTTTACTTGATTGATTTTAGTTTGCTTTGATTGAACAAATAGACCCTAAGATGTTGGATGATTATCTAAGGGTATATTTTCTCAAAGGATGATAATTTGAATATGTGTAGGGAGAAGGATGCATCTACCCACACCTATTCAAACAAGATGATAATTTAACCAAGCATATGAAGAAGGATACATCTACATATACCTAGATAAACAAGATGGTTTGATAATTTTGACTAAGCATATGCAAAAGGATGCATCTACACATACCTAGCCAAAGATGATTTGATAAATATTTCAAGGATTTTGTCTCAAGGATTTGATGATTTTGATTTTTGCCAAAAATTCTAGCATGAAGGATAATTTCAAGATTCCTCAAAAGATGATGATGAGATGATTTTTTGGTTTGATTTTTGAAGGATGGATGAAAAAAGATTTGTTTTTCTTTTGATCCTAAAATGAACCTAAAGACACTTTGTTTACCTAAACCTTAGTATTGAAGAACATGCAATGTTTCTATAGACCTTTATAACCAAGAAGTGGTTCAATTTGAGCATACATTTCCAGATTTTGAATCAAGGACTTTCATTTTGGGATTTGGAAATCGTGAGGTTTCAACACATATGAGAGTTCATTTTGATTATCTTTGCTTAGTGGCTTTATTTTACCACAAACACTTCTTTGATTAGGTTCCAAACTAGATTTCCAATGTCTTAATTTCTTTGAATCCCACAAAGTATGTTATGTCGAAATTTGATGAATTCAAGGCAACGGTTACCTATTGTTTAACTTTAATAGACAAATTGAGATGTAATCCAAGTGTTTAGAAACCTCTAAGGATAGAATCCCAAGGGAAAGAAATAACATATGGATTGGGTCAATTGTATTTGTCTCCTAAAGGGTCTGAAATTTCAATGATGAAGTTTAAGTGTTTGTTTCCAAGATGTTTTCGAACAAGCAAAGCATTTTGTAACCAAGAATAAGTACAACCCTATGGATATGGAAGACAATATTTATTGAGTCCCCACTTGGACAAGTCTAGATACGCTTATCTTTAGCGAATGGTTAGATGCTTGACCCCACTGGCTCCCCTCCATGGTACATTAACGTCATTCGGGGCAGCCAAGCATCAACACCCATGAAACTCCCATGGAATGCTTTCCATTTCTACTAAAAGAACGTAAAAGTGTGGGGCGGATTCAGAATGACCGTTCTTGCACCAACAGATAGATCGAGTATTTTGGAAATTCTAAAACATGGGTTTTAATTAGGACTTTACATTCGTGAAGATTGACCCATACGTCGAGAGTTCCTTTTCAGATCCATCTCGTCAGAGCCAACCATGTGATATTGGCGTTTATTCCAATACCCACATTTATATCCTAGTTGGAAATACTCTTGGCTTTAGAGTGTTACCGGTTGAGTCTTTCCCTTGGGTGAGTACTTTTTCCCCAAGGCAGTCCCTCTAAGATAAACAATAGCGAGTAAAGACAATATCCATAACTTGATCAATCTTTGTTTGCAACACAAAGAGAGAGAATGTATGCAATAATGCTCTACTCACACTCACACAATGTTTTGTTCAATTTTAAACCAAAAATGAAGTGTGGAGGTGATTGCTTTATCTCAACCTAAAATCACAAAAAAGGCCTTTTGATTCTCAAGATCGCTATAAAGCGCGAGAGAAGCACATATGTCCTTTTTCAATGAAGTTAGTTTAAGTAAGCCATCACGAAGACAAAGTTTCACTTGTTCATTTTAGAGCCATAAAGCAATTGTGAGTTATTTTTAAAGCACCAAAGGACAAATGAGAGTTGTTTTGTTCAATTGTTAACCAAACAAAAACTCTAGTAAGTTGTAGTCCTAATGTTCATTTTAATCCTTTGCAAAAAATTGAAAAGGTTCTTTTTAAAAGCCCAAACAAAATTAGTATCCTAAGCAAGAAGAAATAACAGTTTCCTAAGAGTGTCAAACAAACACTAAAGTGTTTAAAAACACTTTGATTTCGTGAAATACCATCATCATGCTTCTCTTTCTTTTTTTTTAATTGATCCAACCAACAAGAAAGAAAATCAGTCAAATTCTGCAAAACACAGAGATTAAAAAGCAAAAAACAGAAGATAAACTTATCATTTGACAAAAGGCACGTGCTAAAATAAAATTCCAACCTTTTACTCCCTGTCAACGACACAACCCGTGACTGTGTCATAGTTTGATTTCTCCAGCGGTGTTGTATAGCGCCGCTTACCAGTCAGCGGTGCTCTATACCCAAACCAATGAGCTCAAATGCATCACCCTTTTCACTAGCGTCGCTGTTTAAAATTTAAATTCAAAAATTTTAGGCGAGAAGGCTAAAGCATCATAGTTTGGACTTTCTAGCGGTGCTATATGGCGACCCTAGAGAGCCAGCGGTGCTATATGGTGACGCTAAGCTTCCAGTGTTGGAATTTTCCTATGCACAAAACAAAAACACAATTTTTTTAGAAAAACATGATTAAAAATGAGATTATGCCCTCCTTCTAGTGCTAAATGTGTGAACCCCAATCCTAATACCTGTAAAAAAATAAGAACAAACACATTAGATGATGAAATGCAAGCAAGAACAAGGATTCCCCATGAAATCCATTCATAAAGCTTAAATTAGGAAAAGAGATGAAGAACACAATGAGCAAACAATAAAATAGAGATTGAATCCTAATTAAACAAGAAAACTCTTGATTCCATGGGGGAATTGGTGCCAATTTCATGTGAAAATTGGCCCTTTCCCAACTCCTATGATGCAAGCTTGATGAATTTTGATGAATGATCCACTTTGATGATGCTTGATGAGTGCTCCAATGGAAAAATCTGCATAACCTAGCTATGTTTCAATGATACTAGATGGAAATGGCTAAATATTTGAGCATAGTAAGTTTACTCAAATTGTGGATGATAAAATGAGGAGATTAGCCTATTATTTATAGAGTGAAAAGATGGATGAATGTCCAAAATAGAGAAATGTGGGACTAACATTCAACCAATGGCAAGATGCCACTTGTCAACCTATGAGTGGATGGATGATGTGCAAGTTTTGAAGATTGTGCCAATAAATGCCTATTTTTGAATTGTGAATTTGTTGAAATGACATGCAAGAGGGAAGAAAGAATGCATTGAATTCCACTTGGCTCAAGGCAAAGGACATGTAAGAGAGAGTAAATTCCTTGTTGGATGTACATGTCAACTTAGATTTTGAATTCAAACTTGAAGAATATTCCCAAAAGATGCCTTGTTGAGGAAAATAGAGATTTAATAAATCAATTAAATCTATTTTCATGGGCAAGTGGTAAAAGCTAGAGGATGGGACATGAGAGGGTATTTAATTAATTTAATGAAGGAGGTTAAATGATGTGACCTATTTGACTTAAATTTGTGGATTTACTTAAATCAAATATGAGAGGAACGTGATAAGAGATTAATTAAATAAAGATTTTGATTTATTTAATTAAAAGAGATGATGTTAGATTAAAATAAATAAGGTTTTAATTTATTTAATTTAAAAGATAGACTTTAGAGATTTAATCAAATAAAATTAATTATTTAATCAAATCAGATAATTAGATTAAAATTCTTTATTTAATTATCAAGAAAGAGGTGACTTAATTGGATAACTGATTTATTCAATTAAGAGAGGAATATTGATGAATTTAATTAGATAAGGGGATTTGATTAAATGGTTAGGCCGAAGGATGATTTAGGATGAAACGATGTTAGTAGTCAGGATCAGATGTACAATGTCAATATGTACATTTTACGTGTCTACACTTATAAAAAGAAAGGGCATTCCCTTGTCGTAACACATGTTGAGAGGTCTCAAAATTGGATTCTTGACTTTGGAACCTCCTATCATATATTAGGTCAACTTGATATATTTTCATCTTTGAAGAATACTTCACTCATGAGGATCTTGATGGCTAATGATGTTTATCTTGATGCATTTGGTAAAGGGGTTATTGATGTGCCACATGGTAGCTTTAATAATGTGCTTTGTATTCTTCATATTAAGCACAATATTATTTTAGTATATTAGATAGCACAAATTGGTAAATCCATTGAGTTTACTCTAGATTTAGTCTTCATTTGAGATTTGGATACCAAGCAACTTGTTGCAGTGAGTAGGTCCAATCATCAGGAAATGATCTATTACTTTTCTCATTTTGTTCCTAATGGTGAGTTTTCTAGAAATGACTCTCCTAGGTCTATTGTGGATAGTTGTTCAGGTGGTAATTTTCATGGATGGTTGAACCTCTCCATTCATCAACCATGTAATGAGGTTTCTTCTCCTCTTGCTTCTTTAGATTTCAGCAAGACTTCAGATGAGCAGGATACTTGTGGTTTTCCATATTTGCATTTACAAGATGGTTTCATGAGAGGGATATCAAATTTGGTGTGTCATACTTTTTTAGAAACTTTAGAGGACTTGTTTGAGGGGGTTTCTCTTGAGTCTTCACCTTCTTTGTCTTATTCCTTGATTGGAGTAACACATGATTTTTTTGAGGCATATTCAAAGGCTCTTGACACATCTTCAAAGATTTCATGCTTTAGACTACTTCCCTCTTGCTTCCTCTTGGAGATGAGGTTTCTTCAACATCGACCATTGGATATTTTTCTTCCCAAGGGGAGATACATTGTTTGTAGGCATCTGATTCTCTTTTGTCTTCAAAAATTCTTTAGTGATTTTGGAGTTACTTCTTTATGGGGGGACTATGTAATATCTTTCTTTCCCTCTTACGGGGGGGATTTTGTAATGTATGAATGTGACAAATGATGCACTTGGGGGTATCATGGAGTCCTCCATCCTTCATCACATGATTTATTTATTTTGTTTCTGGTGTAGGAGCACCTACACGTCATCCTCAATATTTGATCATCTGATGGTGAATAGGTTGGTCAATAGGTTGTTGTGGGAATTTTGATGATGCTTTGTCTTGAATAAGTTCAATCAAGACCATTAGGTATGTTTTAGGATGAGTTTTGGGTTTAGTGATAAAAATGTAAAAATTTCAATCTTGCACTAGAAGTTGTCTTTGTATCCTTTGAAGGAAATTTTTTGAATTTGTATATGAGTGTGAAACATTGGAGTTTTTTCTAATGTAATAAGGCTATTTCCAAGAAATTTGTGTGGGTTTAGGGGTCATAGGTTGAAAACATTACAATATATTTGTAAATGTGTTAAAATGTGTAAAGGGTATCATTATGGCCTCCAACGGTCATTAGAAGTTTGAAATTTTGTTCTGAGGTAGTTGGTCATTGTTTTGAGGAGGATAAACTTTTAGAAAGGCTTGGATCATCTCTTGTAAGGTTGGCTTGAAGATTTGGAGGATTGGTAATAAGAAATATCTATTTTCTTTATTCATTTTCTGAGTTCTTTTACATTTTGTAGACTTGTATGAACCCGTATAGCTTGAAATTGCTATGTAATCTTTCATATTTTGTGGAGGCTTGTGTTAGCATTGTTTTGCATGAAGTTTTAAGGAATTTAATAAAGATTTGTAGAATAAATCAATGTTTTCTTATAGTAGTCCGAGAACATCGTTTTCGAGGTTTTTGCAACCAAGAACATGTTTTATGGTCCCATACAGTGACTATGACCATTGTAGCAAGTGTAATAGGCCCTAGGGAGTCTAAATAGGAAGTATGATGTATGAATAGAGTTGTGGAGAAGGAATGAGAGAGATAAGCTTGCTGTGCTATTGATTTTTGTTAAGGAAAACACATGAAAATGGAGCTTTGGGTCTAGGGTTTGTAAAAATAAATGAGATGGGGAGTTTTTTAAACTTTTGAGCATATTGGGGTCAAAATACAAGTTTCTGAATTAGTGGAAAGGTTAGGGAAGTTTTGCAAGTGGGACTTTGAATAAAACCTCTTGGTTTGGCAAAAAATCAAGGGTTTTATGGTTTGCTATGTTAGAGGGGTCAAATCTGGAAACTGATTGTGTATGTAGTGGTTTGAGTGCATCGAAAATGCTACCCCAATGTCTTAGGAATCTGTGATAAGTTTAAAGGGAGGTTTCTTTGGAATTTAGGCCTAATCAACCTAATTAGGTCAACGTAGGAGAAGTGATTTCAAGGGTTTGGTCCAAAGGACTTGTGTCTAGTTGGTGTCGGAGCACCCAAGCTCATTAGGAGTCAGTTCAAGAGCCAGGAGAGTGCAGGGGTCAGGAGGACCTATCAATCATATCAAAACATCAACTATGACCTTTTAAAGCCTATAATGGCATTTGGAAAGGGTAAATGTGCTAAGAAAGTCAACTGTCCTAAGGGTCCTAATAAGGACCCTAGGACCAAAATGCTATGTAATTGGAATTATCATGTTATAGGGCTTTAATTAGTAATCTAATGCTTTAGTTAGGTCAAACAATGTTGGATATTGATGATCCAATATGTTTTAGTTTGTGGAGTTCAATAAATTTCAAGATTGGAAATTCAAATTTTTGAATTCCAATTTGGGCAGGTAAATGAGTATTGTGAGTTTTAATCATTTTTATGTAACCTAATCAATGCAAATCAGTTGGATCAGTTGATTAATGGTTCTATAACCCCAAAAAGATCATTTGTATGGAGGTTGGGCGTTTGGAGCAAGTACTATACAGACTGTTCTCAGAAAACTCAATAAATTTTTTGTTTCTTGCATTTTTTCTGTGTTTTCTTGATGAATTACTGATTCCTATTGAAGGTATAAGTAGTTGTATGTTCTAGGAGTTTTTATTTGCATGTTTTATCACCATTGAATTCTCTGAAGACAATAATAATCAATTTCTTTGCATTCTACAACTAACTATCCTCAAGGTGGTGTGGATTTTCATTGGTTTTGAGAGGCTGAATGGATGATTGATCCATTTCATGGAGTATTTTGACTAAACACCTATGAAATGGATCAAATTTAACATGTACCATATTAAACTAACAAAGTAATATGCAGGGAAGAGGAAAACTAATGTGTGCACAGTGATTTGGCAAATCAAAAAGCATGAAGATGGACCCTAGGGTATAGCAGTGGAAGATCTACCTGAAGGAGGGGTAATTTTTTGAGTTGGTAATGATTCAATATGTTGTCCTAATGGTGTAGAGTCAATAAACAAGTTTTGGAAGTGTGTGCAAAGCCAAGATCCAAGAAGCCCTAGTTTGAGACATTTTATGGAGGGCTTTGTGATCAAGGATCTTAGAGGTGTCATAGAAGCTTAGGACCTTGAAAATCCTTGGCTTTGAGACAATTTGAGACACTGTTGAAATTTTCTTAATCAGGGGATAAAGTTAGAGAGGGGTTGCTTTGTAAAAGTAGGCTAATTGAGTAGCCTTAAGCAGGGTAGGTGTATTGAAAGTGTATGTTGGTCCAAAAGAATCACTATTGGTTTTTGGATATGTTGTGTAGGCCCTAAAAGGGTATCTCAATCCATATTTTATTTGGTAGGTGTTTTGGAAAGCTTGAGTGTAAAGTGGCTTAAACCAGGTTGCCTATGCTATAATGGAGGACATGCTATATGGTGGAATTTTGATGAGTTCTTTGAAACCCATTTTGAAATTGATCTGATGTTCATTTGTGAGTCATTTTGAGAAGGTCTCCACTCCCTCTACATTAGAGTGGTATCAGAGCAGTGAGTAGGTCCTTTAGGGATTGAATAATCAATAATGGCACCAAAAAATCAACTAGCAAGAGAGTTCGAAGAGTTAAGGGAAATATTGGAAAGGGAGAGAAGGGAAAGAAGAGAACAAGAAGTAGCAAGAGCAAGAGAAAAAAGGCAATGGAGAAGGGAGAGAGAGACCATGCAAGTAAGGATAAATAACCTTGAGAGGAGTAGGAGGAGAGTAGAACAAGAAGACCAAGAAAACAATGATGAAGAAGAAGAGCATGTGAGGGTAAATAAGGAACAACCAACAAATGAGATAGAGGATCCTAAGGAAAGGAGGTTACTGAGATTGTTGAAGGCAGTACAAGGTCATGGAGGAAAGGGTCACATAGACTTTCCTATCTATCAAGGGAAGATGGATAGTGAAGAGGTGTTGGGATGGCTTGATGCCTTAGAGAACTATTTTGACTTCGAAGAGATGGGTGAAGAGAGGAAGGTTAAGTTTTCCAAAACCAAGTTGAGAGGTACAACATTGACATGGTGGACTAGTTTTCAGAATGATAGGATGGCTAGGGGATTGGCAAAAGTCTCTACATGGGCGAGGATGAAGAGTTTGGTCAAAGAACAATTCCTACCATCTGATTACATAATTCATGTGAAGAGGATGAGGTAGAATTTAAAGAAAAAGAACTTGGATGTTATGTCCTATACTAAGTAATTTCACAAGCTTAGTATTATAGGAGGTTATGAGGAAGAGGATGAGAAAATAGCTAGGTATAACAATGGCTTGAGGTACAATCTACAAGATGAGATTGGTTTGCAAATGTCAAGGACATTAGGAGAATGTTTTCAATTGGCCATTAGAGCTGAGGAAAGGGTGAAGAGGAAGCAAGAAAGATCAAGCAATGGTGGAAGAGGAGGTAGTTCAAACAAGGGAAGAGGTAATAGAGAACAAGGACAAGTCAGCAATGATAAGAGTAGCAGTGACAAAGGTAAAGAGGTATTTTTTGATCAAAGAGGTGGATACACTCCTAGAGGAGGAGGCAGATTTGGACAATGTAGAGGACCATTCACAGGTAGGTGTTTCAATTGCAATGAACCAGGGCATCCTTCCTTCAAGTGTCCTAAATGGGAACAAGCTGATAGGGGCAGATATGAGCTAACTTGGTACAAGAAGAAGACAAGAAGGAGGAACCAAAAAAATATGGCAGACCTGTGACTGATGGTGAGTTTCTTATGGTCAAGCAAGGAGAAAGACTTCATCAAGAGCCAAAGGTAACTATTTTCAAAACAAATTGTTTGAGTCTTGGTAAGATCTGCAGATTGCTCATAGATTCAGGGTCACATAGCAATTTAGTTTCACTTGATATGATAACCAAGTTGGGGATTGAAACATTTGATCATCCTACTCCCTACAAGGCCACTTGGGTAACTCAAGGACAACATGTAGAGATTGGTAAGAGATATTTTGTGGATTTCTCAATTGGATCATATCATGGTAGGGTGCTTTGTGATGTCATTCCAATGACTTGTGGTCATATCATCTTGGGGAGACCATGACAGTATGCTAGAAGGACATTGCATGATGGATTCCATAATACATATTTGGTTCACAAAGGAGATGTTAGATACAAATTAGTGCTTTTCCTTTGGAGTAGTCAAATGAAAGTTTTATGATCTGTTTTGAGAAACATTTGCAGGTAAGTAAGTAGGGTGAGACAGGGGAAGACATTGGTAGGTTGAAAAAAGACAAGTTGCAGCAGGGTTATGAGGTGGACAGTCCTAGAAATCAGACTTTGAGGGATTTGGACAGTATCAAGGTTGGAGGCATTGAATGCCCTATAGTTGAGGGTGATAATGGTGGAGTTCTTTCACCAAGGAATCGGGGAATGAAGGCAGAAATAGTGTACAGGGACAGACTGATCTTAAACAACTAAGAGGACAAGCTGATCAATGTTTTGCTTCTGTCAAGAGTGTAGATTGGCAGAAGAGGAAGACATTGACTTCGGGAGATTACATGCCCTCTCATTGGAAGATGAAAACATCCAGGAGCAAGGGGTCTTTTGGTGGTAACACATGGGATACTTCTTGGGACAAGAAATTTGTCCTTCTTGGGGAGAATGGTGTAGGAGCACCCAAGCTCATTAGGAGTCAATTCAAGAGCCAGGAGAGTGCAGGGATTAGGAGGACCTATCCATCATATCAAAACATCAACTATGACCTTTTAAAGCTTATAATGGCATTTGGAAAGGATAAATGTGCTAAGAGAGTCAACTGTCCTAAGGGTCCTAATAAGGACCCTAGGACCAAAATGCTATGTAATTGGAATTATCATGATATAGGGCTTTAATTAGTAATATAATGCTTTAGTTAGGTCAAATAATGTTGGATATTGATGATCCAATAGGTTTTAGTTTGTGGAGTTCAATAAATTTCAAGATTGGAAATTCAAATTTTTGAATTCCAATTTGGGCGGGTAAATGAGTTTTGTGAGTTTTAATCATTTTTATGTAACCTAATCAATGAAAATTGGTTGTATCAATTGGGGAATGGTTCTATAACCCGAAAAATATCATTTGTATGGAGGTTGGGCGTTTGGAGCAAGTACTGTACGGACTGTTCTCAGAAAACTCAATAAAATTTCTATTTCTTGCATTTTTTCTGTGTTTTCTTGATGAATTACTGATTCCTATTGAAGGTATAAGCAGTTGGATGTTCTAGGAGTTTTTATTTGCATGTTTTATCACCATTGAATTCTCTAAAGACAATAATAATCAATTTCTTTGCGTTATACAACTAACTGTCCTTAAGGTGGTGTGGATTTTCATTGGTTTTGAGAGGCTGAATGGATGATTGATCCATTTCATGGAGTATTTTGACTAAAAACCTATGAAATGGATCACATTTAACATGTACCATAATAAACTAGCAAAGTAATATGCAGGGAAGAGGAAAACTAATGTGTGCATAGTGATTTGGCAAAGCAAAAAGCATGAAGATGGACCCTAGGGTATAGCAGTGGAAGATCTACCTAAAGGAGGGGTAATTTTTTGAGTTGGTAATGATTCAATATGTTGTCCTAATGGTGTAGAGTCAACAAAAAAGTTTTCGAAGTGTGTGCAAAGCCAAGATCCAAGAAGCCCTATTTTTGAGACATTTTATGGAGGGTTTTGTGATCAGGGATCCTAGATGTGTCATAGAAGGTTAGGACCTTGAAAATCCTTGGTTTTGAGACAATTTGAGACACTGTTGAAATTTTCTTAATCAGGGGATAAAGTTAGAGAGGGGTTGCTTTGTAAAAGTAGGCTAATTGAGTAGCCTTGAGCAGGGTAGGTGTATTGAAAGTGTATGTTGGTCCAAAAGAATCACTGTTGGTTTTTAGATATGTTGTGTAGGCCCTAAAAGGGTATCTCAATCCATATTTTATTTTGTAGGTGTTTTGGAAATCTTGGATGTAAAGTGGCTTAAACCAGGTTGCCTATGCTACAATGGAGGACATGCTATATGGTGGAATTTTGATGAGTTCTTTGAAACCCATTTTGAAATTGATCTAATGTTCATTTGTGAGTCATTTTGAGGTCTCCACCTCCCTCTGCATCACTGGTTAAGAGATATGTTTTACAACTTTGAAATGGGTATTTGAATCCACCATAGTTTTGTCATGTTTTGGAAAGTGTTGGAGTTAAGGGCCAAAAATTGAGTTTGCACTACTACTAGGATTGCAATGGTGAAAGGGGTAAAACCTACTTTTGATTGTTGTCAAACTTTGTTAATTGTTTGAATTGATCTAATAGGCCATTTTAATATTGTTAGATGCCTCTTGAATTCAGGTTGCCTCTTTGAGTGAGTTTGAGCCTCCTAGTTCTACATTAGAGTGGTATCAGAGCACAATAGTAGATCTTGTGTTAGTGTTTTGAATTGGTTTTGTAGGTAGGTGAAGAGGAAGAATTGAGAAAATACCTCCTAAGGGAAATACTATTGCAGGGAAGATTGACAACCATGACAAGGAGATAGAAGCCTTGAAATGAGTGGAAGAGGATGAAAGTGAAACTGAAGAAGAGGAGACTTCTAGTGAAGAGGAAGAGATGGATCCAAATGATGTGAGAATGGTGAAGATTTTGAAGGCTGTGAAGAAAAATGGACATGGAAAAATGGATTTTCCTATGAATGGAGGAAAAATTGATAGTGAAGAGCTCTTGGATTGGATAGGGGCTTTGGAAAACTAGTTTGAGAGTGAAGAAATTGATGAACAGGACAAGGTGAATAAGGCAAAATAAAAATTAAAAGTAAATGATTTTTTGTGGAGGAATTTTGTGCAAGAGGAAAGGGAGAGACAAGGAAAGAACAAGATCACTTCTTGGGAGAGGATGAAGACCAAACTAAAAGTTAAATTCCTTCCTTGTGATTATAATATTCAATTGCTTAAGAAGTTACAAGGTCTTAGACAAAATGATTTAGATGTACAAGCATATACTGAAGAATTTTATAGGCTAAGCATAAGAACTAAACATGAAGAAGATGATGAATAAATGGTTGCTAGGTACTTGAATGGATTGAGGTATAACATTCAGGATGAGATCAGCTTGTTGGCACCTAAATCAGTTGAACAATGCTTTCAAGTGGCAATCAGGGTAGAAGAAAAATTAAAGAGGAGACAAGAGAAGGCAGTAAGAGGAAGAGGAAAAACTTTGAGGGGTAGAGGCACCACTTCAACATCAAGAGGGGCCAAGGAAGACTTTGAAAATGCTGATAAGAACAAGGAACAAGCACCTGAAGCAAGAGGAGGATGGAGAGGTGGAAGAACTAATTTCAAACAAAGGAGATTTCAATGAGTTTTTAGGTAGGTGTTATAGGCACAATGAATTTGGACACCCAACTTTCAAGTGTCCTCAAAATCAAAGTCCAACTTCAAGTGGTGATAGAAGGAGTGACAGAAGAACACAATTGTTTCAAGAAGAAGAATGTGAAAGTTCAAGAAGACCTATAGATCCAGAGGTGGGAGAAGCACTCATGATGAGAAGGACATTGTTGCAAGCACCTAAATAGGAAGATATGATCCAAAGAAGGAGTCTATTCAAAACTTCATGCAAAGGCAAAGGTAAAGTGTGTCAAGTTGTTATTGATTCTGGTTGTCAAGATAACATGGTGTCCAGGGAAATGGTAGTCAAATTGAATTTAGAGAAGATACCTCATGTAGCACCTTACAAATTTTCTTGGGTGAATGATAGTAAAAAATTAGTGGTGAATGAGCAAGCCTATGTGGATTTCAAAATTGGGGAGTACAAGGATAGAGTCTTATGTGATATATTGCCAATGGATTGTTGCCATTTTCTCTTGGGGAAAACCTACTTTTTATTATTTTCAAAATTTTTGAATTGTTTTAATTGATCTAATAGGCCATTTAAATCTTGTTAGATGCCTCTTGAAGGTATGTTTTCACTTTGAGTGAGTTTGAGCCTCCTAGGTCTGCATCAGTTTCTTTTCTCTTTTTTGGAGAGGAGTTTTATCCCATTGGGTTTTCTCCTTTTCTCCATTTGTGAGAGATTTATTTTTTCATTTGTACATGGGTACCTACAATGGCCTAGAATTCAAGACCCATATTTGTATCTTTTACATCATTTTCATAATAATATTCTCCCTAAGTTGCACTTGGGGGGGGTGTTAGAGTGAATTAAAGTTGTGTACCTAGTTAATTCATTCACTAGATAATTAGAAGACTTATTCACATGATTAATTTTACTTAAGATATGAGATTATTTCTAGAATTCTTAGTTTTTTTTTCTAGAACTTATCTTATCTAGCTATTTTGCATGATGCCTAGGTAGTTAGTTTGTTAGTTGTCTCATGTCATAGGATTATGACACATGTCAACATCATGTTCAATACTACATCTCAACCTTTCCTATATAAGGAAGGTAATTTTACTCATTTGTATCATACTTCATACATCATCATTTTGATAGGTCTTAATATCAAGAAAGCTCATATTCTTGCATACTCTCTTGTAGAAGGTTTTCATTGTTTTTGCAAGTGGTCTTGGGTATTGACCTTGATTATTCATTTATTTCCAAAGAGAATAGGTTCTTGGATGCCTTGTTGACATAGAGAAATTCTACCATTGCTTTTAAATCTCGTGTTCTTTATCATTTGGAAGCATCAACTATTTTTATTAATAGGAAGAGGAGCTTCTTCTTGTTAATCTTGATACAGCCATTTAGAAAAAAAATGTTCATATGCAAACTCCTTATTGAGTTCACCCCACTTAGAAAAGAGTGTGGGCTAAAAATTTATAGTGGTAAAGTATTTTCAATATACTATGATCCCATACATTTTTGGAGAAGATAAAATTTTTCCTATATAAAAGGATCCTTTGAGATTGTAGTCACCACAACCATTATCTAGTACTTGGACATTGATTTTGAAAAGGCTAGTATAGATGGATCAATATAGGAAGTGGAATGTAAAGCTACATAATTATTGGGAACTTGGAGTAACTTGTGGTATTTCTCTTCCAAGTTTTTACAATAATAAAAGGGTTTATGATCATCATAAATGGTAACTTCAGTCTTGTTATACAAAAAATTTATACATTGATGATAAGTGGATGGGATTGCCTATGTATGGAATGTATCCATGGGAATACTAGGAGAATTTTATAGGGTAGATCAAGATCCTATACTTGAAATTTAGTTTCAACAATCATAGGACCATCTTGGATAGGTAATATTATAGTTCCTTTTAATTTTGTTTCATTATCATCATAGGATCTGATAGTGATTGAAATGAAGAAAATTGGTGGTCTATGTTTTGGGAGATAGAACTACCAATTTCCTCCAAGTTTCATTCAAGGAAACCTTAGATATCTAAATCTAGGAATGGAAACGAGGGAAAGATATCTACAATAAGGTGTCCTAGGGTGTGATTAAATATTAAAAGGGGGTTCACTATGAAGCAAGGGCTTGGAAAGACAAGAAATATAAATGACATGAAAAACTTGAGTATATGACCTAGAAAATGAACTCAAATCAAAATAGAAAAGCTGGAGATAAATAGAGGCACACCTAGAAGAAATATGTGATTAAAAAAAGCTCCAAAACCCTATAATTCTATTTTTTGAAGCTCACTAGGACTCATACACCAGTCTGGGTGATTTAGTCCCAAACTAGGGTTTCTGTGTAAAAAATGATATCTCTGAGTGATTGATCTAGACCTCTTGAAATTTGGAAAAAGGAAATACTAAGAGTCATATGATGTAATTAATGATGGAATTCAATTCAATTTCATAATACAAAGAGATTCCAACCACTTTTCTTCCCTCAAAACTCTATCTTGGCTTGTTTTCAAATTTTCACCTAGTCTCCCTAGTAGGTCAACATACCTAGTTTCTTTAACATAACTTTCAAATTTTCCTAAGAAACTCTCCAACCAACAACCATTATAAACACCCATTAATGATCTCTTTAATATACTTCAAAACTTCATAGGACTCTTTTAGACCAACTCACTCAAAATCAAGAAATTGTGCTATCCTGGACCCTAATTAGGTCAATTTTGCAAAGCAAGTACCCTTTAAACATCCCAAAAACCAAAAATAACTATTAAAAATCTTCAAATAGTCCCTAAAACCAAAAAAGCTCCAAGTTATATCACAAAATGATCCCTCCAAGATGCATTTTCACCAAACCCTCACTTTGTGCCAATATAAAGGGGTTGTATTGAAAAACCAATTTCCCAACCTTCCCATATTCTATAAACTCATCAAAAACTTCTAAAAATACCTAAAAAAGCTTAATAAATCACTATAAATTTCTTCCCCCAAGAATTACAACTTTTTCGACCCTTAAACCACTCATTTCACTCACAAATACACACATTTGCTAACAAGAGCATCATGAAAAGTCACTCGCCTCACCACGCCTGCTCATAAAAACCATTTAAAACCAATAATCCTACCATTTGAGACTCATTACATAGAGCAAAAATGAGAACAATAAGTGGAATGAGTCAAAATTACATTTTAAGTCTTTAAACCCTTGAAAAATGGTGTTTTCATACTTGCTTGCAGAAAATCAAGCACTAAGCACTCAAAATTCAATGGATTCCAGTGCCAAAAAGTCCAATAGGATCTTAAGATGTTTCTCCACTAAAAACAAGTCACTACAAGCCATAAAAATTTTTTACGGGCCTAAAAATCTAGAGAACAGAGAATTAGTAGAAATTATACAGGAAAAGGTGTGTTTTTTATTGATTTTCTCTTTAAGAATAAACAACCACCACCAAAAAAGACCATCCAACATATATATAAAATTTTTTACATCAAGAAAATTTCAGCCAACTAACTCAAACCAAGCTTCTAACTACTTGACTCTTGACATTCCACCATTTTGCAATTCCTTGCATGTTTAGCAAATTTACATTTTTTTGACAACTTTTCAAATTGAACTCCCAACCACCTAATGACCTTTTAGAAGGAATTATTACATCAAAAACATGAATTAACACACTAAAGCAAACATTAGACCTCATTTACACAAATTGATCCAAGGTTCCCATGCACCATCATAAGCCCAAGGTGGCAATTTGTCCCACTATTAGGGTTGGGCTGAAATTATAGTATTCTCTAGTGATCTTGTGTAGTTTCTCTCTTGTCAATCTTTGTCTCAAGCCTCGACTATTTTTCTCGCATGTTGTGGATCAGATCTAAGGTGTTTGTCCAAGAAATGTTTACAAGTGGAACATGATGTACACTATGCAAACAAACACATGATCACAAGGGCTGCTGGAACCTCATGCCATCCACTAGGTGAGCGCCTAGAGACACATATGCACGTAGCTTGTATGTGCTCACACAGAAAAGCAAGTGGCTATGGGAAAGTCACGCCTAAGTTCAGCTCCCATATGTACAACCATACCAAATCTATACCTCCAAATAACTTGGATAAGGTGCCACAAAACATGAACAACAAGATTCACAAGGCAACCAAAGCTTCATATGCTTGACACCCATGAATGAAAAAGATGAAAACATAGGAAAGAAAAGTCTGTTATACAAGGTGGCCATATAGTAGATATTGTAAATGTGAAAGGTAGTGTAAGGTACTGTTGTGCAGTTTTTGCACACACGCCCCACTTGGAGTAGGGACCCTCTTTTCGGATGTCTTTTGACCTTTTGGTTTTATTGGATTTATCATTTTAGGGTCTTGACATATTGGTCTTGCTGGCTTTGACCTTGCCTTGAGGTTTGAATTGAGTGAAATTGAGTTTTAAGCCAAATCCAGGTTTTCACCTGGATTCGGGATTTTTCAGCTCCGACGGATTTTCCTGGGCCCTGGCTCTTTGTCCGTTCCTGGTCGGATTCTCTGAATCTGGGTTTCTGGCTGACTTCGGGATTTTCCGGTCCTAGCGGATTTTCCCGGGCTCTGCCAAAATCCCGATCTTTGTCCTTTCCCCGGTTTCTGCATTTCTGCGCATCTTGGGATTTTTCGGAATTCTGTTTTGGGCTCGGGTTTCCGGATTTGTCAGAAGTGTCTTGTCACACATTAATTACCAAGGTACCTTTGCTCAGACGGGTATATGGGCAGATTTAGGGCATTTTAAGCATCATTCTGATTTCATTGCTCACTTGTTTCTGCTCTGGCGATTATAAATTCTCATTTGTGCTTAGAGGATTGATTTGGATTGCTTGTGTGTGAATTGATTGGAGCGCTACTGGTTAAAGTTTTCATTGCTAAGGATGCGTTTGGTTTCTTCCTCGAGCTCGAATTTCATCTGCATTAATCCATGGTAGGTCATCATTGGCCCTCCTTTTATTTTGCCTGGTGATTGAGTGTTTCTACATTGGGTGATGATAATTTTGGGTCGGCCCTTGCTTGATTTTCATTCTGTATTTATAGAGTTGGGGTTGGATTCATTTCTTCAAGAATTTCTATTTTCGTGCCCTAGGAGATTGCATTTATCCATTAGATAACGGGTGCATCCTTTATACAGGGTTAGGGTTAGATTATTTGCCTTCTTAGTGCGAAATCAGCCATATTGTACGAGGTTAGGGTTTTCCTCGGTGTTCGGCCTAGAACTGAGAAGTCATTGTGATTGAGCAATCTTGTCCTGGTATCACGCTGACCCCCCCATCCTGTGAAGATCCGGGTGCTTTAGGTAAATACTTAGCTGATATTTTAAACCTTAAAGTTTCCCCTAGTTTTAATGGCGGAGGTCTGGTTATTCAAATTAGGGCATCGTTGTTTTGGCATAGGGATTCGTCCTTTGAGAACTTTTGAGAATTTCACATCCTTTGCGTTCTGAGTCTTGTTGATTACTGTCAGTTTTGAGACCATTAGAACTCAGGTAGAGGAGATCCCGTGACCATCTGGCTTTTGGTTCACATTTTGTCATTTATCGGGTTTCTGAGGTCCTCGCGGAATTCCGCCACTTTCGGATTTTCCCGGTTTGGGCTTATTCCGCGGGCTGGGGTAATTACTGGAACATTTCAAGTTGTCCGCGAAAATCCGTTCCATCTGGATTTTTCCGGATCATACTGCCTGGCTTTGTCCTTTTTGATGTTTCGATGATAGGACTAATGGAATGAATGTTAAATGCTGATTTCTTGTTGCCAATGAGTGAATTTCATGATTATCTTTTGATCTTTCATCCGTACTAACGACCCATTTGACTAATGATGCTTTGGCAGCAGGAATCTGTTTGGGTCGGATTTCTCTGAAATTCCACCCCGACGGTATTTTCCCGGATTGCGATATTGTCCCAAACTGCTTTGTTTTTCCGGATCTTCAAAGGATTAGCAGTTGTGATGAATTTTAATTGATTTATATGATTTCTGCTAACCTTTTGGATAGGAATATGCCTAATAATTGAATACTAATGGTGTCTTTTGTGAATGCAGGCCGAACCAAGCAAGGCTGCTACCAGAAAATCTAAGGGTGGCTCGAAGGGGTCATCCATCTCTGAGGAAGAATGGTTACGACTAGATATGAAGAGTCAACTTCCAGAGAGCAAGGTATCTTATGTGTGGGCTGAAGTATCTGACACTAATGTTGGGGCCTGGAGATATGAAGAATTTAAGCAAAGGACATCGGAGAAAGACCTGTCAGCCCTGAGGCAAGGAATGATGAAATCTGGACTAGTACATGTGGCAGGCTTCCCTTCGGCAATTCAATGCTATGAGTTGATTCTTGAGTGTGCCAGGAAGTATGATTTTGATACACAAAGGGTGGTTAGTACCGAGGGAAGAGTTCTGGAAAATTTCAATCCTATTTCCATTGCACAAGCTTTCAGCA
Source organism: Sequoia sempervirens (assembly GCA_007258455.2). Lineage (NCBI taxonomy): Eukaryota > Viridiplantae > Streptophyta > Pinopsida > Cupressales > Cupressaceae > Sequoia > Sequoia sempervirens. The sequence goes on from VDFB02026320.1 coordinate 154,962,665, forward strand.
TGCCTGATCTACCTTCAGTGTGTGCTCTAAGTATAGACATTGCCAGAACATATTATGAGAATGAGCCCATCAAGGCTCAACAAATGATCAACTCATGGTTAGAGAAGCCAAAGTCCCACCATTCTAAGTTGCCCAAGCAGTTGCACAGGGTTAAGTTCAGGTCAGATGTATATGATGCTATCACCCTTTTGAGCAGGGTGGCAGGATTGAAAAGTGCAGGAGTGTTGGAGAGTTGGATGGTCCATGTGATCACCAAAATTGGACAAGGGACCAATTATCACTGGGTTGGGCTTATCAGTGCAGAAATTGACAAGCAATTAAGGAGTGTCCTAGAGACCAAGAAATTTACTATGTCTTCTTATATCATGTATGTGTTAGCCATATCCTACCCATACAAGGGTCTGAACCCATGAGGGACGCTTGGACAGAATATTATCTACGAGGTCTATCTAGAATTGCATCTTCGGCATAAAGATTACATAAGGGCTAATGATGCATTCACAATGCATATCATTCGGATGCTACAGAATGCTGAACACATGAGGCTGTCGGATGGGGTCAAGGGATTGATAAAGAACTATGGAGCTTGGTTCATCCAATTCTCCACCTTCACCTACCTCAGAATTGATCGATGTTCGGTCGCTCCATACAGGTTGCCTCGGTATCCCACTGATCACCTTGTTTTGTTGGAGGTTGTGAGGAAAATTTGTGAATTTGATGCTATGGCAAAGAGAGAGAAGCACAAGACAGGCTTTGGTGGAGACTTCCCCCTTGGAATCGGTGTGGCAGAAATGTTCCCTTCTATCCAATCAACCCACACTGCAGGAGAAAAACTGGCAGCATATGGTTTCTCTTTCCATTCCAAAAGGATGAACTTTGACATAACTGGAGAAGCACAGAGGAAAGCTACTAGGGAGTACAGGCATAAGGATGACCTGGAAGATTATTGGGTCAATATCAAAGACGACCTTGAGGCTAGAAAGAAGAGATATTCCAGGCTCCCTGTGGAGGCAGTCAGACAAAACAATGTCAAGCTGATCCCAGATCAGCTGGAGGATGATGGAAATCTGGTACAGGACCACGCCTATGAAGTAGTGAAGGATTGGCTGGTTGGGGATATCAATTGGAATGAGGATGAGGTTACAGAATTGGAAGATCTAATGGCCCCGGTTATGAAATTCACTCTTTCTTGGCTTAAGCATAAGATTTGGTAGCTGGAGAATGAGAAGGTAACCTGCACCTTCAATTTGATGGGCAATCTCAACCCCATGTCTACTTCAGAGGAATCAGGGGAAGATGACCCCAAAGGGAAAACTGCCAAGAGCTCCCCTTTCAAGATTAAGATCAGAGGCCCCAAAGAGGGTGAATCCAAGGCAAAGAGGAAGCTGAAAGGGAAGAGAAGATGGAAGACTTTGGCGCTTAGTAAGTCCTCTGATGAGGAAGAGTTGGGAAAAGCAGAAGAGGAGGATGTTCCTCCACCGCCGAAGAAGACAAGAATGACCAGGGCTTCAAAGAAGAAGAGTCAAGATACATCAAAGGATGAGCCTCCGATTGTTGATGTGGAGAGCTCAGGAGGGGAGAAAGCTAAATTCGACACAAGGAGATCCAGGACTCCCTCTCCAAAGGATGCTGTGCCGAAGGCAGATCCTCCGCCAAAATCACCAACCGCAGAACCATCTAAGGTTGTTTCTCCTCCATCAAGCGCACATGAAGAGGAAATTCCAGAGGAACATGAAACTAGCGGAGGGGGGGAGCTCTTCGAGGAAGGGACACTCTTTGGTGAGGCTGCGGGGATCGAGGCAGAGGAGATTGAGAAGCATCCTTCCCCTTTGGTGATGTATGAGGATTCTCTGGAAAATGGCAGGGGTGACGGATTCCCTGAGCAGAAGATACTCCTGTTAAAACCCCATCACCAGTGCAACCAGAGGCGGAGCTTGATGAAGGCGATCAAGGTGAATAGATTCCTAGGAAGGAGGATGATAAAGTAGCTATAGAGGAAGAAGAGAAAATGACAAAACAATCAGAAGGAATCAGAACTGAAGAAATCTAGGTAGACCCTGTAGCCCCGGACTAGTTAGAAAAAGAACTTGCAAGGAAAAAACAAGTGATTGTTGAGGATACTCCCTTGGACTGGGATGAAATGCTATCAAAGATCAGTAAAGGAAAGAAAAAGAAGACAGCTAGGGTAATCTCAAGGGTGGAAAGAGATGAAACAAACAACAGGGTTATCCATATTGCCACCCCTGCTGCAGACAAAACAAGAGAGGAAGTCACCGGTTAGGACTACCATGTTCAGACTATCAACCTCGAGCCGGCCTCCATGGAGCAAGATATAGAGGAGTATGAAGGGTCCAGTGCTGTAATCATTAGCAGATTGAGGAAAGAGACCCGAACCAAGCATGAACTGAAGAAAGAAAATGAGAGACTAAGAAAATGCTTGGAGGAGGTGATGAAACCCTTGCAGTCCCTCCATCCTTCTTCATCTGCCGCTCCTGGATTTTTGCCCAAGGAAACCATCTCCAGAATTAAGAAATTGAAAGCCTCAGCTCAAGCTGCCATGGATTGGTTGATGAGTGTGCAAACGAAAGGAGATGATACCATCAGGGATATTCTTTCAGTTGGAAAAGATGCAGTCAAGGCTAGAGAATTATTAGAGCATGTACTGTCCTAGGATAAGGAGGACATGGATCTCTTGCTGCAGAAATCAAGGGTTATCTTGGGGCATGGCAAAGAATAGCTGGCTAAGGATGGCATCCTTCCTTCTTCCAGATTGGATGAACCTTGGGAATGGTTTGAAGCTCTGCAGATTAGGCAGAAGGTCATAAGGAAGATCCAGAAGCGGAAGAAATCAATTGATGGGGAACTCACTGCAGTATATGATGGATGCATTGCCTTCTTTGAGGTAATGACGGGTAGGAAGAAGATAGCTCCCAAATATATGATCTTGGAGCAACTGAAGGAGTGGTGGCATGAATTTTATGCCCCGAATTCTGAAGGAGTTATAATGGGCCACCAGTTGGATGATGTAGTCACCTACTTGGCGGTAATGAATAGATATCTGTCCAGCAAGGAAGATTGGAGTAAAACTGTTGAACAGTCCAAGGAGGAAATTGACTCTATTAAATGTCGGCTCAAGGTTTTGCCTTTGCCACCTGTCACCGAGTTGGATGGAATATTTTTGAGGGTCCAAGGGTCATCGGTTCAGAAAAAGGGTAAGGGAAGTGGTAGTTAATGCTCATTTCAAGATTTGTGCTTCCCTATTTTCATAGGGCACGCATTGGACCAGACTTCATTGGGGACTGTGTCAAGGCCGACCTTGATGGTGGAGGGCATTTAATGTGTGCCTTTGTTTGATTTCCTTCCTGATCTGACCTGTTTTGGCAGTTTTTATTATTTTGTAAAAATGTTTGGCTGGGCTGACATATCTTGGGATTTGCTATAAATAGGAATTCTTGCCTCATTGTAAAGGGTTAGACATTAGCAAGAAGACATTAGAAATTAAAGAGAAAGAACTAGAGTATTGTGTAATAGGAGTAGTATTCAATTTCTTGAAGCAAATACTGTATCAAAACAGTGGAATTGTTGCAACATTTTGGGTGATTAATACAACTGAAGACATTGTGGTTTTCCTGGTGCAATCTTTTGTGTTATTCCATCTTGCATGGTTCCTGTTGTTCTATCTTTCAAATTGCTTGAAGATTTAGGGTTTAATATTCAGAAATAGATTAGTTTCAGTTTGGTGAATGGTGTTTATGATTTCATATTTGGAATGTTTGTAGCAATCTCTGGTCTATACTCCCAGTAACTATCTGATTGTAGTAGGCTAGTGAAGTTAACCTGGACCGAATATTTATCTGTGCTTAAGTTCGATTGTAGATGCATATCTATGGTTTGAAAATCTATATACCTTAGAAGATTGCACTGTTCTTGTGATATTGCATTGTGGGTTAAGCAAGAATTGGTTATTTTAGATTGATCCATTCCAGATATCTGTCATTTGCATTGTTCATTCTAGGAATAGTTTAGATCTTATTCAATCCTTGCACCCTTGTTTTTTGCTATTTCTTTATTATCTGGTTAGATTTAGGATTTAAGATCATCATATTGCAAGATCTGATAAGTGGAAAGATATAGTTTGCTTGTAGTAAGGTCCGATTGTGATTACCAGTATTTTCACATATTATTTGAGTTGTTTATGCATTGTTATGACCTAACACCCGAGAGACCTTGGGGTGATTTTCAGTGATTTATTATTGAAAATAACCTTTCAAGAGAGATAGAATATTGCATTCTGTCTGAGTTGTTACTGTGTAGAAAACACCATCAACAAATTGGCGCTAGAAGGAGGGCCTAAATGAGCACACTGGATTGTTTTTCGAATACCATCTCTCCAGAGAGATTTAGGAGAAATACCAGATCTACCACAGGAAGGAATATTTAGAGGAGCTATAGTTCCCCCTAGGTCAAGAAGGACTCGAGAAAGTGGAGAATCATCATCACCCATCCCTTCACCCGCATCATCCAGATCTTCACATCAAGAGGTTGAAGCCATACCCATCTCTGAAGTAGTTCCCATTCAGCAACCTCAGCCTGTCATTAACCAACCACAACCACCTCCCCCACTTCTACCAATGGCTTTCCTTTGCTAATAATCCATCGCCCTTATTCTTCCAAGCCTATAATGTAATGCCCAAAAACCCTAAGCATTTCCATTCAAAATTCCATGCCAATGACCCAAATAGGACTGTAGAAGAACATGTGAGGATTTTCCAAACCTGTCTCAAAGACAGAGGGATTGTCCATGAGGATGTCGCCTGTAGGTTGTTTCCTTACTCACTAGGAGAAGAAGCCTTTTACTGGTACAACCATCTCCCTGCCGGTTCAATTCTTAATTGGAATGATCTTGAAACTGCCTTTTTATAGAAGTTCCAAATACCCATTAGTGCCAACGAGTTATACCTGCAATTCATCAAAGTCAAGAGAGAGGTCAATGAGCCAATATCCAGTTTCAATAATAGGTTTCACCGTGCATACACCAGATTGCAAGACCCGTATGTTTTAGATGATGATACAGCCCTGGGAGTCTATTATGAAGCTCTGGATAGCCTAACAACAACCTGTCTGAAATTGAGACCCAATCCTCCAGGAACCCTAACTAATGCTTATACAGAGGCTGTCAAGCTTAGTACATATTTGAGACAACACTTGACTGGACCGCTGCCTTCTTTAGGACCAGTTGCGCATCTTGGCTAGGTTCAAACAGTAAATCAGGCACTTACCAATCATACTCCAATCATGAACCAAGTTCCTTAATTACCTATGGTGTCACACCCTGGTCATCCCATGAGCCAAGTCTCCCCTATGACGAACTTCCCACAACAACAGGTTAACCAGCCCATGTATCAGCCACAGCCAAATAGTTTCCCTGCTTATCTACAAAATTATGAAGTATTACATCAGTCTATGGGATCTACTACAATGTATGTCCCTCCTCAGAGTAACCCAAGTCGGCCCCCTTTTGTAGACTCGAATAAAGAAAGGATTGATGAAATGGCTGAGCAGATAAAGAAGCTAAACCTAGAGGTGACTTACCTCAGGAATCAAAATAGTCAGTTACAAGCTGCTCAGAAAAGTATGCAGTCCAATCAGAACAAAGATTTTTCACAAGGCCAGAATTTTGATAGGGGACAACGTAATGAGAGAGGATCCTATAATGATAGAGGATACCATCAGGATAGGGGTTACAACAATGATAGAGGGTTCAATAATGAAAGGAGACAAAATTTTGATAAAGGCCAAAGTAGTGGATCAGGATTTGATAAGAGGCCATCACAGGGACAGAATAGAACGTGGAATATGGGACCTAACAATGGACGAGTTCCTACTCCCTTGGATCAACCCATCAACCAATCAAAAAACCGGCCAGTCAGTCAAGACAAGCATCCCAGTGGAGTATATTTGGCTGAAGTAGCCCTGTCAGGATGGTGTAGGCTCCACAAGAAAAGTCAGCATTCAGAGTTAGAATGTCCAGAGTTCCAAACTGCTACCTCTATTTTCCAGTATGAGGTGGAGAATAATGCGAATGGGCAGGAGATTGTTCCCTCAAGCCCTTATGATTCTCCTATGTTAGTACCCTTCCCAGCAAATGAAGAGAATATCCTAGAGGAAGAATCTGACTCCCATGAACACAAAACAGATCAAGTCTGCAATGGAGATGAAGTGGCTCAGCTATTCAATGAAGAAACAATGAATGATAATGGCCCTCTTGATTAGGAGGAAGCCTATGTTGAAGAAGTACAGATGTTCCAGAGGTAGGGTTTGAGGGATATGCCTCATAGGCGCCCACAAGCTGGAGGTCCTTTCACTACTTCCATTCCTCCTAACAACTTCAGTACTCCCCCAGATCCTCATGCTAGCAATAATCCATCCTATCCACCTGTTTCTAGACAATACCTTTCTAAATAACGACAAGCTCAAATTGACCCACTGAGGGAAAAGGTTGTTCAAGTGTGTAAAGACAAGGTGGAGGAACCTCTCAGGGAAGTATCAACCAATATGAGCGAGGAGTAGATGGCTTCTTATGTTGCTGAGGAGTTCAAGAAATTAAAGGTAAATCTTTCAGCATTTGAATTATTAAAATTCCCTACAATTAGGAAGGCAGTTTTGGGTACTTATGATGCACGTTCAGTGTCTTTGGACAAGCCTTCTGGTGAAGATATCAGCAAGATTTCTAGTTCTCAGCCTCAGAAGACACAAAATCAGACTAACCTTCCCCCTAGAGATAAAGGAAAAGAAAAGGATAAGACTCAAGTGGCTCAAGTAGAACTTAGCCTACTTTGTTTCAAGGAAAGACAGAAACTCCACCATTTCTGATTTCTGTGCGCATATTCGGTAAGAATCTGCATAATTGTTTATTAGATTCTAGTGCTTCCACCAATGTGATGCCATTTGGAGTTTGTAGGGCTCTAGGAATTACACCTGCCGATTCTCAGAAGAAAGTGACTCAGTTAGATAGAACTAAAGTAAATGTGGTGGGAGAGTTAAACATGATCCAAATGCAGATAGCCTCTGATCCAAGGATTTAGCAGGTTATCAATATTCAGGTAGCTGATATTCCTAATGCATATGGTTTGATTCTAGGAAGAGATTTTACCAAAGCTTTGAATGGGTATGTGTCCACTGATCATTCTCATATGTGGCTTCCCTGGAAGGGAGTGCCCAATCAAATCAGAATTGAGAGAGAACCAAGAATGAAATACATGATCACAGAATACCAAAAGACTTTAGCAGAAGTTTTGATATCAGAAGTCAGTATGGAAAATTACATGCTATCGACTCAGTACGAGGAATCAGACTCAGAGGAGATATTGATGCTGCACACAATTCCTAATGATGCAGAAACGGGATCCAGCCCTATTACTATTTTGACAGAGTCGGTTCAGGAAGAAAAGGAACCTGAAGATAATCAGATTAGTCTATTGGACAATTTCTAGGAATTCATCAAGTAGTGTATGGAGAATCAAACCCACCTAGGGAAAAGGACAAGCTTTGAGGAATTACTCTTACCTAATTGGTGTAGAGTTCATAATGCTTCCCATTCAGAGTTGGAGTGTTGTTTATGCCAAACAGCAGTAGAACAAGTATAGAGATGCATGAGTCCAACTCAAGTACTTAAGACAGACAAGCAGAATCCTCAGGAAGAGTGTGAAAGCAAGAGGCCTATATTGCCTAAAGAATCACACAACAATATTGAGCCAAAGGATGTAATAAAGAAGACTACCACTGCTGAGTGTTGGACTCTCAGATTTGATGGATCCAAATCCAAACATGGAGCTGGGGCAGGGTTTGAACTGATTAGTCCAAAAGGTAAGAATTTCTTTGTAGCCCATAGGCTCCAATTCCATTGCACAAATAATGTAGCCGAGTATGAAGCATTAATTCATGGACTTCTTATGGTGCTTAAGAAAAAGATCAAGGTTCTACAAGTTTTTGGTGATTCAAAATTAGTAGTCAAACAAGTAAGGAGGCAATATGCATGCCATGATAGGAGAATGACTAATTATAGGCATAGAGTATGGGACCTCATTGAAGGGTTTGATGCCTTCAACATTCAATTGATACCAAGATGGAAGAATCAAACAACTGATTCTCTGGCCCAGGCAGTAAGCACTCTGCAACCTCTATCCATGTCAGGATTAAAGAAATTCACTGTTGAATTGACCCCTGTGCCTTCAGTACCAAACAATGTTACTAACTTCCAGGTATTTGAGGATGACAAGCATATTCTAGATTTTATCACAAATATGGACGTTTTTGCTTCTCAGATCATTGATGAAATAGAACCTCAGGAAGCAGAACTGGATTTAGAAGGTGTACTGAATCTGAAGTCTAATACTATTCCTAGGGGAATGGTGCAGTTGGAACAAATTTTTGATATGGACAAGATTAGGGGTTAGGAACAAGAGTCCAAGAAGGAGTCCATCAGAGGACAGTGTGATACTTATAATATGGGAACTGAAGATAATGTCAAAAACATCTTCATTGGCAAAGTATGCACTCCCGAAGAAAGATGAGGAATAATTGGAGCACTGCACAGCTTCCCAGATATTGTAGCTTGGAGTTATGAAGACTTGAAAACTTATGATACATCAATCATAACCCATACTATACCCCTGAAGCCAGATGTCAAGCCTTTCAGATAGAGACAGAGACCTATCAATGCATTACTAGAACCACTAATACAGAAGGAAGTTCAGAAATTGCTTTCCGCTAGAATCATATTCCCTGTCAGGCATTCAACATGGGTGGAAAACCTGGTTCCAGTAAGAAAAAAGAATGGAGAAATTAGGCTCTGTGTTGATTTCAGGAATCTAAATAGATCGTCAGAAAAAGATAACTATCCAGTTCCTTCGTTAGATGAAGTACTTCAAGTGGTTAATGGGTCTCAGATGATGTCCTTTCTGGATGGTTATTCTGGATACAATCAAGTGATGGTCCAGTATGAGGACAAACATAAGACTGCTTTTACAACCAAGTGGGGTACCTTCGCCTACAGGAGGATGCCCTTTGGACTCATTAATGCAGGAGCCACGTTCCAACGAGCTATGGATATTGCCTTCAAAGATATCATAGGCAAATGCATCATCATTTATACGGATGACTTAACTATTTTTTCAAAGAACAAAGGAGATCACATCTCAGATTTACGCAAAGTGTTCCAGAAGTGCAAAGAATTTGGCATATCCTTGAATCCTAAGAAGTGTATTTTTGGAGTAACAGAAGGAAAGCTGTTGGGACATGTCATATCAGAAAAAGGGAATTGCTATAGATCCTGAGAGAGTGGAGGCCATATTGAAGATTCAGCCGCCTGCCAGTAAAAAGGAGATGAAGTCCTTCTTTGGTAAGATTAACTTCGTCAGAAAATTTATCACTGGATTTGCTGAAATTGTTAACCGTTAAATGCAATGTTGAAACAAGATGCTAAGATAGAATGGACTACAGAAGCAAAGGAAGACTTTGCAAAAATCAAAAGAGCCATTGCTGATGCTCCAGTGTTGGTAAGTCCGAACTACAGCAAGCCCTTTTATATCTATTCGTTTGCTTCAGACCATTCATGTGCTGGAATGCTGACGCAAAAGTTTGATGAGGGGAATGAGCATCCCATTGCTTTTATGAGTTCACCATTAAAAGATGCTGAGTTGAAATATCCAAGTGTGGAAAAGCAAGCATATGCCCTGGTCAGAGCAGTAAAGAAATTCAGGCATTATATCCTTAGAAATAAGGTGTATGCAATTGTTCCTGATTCTGCAGTTAAGTTACTTCTGATGCAGAATGATTTAGGGGAGCGTAGAGCTAAATGGGTGACCATGCTTCAAGAATATGACATTGAGATCTAGCCTATGAGGCTGGTAAGAGGACAAGGACTCACCCAAACTATGGCTGAAATAGGCCCTGAATTGTCTGTTCAGAACTATAACGTTGAAGAGGTTTCCCCAGATGGTTGGTATGAGGACGTAGTCTATTATCTGCTGAATCAACGAGCTCCAGGTCATCTTAATGTAGTTCATAGGAGAGCTTTGCGATTGAAAAGTGATGGTTTTATGTTGAAAGGGGTTGTTCTGTACAAGAAGAATCATGAAGGCATTTATTTGAGATGTCTTGGGAAGCAGGAAGTTGATCGAGTGATGACTGAATTTCATGAGAAATATGGCACTGGTCATGGTTCTGCAATCGCCACTGCAAATCAGATTTTGAGGGCAGGTTACTACTGGCCCACGCTGTTCAAAGATGTTCATCAACATGTATGAACCTGTCACACTTGCTAGACTGCAGCAACAAGAGAAAGGTGTGCAGCACTTCCACTCCAACCGGTTACCGAGGTAAGACCTTTTGCTCAATGGGGTATGGACTTTATAGGCCCCATCAACCCCCCATCTTCTGCGGGGCACAGGTACATTCTCACTATCATTGATTACTTTACAAGGTGGACTGAAGCTTTTGCTTGTAGGCAATGTACATCTGAGGTAGTGATTGATTTCTTAGAGTCGGCTATTCTTAATCGTTTTGGATGCCCTATTGCTATTGTTTGTGATAATGGTTCTTCCTTTGCATATTTGAAATTTTCAAATTGGGCCTTTGATCATGGCATTATTGTGAAGTTTGCATCTAATTATTACCCCCAGGGAAATGGCTTAGCAGAGTCCTCTAATAAGAACCTATTGACTGTCATCCGTAAGTTGTTAGAGAGGAACCCAAAAGACTGGCACACCCAGCTCCGGTTTTCCCTTTGGGCAGATCGTACCAGACTTAAGTCATCCATTGAAACATCTCCTTATCACTTAGTATATGGTCTGGAGCTAGTATTCCCTATCCAACACAAGATCCCAACTTTGCAATTTATAAATCAATTTTATGATGAAGGGGACAGAAGGGAGGCTAGGTTAACAGAACTGCTGCACCTTGAAGAGAAACGCGACAATGCCCTTGAGAACTTTGCCAAACATCAGGGGGTAGTCAAGAGATGGTTTGACAGGAGAGCCAAAGTCAAAGCTTTCAGGATTTTTGACCTTGTCCTATACTGGGATAAACCTCATGATCAGAAAGGAAACCATGGGAAATTTGACAAACTGTGGCTTGGCCCATATCAGATTACTGAAATACTTGGAGATAATGCCTTCTGTCTGAAGACTCTCACGAGAGAGGATGTCCCACTACCTGTCAATGGGCAGTATTTGAAACATTATTTTAAGTCTTGAGCTATTTTTAGCTCCTTGCTTTGTAAATAGTTAGTTTAGGTTGCTTTGCTTGTTTGTTTGGTTAGAGTAGGTTTCCCTTTTTGCTTTGCTTGTTTGCTTTGGTTAGAGTAGGTTTGCTTTGGTTTGTTTGTTTTGGCTTGTTCTTGCTCTTGGTTCTTTCTCTTTTGGGATCCTTGGGTGCATCTTTATGATAATGGTGACAAATTAGGTCTAATGTTCTTGGTATTTCCCTTACAAACTTTAATCATCCTTCCAGGACACCATGGTATGAACTCTTTATTTCATGTCACTTATCTTTGTGCTGAGGCAGAGGGTTTCCTAGTCAGTTTGAACAGGAATATATTAGGGTCTTATACTTTTAATTCTTAATATACCTAAAATTGCAGAAGGTTCTTATGAGGTCTGAACAGGTGAAAAATCTTTTTCTCCTCTAGTGCCACTGTGGTTCTCAGCCCTGAGTGTGGACTTCACTGTTCACAGGTTGAATGAAATGGGTGATAAGAAAAGAAATATTAGCAGAAAAGATGTATCAAGAAAAGAGAAAAGAGAAAAAATATGAAAATCAAGAGGTTGGAATTCAACTTATCAGGGGGATCTGAATATCTCTACCGGGGCTATAGACGCCTGGCTGGCAGTAGAGCTATGTTCAGGAGGATCATAGCGATAACCTCGTCAGGGATATGGACGCCTGACCGGAAGTGAGGCTCTATCCAGGTTACTTTTAGAGTAAGAATTTTTACGTAGCCTGTTCATACCAAGTCTGGTTCTTGTTGCAACTAAGGGCAGGTAATGAATGCATGTGCACACACTTAGACCCTAGTATAGGAATGTTTGAATGGCTGGGAGTTTCTTTGTTTTAACCTAGGGTGGTGGCTGGATATTTGAGTTGAAACCATGAGTTATAGGTTCTTGATTCCAGTTTGTCATCGAAATGCTCAGGAGCATTTCCCCAGCAGAGTCGCCATTTGTTGTGCAGTTTTTGCACACACGCCCCACTTGGAGTAGGGACCCTCTTTTCGGATGTCTTTTGACCTTTTGGTTTTATTGGATTTATCATTTTAGGGTCTTGACATATTGGTCTTGTTGGCTTTGACCTTGCCTTGAGGTTTGAATTGAGTGAAATTAAGTTTTAAGCCAAATCCGGGTTTTCACCTGGATCCAGGATTTTCTAGCTCCGGCGAATTTTCCCGGGCCCTAGCTCTTTGTCCATTCCTAGTCGGATTCTCCGACTCCGGGTTTTTGGCTAACTTCGAGATTTTCCGGTCCTAGTGGATTTTCCCAGGCTCTGCCAAAATCCCGATCTTCATCCTTTCCCTGGTTTCTGCATTTCCGCGAAATCTAGATTTCTGCGCATCTTGGGATTTTCCAAAATTCTATTTTGGGCTCAGGTTTCCGGATTTGTCAGAAGTGTCTTATCGCGCATTAATGACCAAGGTACCTTTGCTCAGACGGGTATATGGGTGAATTTAGGGCATTTTAAGCATCATTCCGATTTCATTGCTCACTTGTTTCTGCTCTGGCGATTAGAAATTCTCATTTGTGCTTAGAGGATTGATTTGGATTGCTTGTGTGTGAATTGATTGGAGCACTGCTGGTTAAAGTTTTCATTGCTAAGGACACGTTTGGTTTCTTCCTCGAGCTCGAATTTCATCCGCATTGATCCATGGTAGGTCATCATTGGCCCTCCTTTTATTTTGCCTGGTGATTGAGTGTTTCTGCATTAGGTGATGATAATTTTGGGTCGGCCCTTGCTTGATTTTGATTTCGTATTTATAGAGTTGGGGTTGGATTTGTTTCTTCAATAATTTATATTTCTATGCCCTAGGAGCTTGCATTTATCCATTAGATAACAGGTGCATCCTTTAGATGGGGTTCTGGGTTAGATTATTTACCTTCTTAGTGCAAAATCAGCCATATTGTACGAGGTTAGGGTTTTCCTCGGTGTTCGGCCTAGAACTAAGAAGTCGTTGTGATTGAGCGATATTGTCCTGGTATCATGCTGACCCCCCCCATCCTGTGAAGATTTGGTTGCTTTAGGTAAATCCTTAGCTGATATTTTAAACCTTAAAGTTTCCCCCAGTTTTAATGGCAGAGGTCTGGTTATTCAAATTAGGGCATCGTTGTTTTGGCATAGGGATTCGTCCTTTGAGAACTTTTGAGAAGTTGACATCCTTTGCATTCTAAGTCTTGTTGATTACTATTGGTTTTGAGACCATTAGAACTCAGGTAGAGGAGATCCCATGATCATCTGGGTTTTGGTTCACGTTTTGTCATTTATCGGGTTTCTGAGGTCCTCATGGAATTCCGCCACTTTCGGATTTTCCCGGTTTGGGCTTATTCCGCGGGCTGGGGTAATTACCGAAACATTTCAAGTTGTCCGCGAAAATCCGTTCCATCTGGATTTTTCCAGATCATACTACCTGGCTTTGTCCTTTCTGATGTTTCGATGATAGGACTAATGGAATGATTGTTAAATGTTGATTTCTTGTTGCCAATGAGTGAATTTCATGATTATCTTTTGATCTTTCATCTGTACTAACGACCCATTTGACTAATGATGCTTTGGCAGTAGGAATCCGTCTAGGTTGGATTTCTTCAAAATTCTGCCCCGACGGTATTTTCTCGAATTGCGATATTGTCCCGAACTGCTTTGTTTTTCCGGATCTTCAAAGGATTAGCAGTTGTGATGAATTTTAATTGATTTATATGATTTTTGCTAACCTTTTGGATAGGAATATGCCTAATAATTGAATACTAATGGTGTCTTTTGTGAATGCAGGTCGAACCAAGCAAGGCTGCTACCGGAAAATCTAAGGGTGGCTCGAAGGGGTCATCCATCTCTGAGGCAGAACGGTTACGACTAGATATGAAGAGTCAGCTTCCAGAGAGCAATGTATCTTATGTGTGGGCTGAAGTATCTGACACTAATGTTGGGGCCTGGAGATATGAAGAATTTAAGCAAAGGACAGCGGAGAAAGACCTGTCAGCCCTGAGGCAAGGAATGATGAAATCCGAACTAGTACATGTGGCAGGCTTCCCTTCGGCAATTCAATGCTATGAGTTGATTCTTGAGTGTGCCAGGCAGTATGATTTTGATACACAAAGGGTGGTTAGTACCGAGGGAAGAGTTCTAGCGAATTTCAGTCTTGTTTCCATTGCACAAGCTTTCAGCATGCCTGATCTACCTTCAGTGTGTGCTCTGAGTATAGACACTACTAGAACATATTATGAGAATGAGCCCATCAAGGCTCAACAATGATCAACTCATGGTTAGAGAAGCCAAAGTCCCACCATTCTAAGTTTCCCAAGCAGCTGCATAGGGTTAAGTTCAGGTCAGATGTATATGATGCTATCACCCTTTTGAGCAAGGTGGCAGGATTGAAAAGTGCAAGAGTGTTGGAGAGTTGGATGGTCCATGTGATCACCAAAATTGGACAAAGGACCAATTATCACTGGGCAGGGCTTATCAGTGCAGAAATTGACAAGCAATTAAGGAGTGTCCTAGAGACCAAGAAATTTACTATGTCTTCTTATATCATGTATGTGTTAGCCATATCCTACCCATACAAGGGTCTGAACCCACGAGGGACGCTTGGACAGAATATTATCTACGAGGTCTATCCAGAATTGCATCTTGGGCATAAAGATTATAGAAGGGCTAATGATGCATTCACAATGCATATCACCCGGATGCTACAGAATGCTGAACACATGAGGCTGTCAGATGGGGCCAAGGGATTGATAAAGAACTATGGAGCTTGGTTCATCCAATTCCCCACCTTCACCTACCTCAGAATTGATGGATACCTGGTCGCTCCATATAGGTTGCCTCGGTATCCCACTGATCACCTTGTTTTGTTGGAGGTTGTGAGGCAAATTTGTGAATTTGATGCTGTGGTAAAGAGAGAGAAGCACAAGACAGGCTTTGGTGGAGACTTCCCCCTTGGAATCGGTGTGGCAGAGAAATGTGCCCTTCTATCCAATCAGTCCACACTGTAGGAGAAGAACTGACAGCATATGGTTTCTCTTTCCATTCCAAAAGGATGAACTTTGAAATAACTGGAGAAGCACAGAGGAAAGCTACTAGGGAGTACAGGCATAAGGATGACCTAGAATATTATTGGGTCAATATCAAAGACGACCTTGAGCCAAGAAAGAAGAGATATTCCAGGCTCCCTGTGGAGGCAGTCAGACAATACAATGTCAAGCTGATCCCAGATCAGTTGGAGGATGATGAAAATCTGGTACAGGACCATGCCTATGAAGCAGTGAAGGATTGGCCGGTTGGGGATATCAATTGGAATGAGGATGAGGTTACAGAATTGGAAGATCATATGGCCCCGGTTATGAAATTCACTCTTTCTTGGCTTATGCATAAGATTTGGTAGCTGGAGAATGAGAAGGTAACCTGCACCTTCAATTTGATGGGCAATCTCAACCCCATGTCTACTTCAGAGGAATCCGGGGAAGATGACCCCAAAGGGAAAACTGCCAAGAGCTCCCCTTTCAAGATTAAGATTAGAGGCCCCAAAGAGGGTGAACCCGAGGCAAAGAGGAAGCCGAAAGGGAAGAGAAGATGGAAGACCTTGGTGCTTAGTAAGTCCTTTGATGAGGAAGAGTTGGGAAAAGCAGAAGAGGAGGATGTTCCTCCACCGCCGAAGAAGACAAGAACGACCAGGGCTTCAAAGAAGAAGAGTCAAGATACATCAAAGGATGAGCCTCCGATTGTTGATGTGGAGAGCTCAGGAGGGGAGAAATATAAATCCTACACAAGGAGATCCAGGACTCCCTCTCCAAAGGACGTTGTGCCGAAGGCAGATCCTCCGCCAAAATCACCAACTGCAGAACCATCTAAGGTTGTTTCTCCTCCACCGAGCGCACATGAAGAGGAATTTATGGAGGAACATGAAACTAGTGGAGGGGCGGAGCTCTTTGAGGAAGGGACACTCTTTGGTGAGGCTGCGGGGCTTGAGGCAGAGGAGATTGAGAAGCATCCTTCCCCTTTGGTGATGTATGAGGATTCTCCGGAGAATGGCAGGGGTGACGGATTCCTTGAGCAAAAGGAAGATACTCCTATTAAAACCCCATCACCAGTGCAACCAAAGGCGGAGCTTGATGAAGGCAATCAAGGTGAACAGATTCCTAGGAAGGAGGATGATAAAGTAGCTGTAGAGGAAGAAGAGAAAGTGATAGAACAATCAGAAGGAATTAGAACTGAAGAAATCCGGGTAGACCTTGCAGCCCCAGACTGGTTAGAAAAAGAACTTGCAAGGAAAAAACAAGTGATTGTTGAGGATACTCCCTTGGACTGGGATGAAATGCTGTCGAAGATCGGTAAAGGAAAGAAAAAGAAGATAGCTAGGGTAATCTCAAGGGTGGAAAGAGATGAAACAAACAACAGGGTTATCCATATTGCCACCCCTGCTACAGACAAAACAAGAGAGGAAGTCACCGGTCAGGACTACCATGTTTAGACTATCAACCTCGGGCCGGCCTCCATGGAGCAAGATATAGAGGAGTATGAAGGGTCCAGTGCTGTAATCATTGGAAGATTGAGGAAACAGACCCGAACCAAGCATGAACTGAAGAAAGAAAATGAGAGACTAAGAAAATGCTTGGAGGAGGTGATGAAACCCTTGCAGTCCCTCCATCCTTCTTCATCTACCGCTCCTGGATTTCTGCCCAAGGAAACCATCTCTGGAATTGAGAAATTGAAAGCCTTGGCTCAAGCTGCCATGGATTGGCTGATGAGTGTGCAAAGGAAAGGAGATGATACCATCAGGGATATTCTTTCAGTTGGAAAAGATGCAGTCAGGGCTAGAGAATTATTAGAGCATGTACTTTCCTAGGATAAGGAGGACATGGATCTCTTGCTGCAGAAATCAAGGGTTATCTTGGGGCATGGTAAAGAACAACTGGCTAAGGATGGCATCCTTCCTTCTTCCAGATTGGATGAACCTTGGGAATGGTTCGAAGCTCTACAGATTAGGCAGAAGGTCATAAGGAAGATCTAGAAGCGGAAGAAATCAATTGATGGGGAACTCACTGCAGTATATGATGGATGCATTGCCTTCTTCAAGGTAATGACCGGTAGGAAGAAGATAGCTCCCAAATATCTGAGCTTGGAGCAACTGAAGGAGTGGTGGCATGAAGTTTATGCCCCAGATTCTGAAGGAGTTATAACGGGCCACCAGTTGGATGATGCAGTCACCTACTTGGCGGTAATGGATAGATATCTGTCCAGCAAGGAAGATTGGAGTAAAACTGTTGAACAGTCCAAGGAGGAAATTGACTCTATTAAATGTCGGCTCAAGGTTTTGCCTTTGCCACCTGTCACCGAGTTGGATGGAATATTTTTGAGGGTCCAAGGGTCATCGGTTCAGAAAAAGGGTAAGGGAAGTGGTAGTTAATGCTCATTTCAAGATTTGTGCTTCCCTATTTTCATAGGGCACGCATTGGACCGGACTTCATTGGGGACTGTGTCAAGGCCGACCTTGATGGTGGAGGGAATTTAATGTGTGCCTTTGTTTGATTTCCTTCCTGAGCTGACCTGTTTTGGCAGTTTTTATTATTTTGTAAAAATGTTTGGCTGGGCCGACATATCTTGGGATTTGTAATAAATAGGCATTCTTGCCTCATTGTAAAGGGTTAGACATTAGTAAGAAGACATTAGAAATTAAAGAGAAAGAACTAGAGTATTGTGTAATAGGAGTAGTATTCAATTTCTTGAAGCAAATACTGTATCAAAATAGTGGAATTATTGCAAAATTTTGGGTGATTAATACAACTGAAGACATTGTGGTTTTCCTGGTGCAATCTTTTGTGTTATTCCATCTTGCATGGTTCCTGTTGTTCTATCTTTCAAATTGCTTGAAGATTTAGGGTTTAATATTCAGAAATAGATTAGTTTCAGTTTGGTGAATGGTGTTTATGATTTCATATTTGGAATGTTTGTAGCAATCTCTAGTCTATACTCCCAGTAACTATCTGATTGTAGTAGGCTGGTGAAGTCAACCTGGACCGAATATTTATCTGTGCTTAAGTTCGATTGTAGATGCATATCTATGGTTTGAAAATCTGTATAGCTTAGAAGATTGCACTGTTCTTGTGATATTGCGTTGTGAGTTAAGCAAGAATTGGTTATTTGAGATTGGTCCATTCCAGATATCTGTCATTTGCATTGTTCATTCTAGGAATAGTTTAGATCTTATTCAATCCTTGCACCCTTTTCTTTTGCTATTTATTTATTATCTGGTTAGATTTAGGATTTAAGATCATCATATTGCAAGATCTGATAAGTGGAAAGATACAGTTTGCTTGTAGTAAGGTCCGATTGTGATTACCAGCATTTTCACATATTATCTGAGTTGTTTATGCATTGTTATGACCTAACACCCGAGAGACCTTGGGGTGATTTTCAGTGATTTATTATTGAAAATAACCTTTCAAGAGAGATAGAATATTGCATTCTGTCTGAGTTTTTGTTGTGCAGAAAACACCATCAACAAGTACTTTCAAGGGGATTTTGCTTAGTTCATGTAAGGTCTCTTCTTAGGGAAAATTGTCCCTAATGTCTCCAATATAGGACAAATCAAAGAAATATCATGCTCTTGGAGGGAATCAAACACAATGATACCACCAAGAAAAGGATGCATTGCAAGAATAAAAAAATCACACAATGGAATGTGAGTTTTGATGTATGCCCCCACTTTAAAGTAGTTTCTAACACTATTACTATGATAAATTTCTCTAAATTAGAAGAATACATGATAGTTTATTTGGAAATCCCTATGCTAGGTCACATGTTCCCGAATAAAAGTACATCATGGATAAGGATTTTCCACAAAAATACAACTAAAGATAACTTAATACATCACATGCAAACCAACTTAAGGCATGTCATCCATATCCCAAACTTGCTCCTATATATACATTAAAGGAATTCAACTAGCCAAAAGAGACAATGACAAATGTCATATGAGGACAAGGCTACCCTAACCCCTTGCCCCCACTTAGTGCAAGACAAGGATTAGTTGAGATGATTGATGAGAAAATTTCTAGAGAAAAAATTAGTATCAATTAGAGGAATTAGGTGGTTGAACATAAGGAAGAGTTCCAACAAGATAATCTCTTGATCAATAGTAGGGGATGCTCCTTTATTTGCACAAGATGTCATACACACACTAAATGATAAGTCCTTAGATGAAAATGGAGATAAAGGTGGTAAACCTAGATCTTTCTTGAAAGAGTAGGGTATATATTTCACTTTTTCTCTATCATTTTGCTTCATTTTTTCATTGTATCATGTTTAGGAGGGAGCTTGTATCCAAGGCTATAACAATCTTCTAACTAAAATGAATGGGGTTTATTCTTATGAGAAGGATTGGCTTCTTCATGAGAACACAAATCCTTTTTAGGTTTCTTAAATTTATGCATCGTCCTCTCACGAGGGATGGGAGTTAAATAGCCCCCATCACCACCCTAGGGTAATGTTGATGTAGAAAAAAGTTGGGAAAATGAAACACAAGGTTGTTTTGGTTTAGATTGTGAGATTTTGTATTATCCCATAAAGGAGGGCATAAAATCTAATGAGCCCCAATCATCACTAGAACTGTGTCTGAAAATGAATCATTTGTATATGAATCTTTGGAATTTGAGGGTGAGAGTTTATATTCTTCATTTGAAAAAGCCATAAAATATAATGACACCCAATTATATATAAAGATATTTATTATAGGTGAAAGAAAATTAGGATTAACATCAACTTGTATAGGTTCAAATTTTGATTTTGGAATGAAAGTATTAGGGGAGTTGGAAGTGTTATGATCATATAATTTATAGCTTTTTTCATCTAATTCAACAATGTATATATTGTTGAATTCAAATTTCATCTCATAGTGAAGATTAGATAGGACTACTTTGATAGAATGAATCTATGGTCTCCCTAGGAGAAGATTGTATGAAAGAGGTCCTAGCATGATATGGATAGGGGTAGGCAACACTAAAAGTCTAAAACTCAATAGGTAATGTGATCATTCCTAATGGTTTCCTATTAACATTTTCAAAGCCATAAATATTAATATCATTAAGTTGAATAAGCCTCTTGTCCACACCAATTTTATTTAGGAGGTCAATGCTACAAACATTAAGACCCACTCTATTGTCTATGACATTGTGCCTAACTGTGGTTTCATTAATGATCACCTTCATCATCAAAGCTTCATTTTTGTTTTGAATCTCAAGTGAGGGTAATTCATGTTTAGGGAATTTTATTTTTGACCGTGACTTGCATATGGTTGAAGGAGCATGCTACATCATTCGATTTTATAGAAGATTGGATCTCCTATTTTATTTGCAAAATTTCTTGAAATAGCCAATTGTATTTAGGTGATGTTTGAACAAGATGCCATAATGATATATTAGCGGGAAAATTTTTAAGGTCTTCAACTAAACCATGTAAAGGCATATGAGGAGCACTAGGTAGAATATGTTGACAAAATGGTAATGAAGCGGGAGTGGATTGTGGTTGCCTACATATTTGAGAAACCGTATTATAAATCAGTTGCTATGAAACATTGTTACTATCAAATTGCATTATAGATTTCAATACATCTCTTATTTCCTTTTTGTGTGGTTCACTAATGGGAGGAGACTTAGGAGACTCGCTAATTAAAGGAGATCCAATTTGTGCCATCATATCCTTAACAAACATATTCTTATTTTCATGATCTCTTAGAGAAGAGGAGTCTAATGTCACTTCATCATCTTCATCTAAGGAAGCATCATTACTAGTGTTTTAAAGACGTGTCAATTTTCACATTTTATTGTACCATGATATCCTCCCTAGTAGGAGAGGTTAGGAGAACTACAAACTAAATTTTCATGAAATTAAAATGTTGGTTCTTCTAAAATGACTTCATCACAAGTAAGGGAGTTATCAATGGTTGGATTTTCTTGTTTATCAATGATGGAATTCTGTTGATCAATAATGTTTTCCCTAAGAGAAGAGAGAAAAATAAGATTCTCATGAATCTTATTTGTTTGATATTTTAACACCAAAATATCTTCTTTACAACTAGGAGAGATACTAGGAAAAGAACAAATGTGATTGTCATGTTTATCTATGATTTCATCCTCTTTCACTATAACATTTTCACAAGCAAGGGATGATTGGAGACTAGGTAAGGTGATGTTTAGAAATGTGTCTATGGTATCATTCTCTTGTTCCATAATATCTTCCCAAGGGGGATGAGGAGAAGGATAAACAAGACCTTCATGATTCTCAACAATTGTATCTTCTTTCACCAAGATACCTCTGTCACTAGCAGGAGAGGTATCATGAGAAAATAAATTATGATTATCATGATTCTCTATACTTGCATCTTCATCTATCACATCATTCCCACAAATGGGAGAGATATGAGGGGGTGTAGATTTAAGGCAAGCATTTAAATTCTAACTTTCTTGTGCTAAGAGACTCTCATAACTAGGAAATGTATTGAATGAATGACTAACATGCTTATTGGCTAAATTTTTCTTTGCAAACTTGGAAAAGGAAGATACTAAAATTTGTGAAAAGTAATCTATATGAAATCAAAATGGAAAAAGACTTAAAATACAATGTAAAGACCTAGAATGAAATGTGCAAATGCAATTTTCAAATTCTAAGCAATATAATTTGTTGATTATAGTATGAAACAATCTGAAAATGAAATGTTGCAAATGAAAAATTGAAATTAAACAATGGAATAAACTAACCAAATTAAGCTAGATGTAATCAAATGAATGAAACAAAAACTCAACATTTAACTAAAATAGATATCTAATGATAGAAAAAAAGAGTGTGAAAATGATGTTTTTAGTGATGTAAGAGGCATTTTAAGTTATGATTTGGGACTAATTCTCCTAGAGGGGCATATGAGTCCCATTCAATGTTTTTGAAGGGTTCAAATACTGAAAAATACACAACATATAATTCCCATAAAGTAGGAAAAATAACCTATATAGGGACTAAATTTCCCAGAGGGGTGAATGAGTCCTAAATTAGGGTCTTTGCACCAAATTCAACAAATTCTTAGTGAATTTTAAGTTTTTTTGGTTTGTATGATGTCTAGACAATGTGAAATTATATATTTCAAAATGAAATTTGATGATGAAAGATGCAAAAATGTAACCTTTATGCACTTTCACTAATGCAAATTAACTAAATTTAGAAACCCTAGATACAAATTAAGTAATGAAAGACATAATGAAAGGTTAATGTAAGCTAGATCTAGTACTATGATGCACTCCAAACCAGAAAAATAAGGTGTCCTAAATGTTGGAGTTAACAACCCAAGATCTTCAATCTGCAACGCCAAAGAACCTCCACAAGAGATAGAGAGAAGCAACAATGGAAGATGCTATTCCACCAAACAAGGATTGCAATATGATACAATATGATCAATGCAATACTATACAATGCTATATGCCATCTATTAACAAATATGCTAGAGATGCCTTGCTTATAAAGGCAAGGATGAGAGATAGGATAAGACAAGATCATGACAAGTGTCTTAATCCTATCACATGAGACAACTAACTCATAACTACCTAGGAAAGTGGAAATTCTAGATAAGACAACTAATACTTATCTAGATATGACAACTAATATCCTAAGTAAACTTAACATGTGAATTAAGTCCCCTAAGTCCTAGTAAAGGAATAAACTAGGTACAAGACTTATTCACACCAACACCCCCCCTTAAGTGCAACTTAGGGAGGTACAAACCAATGCAAACATGCAAAAGATGGGTCCCGCAACTAGGCCTGATGAGGTACCCATGTACAAAACAAAAAACTCTCACAAGCGGAGAAAAGGAGAAAAACCCTGTGGGAGAAAACTCCTCTCCAAAAGAGAGAAAAAAACAAAGAAAACTAATGAAGGAAGGAGGACTCCTCAAGACCCCCAAGGACAACTTCACCCTAAGCATCGACTTAACCGAAGATAACGAGGCTACGCTAATGGTTTAGTGAAGATGTCCGCACCGCTGATCTGTAGGCAAATACTCCAAGCTGAGAACACCATCCTGGATGAGCTGCCTGATGAAGTGCATGTGGATCTCAATATGCTTAGTCCGCTGATGCTCCACTGGGTTGCGTGAAATATGAATGGCACTCTGATTGTCACACCAAAGAGTAGTGGGCTGAGTGGAAGGGAATCCGAACTCAGTCATCAACTGTCGAAGCCACAAAACCTCCTGACTAGCCAACACACACCTCGATACTCAGCCTCTGTCGATGATAATGCAATAGCAGTCTACTTCTTGCATGACCATGCAATCGAACCAGAACCAAGGCAAAAGACAAAGCCAGAAGTAGACTTTCGATCATTGACATCACCAGCCCAATCTGAGTCAGTGAAGCCCACAATCTGAGATGCACCTGAAGTGTAGTGAATGCCAAAATGAGTAGTGCCCTGAATGTATCTCAAGATACGCTTGGCAGCTTTCCAATGACTCGCATGAGGCTCCTGTGAGAAGCGAGAGACAAGTCCAACCGCAAAGGAAATATCAGGACGACTATGTGTCAAGTACAAAAGACTGCCAACCAACTGCCGATACAAGGTAGGATCAACTGTAGGAGTAGTGCAATTGGAAGACAGTACAACACCTGACTGGAATGGAGTAGGGGCAGGTTTGCAATCAGCCATGCCAAATCTCTAAAGCAAATCAAGAGCATACTTCTGCTGGAAAATGAAGATCCCCTCAGAAGTCTGATGAACCTGAAGACCAAGGAAGTAATGCAAAAGACCAAGGTCAGTCATATCAAATCGCTCCATCAATGCTCACTGTGTACTCTGAATCATGGAAGTAGAACTCCCTATGAGAATCAAATCATCCACATAGAGCACAAGTATAAGTAGATCCTCTCCATGTCTCTGTGTATAAACTGTGGGATCGAATGGCAACGAGTGTAGCCAGAAGCAAGCAAGAAACTATCCATCTTCTCATACCAAGCCCGAGGGGCTTGTTTGAGACCATACAATGAACGTCGAAGCCTGCAAACAAGTGAAGAGTCTTGCACAAAACCTGGTGGCTGCTCCATATAGATCTCCCATGAAGATCCCCATGCAAGAGCACTCTTCACATCCATCCGATATAATCGACCATCCCTGCGGATGCGCCTATAGCAAGGACAAGTCAATAGAATCCATCCGGCAATGGAGCAAAGGTCTCAAAATAGTCGCATCCCTTCAACCTGAGAAAACCCCTTTGCAACAAGATGAGCCTTGTACTTGTCAATGGAACCATCTACTGCATACTTGGTATGATACACCCACTTGCATCGAACCAACTTTCTTCCCTTAGGAAGAGGCACAAGATCCCAAGTATGATTCTTCATCAAAGAAGAATACTCATCATCCATAGCACTATCCCACTCTGGAATACCTGAAGCATCTGAAAACTTCTGAGGATCATCTGAAACTGCATGACTCAAAAGACTAATTCCAGAAGTCTGAGAACGAGGGCGGCGAGTGTCTGTGGGATCACCAACAAGAGGACCAGCCTCCTCAAGAGTAACTCGAGCCCATCGTGGCCTAGTGGGTGAGTGAGGAGGAGGTTCATCAAGACCATCATCAAAGTCTTCCTCAAGTAGCAAAGTAGAATCAACTGAAGAAGACTGAGTAGGTTGTGATGAAGAAGAAGTTGAAGGAGGATCTAGCTGGGTGAAGGTCTCAGAAAACTGAACATCACGTCGGAAATGAACCTCTCGTGTGTCAGGATCAAACAATCTGTATGCCTTCACATCCTCACAATAGCCAACAAAAATGTAACGCTGACTCTTCTTCTCCATGGATTTACGCCGACCATTCGAATGAATGCCCAAGCCTCACTACCGAATACTCTAAAGAAGGAAACATTTGGCTTGCGATGAGACCAAGCCTCCTCAGGGGTCATATTTCGCACTGCCTTGTGGGGCATACGATTCTGAATATAGTTGGCACAATTGATAGCTTCGGCCCAAAAAGCGGGAGCCATGGACCTAGACTGAATCATACAATTGGCCATTTCCCTGAGAGTCCTGTTCTTTCTCTCCGCCACACCATTCTGCTGAGGAGTGTAAGGAACTGTGTGCTGATGAAGAATACCATTCGCACTGCAAAAATCCTGAAATGCCTGATTGACATACTCCCCCCCATTATCTGTGCGTATCTGTCGAAGAGAAAAACCTGACTGCTTCTCCACAAAGGTTTTGAAGGTCTTGAAGTTGGTGAGGACTTCACTCTTGAGCTTCAGAAAATAGACCCATGTCCGGCGGGAAAAATCATCAATGAATGTTAGCACATACTTGGCCCCTGAAAAAGAAGGAGTTGGGAATGACATAAGATCACTATGGACCAACTCAAGGGGTGTGGTTGCACGTGTAGCGTGACCCTTAGGAAAAGGATCTTGATGTTGCTTGCCAAGAACACATCCTTGACAAACACCATCTGTGCAAGTGATCTTTGGAAGACCAACCACTAAGTTATGTGCTTTCATTTGCTGAAGATATCTATAATTCAAGTGTCCAAATCTCTCATGCCAAAGCTTGCTCATTGAATCAGCATGAGCAACAAAACATGACCCTGATGAAGACTCAAATCCATCAAATCGATACAAATGATTCTCATGATCAACTACTCCTGTTGCGACAACCTTCTCAGGATCTTGCAACTGTCTAATAGTCACATTTTGTGGAGAAAACTCAACTAACTTCCCATCTCCAGAATGACAAATCTGATATATGGAAAGAAGATTCGCTGAAATATCAGGAACAAGTAAAACATCCTCAATGCACCCATCTAGCATTTGAACGGAGCCTGTCCCCAAAACTGGAATCTGTGAAGAGTTCCCAACTGCAATCTGAGAAGTAGAAGTATGAACTATGGAATCAAGTAGATCTCGTGAATTTGTCATGTGATGTGAGGCACCTGAATCAAGAATCCAACTATCTGAAGGTGAATGCATAGCTCGTGCAGAAAGAGCTTGCCCTTTGCCCATGGAAGAAGGCTTAGCCACTGAAATATTGTGCTTCTTCATGGCTTCCTCCAAGGCCTCTAATCTCTTAAAGCAATGAGATGCATCATGTCCAGTTTTGCCACAAAATGAACAAGGATCTCCGTTCTTTTTCTTGGACTTGGAAGAAGAATCTCCAGAGGTAGAAGAAGAAGGAGATTGAGTGGACTTCTGATTGTTCTTCGGCTTCGGTTTGGAGGGATTCTCACTACCAGAAGATGATTCTGCTTTGGGCTTCTTCTTGTTCTTTCCTTTACCCTTGGATGATTGAGCCATTAGAGCATGATTCTTAGAATTAGGTAAGGCATCCAACTGAATTAACTTGGCCTCCTCCCTAGTAAGACGCTCACAAAACAACTCAAATGTAGGCATTTTGTAATCTTTCCCTATTGCATCCATAGTTGAATAGAAAGTAGAAGAAAACACTTGATAAGGGCCCTTTAACTTAGACAGAATCAAGAAGATACATTCATCACTAGATACATCACGTCCACATCCTTTCAACTGTGACAAAATCATCTTGAATTGAGCAAGAAAATCCTGCATTGAAGGAAACGCATCTGGAGAGAGGGATTGAAGTTCTGCTTGAAGTTGCAAGGTTCTGAAATGATTTACTTTACCATACAATTCTTCAAGTTTGTCCCAAACATTCTTAGGTGTTTTGCACTCCGAAATATGAAACAATAGATTATCAGATACATGTAAGCCAATGAGCCCTTTTGCTTCATCCATTTTACATCTATGGACAAACTTTTCATAATCCCTTGTAAATTCAGGTTGTTCTGCATCTAACATTGGCCATAGACCCTTAGATTGTAACAACTGAGTCATTTTTAGCTTCCATGTATGATAATTATGTGGATTTGCCTTCAATTCACCAAAAGAAAAGGACAATTCAATGATTTTGCAACCCCCCCCCCCCCCTTGCAATTTTACAAGTGACAAGCTCAAATCAACCGTTTATAACACACGGTGATTTTTACAATTTTTAGAAAAAGGAGCTTGCAAAGCTGAAATCAGAGGTTACAAAAGATTCCTTGCGATTTTCTGATCAATTTCAAAAAAAAGTTTGCCAAATTTCGACTTCGTTGGCAAAAGTTACATCAAGAACAAGCAATAAATGCTCTTGTACCTTCAAGCTGAAAAAACTGGCAAAAAATGACAAATCTGGAAAAATAACCTGCACCAAGTCGAACCAATGCAGAAATCCGATTATGCATGCCTAAGGCAATGCTATTGCACCAAATTCAACAAATCTTCTTGCAGAGAATATTTGCTTATATGATATATGGCTACTTGCTTATAAAGGCAAGGATGAGATCTACACAATCATGACAATGTCTTAATCCTAACATGAGATAAACTCATAACTACCTAGGAAAGTGGAAATTTAGATAAGAAACTAATACTTTCTAGATATGACAAAAATTAAGTCCCCTAAGTCCTAGTAAAGGAATAAACTAGGTACAAGACTTATTCACACCAACACTAAAGTCTAGGTTCACCAAAATGAAATGAAGAAAATTGGTGCTCTATGTTTTGGGAGATAGAACTACCAATTTCCTCCAAGATTTATTCAAGGAAACCTTAGAAATCTTAATCTAGGGATAGAAACAAGGGAAAGAGATCTGAAATAAGGTGTCTTAGGGTGTGATTAAAGATAAGAGGGGATTCACCACAAACAAGGGCTTGGAAAGACAAGAAATGTAAATTACATGCAAAACTTAACTATATGATCTAGAAAATGAAGTCAAATCAGAATATAAAAATTGGAGATAAACAAAGGTGCACCTAGAAGAAAGATGTGATCAAAACAAGCTTTGCAACCTTGGAATTCTATTGTTTGAAGCTCACAGGGACTCATACACTAGTTTGGGAGATTTAGTCCTAGACAAGGGTTTCTATACAAAAACTAGTATCTGTTAGTGACTGATCTAGATCTTCTAAAATATGAAAAAAGGTAGTACTAGGACTCATACACCCAAAATGGAAATTTAGTCCTAGTATTAGGGTTTGGCTAAATTTTTGGTATTCTTTGGTAATATCCTATAGCTTCTCTCTTGTCAAACCTCTATGTTTGAAAGCTTTTTTTCTGGCCTGTAGGTGATGTTTCATGAAGATGACAACCTTGATAACTTTCTTCAATCTTGCAACCTCATCTTCAAAGGATATCCAATCTCTAAAGCAAATACATCTGTAATCACACATGTAGAGAGAGAGAGAAAAAAAACTTTTTCATTGTTAGGGAATAAGGGTTTTCCTTGGTCAAACCCCATTTAGGTAATTAAACCTTGTGATAAATAATGAAACATGAGCATGAAACATGAAACACGAAACATGAAACATGAACAATGATACCTTGAATGATGTCTTGAAATGTAAATCTACAATCTAACTTGAAGTGTCCATGAAGAATGTATATCTTGATATTGAATTAGATATGGAACAATGCTTAACTTGGATCTTGAATGCTACATCACAACACTAGCTCAACAACATGCTTGATGCTTTATTATTATGGACCTTGAACTGTTGCAAGAATCTTCTTCAAATATGCCTTTGAATGCTCTTAAAATTCTCTTTAATGTCTATGAGTGCTCTTGTGAACTCTTGTAAAATTACTCTTGATTTATTATGAGGTTATAGGATAGCTTAGGAATTGAAATGATGAAACAACCTTGCATTTATACTTGTTTATGCCAAATTTCCCAAAATTACAACACTACAAGTCAACATCACATCTAGGAAGATAAAATCCTAACAAGAATTGAATTCAAAATAGGTCTTGATTCTAGTGTGGGACCCATATTTCCAAGGTGGTGTATGAGTCCCAGTGGCTCAAAACTGTGGCACAAAATCCAAGAAAGGTCTTGTTTGATGTGAAATTAAAAATCAGGTCCCAAGACCTAGGTGGGACTCATATGCCCAATGTGGTATATGAGTCCTAGATCACCAGAACTAGAACATGAAACAAAACATTGAATTATGATTGGTTATGTGATAAGTGTTGGGATTATCCATAGAAAGATGCAATTAATAAGGCTTGTGGATGTAAAATAGGACCAATTAAGTTATAAATAAGCCCAATTAATTAATGAATCCCTCTATTAAAGTGTGAAAGTATTAGAATAAAATTTAAAACACCCTAAATAAGGAACATTTAGGTTCATTTTATAATTAATTATCCATTCCCAAATTAAGTGTGAAAAATGGCTACTTTTTCCTACACTATAGTGATTTCATTTTGTCTCTTGATAACTTCTTCAGAGTATCCCAAATGTCAAACAAGTTGCAAGGTTCAAATATTTAAGCCCAGACCACCATCTATCAAAACTCTTTTTATTTTGTGCTTATGCATGAAAAATTTGTGATGGAGAGCATAGTTGTGATAGCTATGAGTAGGAAAATATTTTTTAATAAATACTAGAATGTGAGTGGATGAAATGTGTCCTATCATGGCTTGGAATTGTTATGTTTATGTATCGGTGGGGATGGAATATTGTTAGAGAGCCTCATCTAATAGTTCCTTATGTTCCGGGGAAATTCTCAAAATCTCTAGGATAGAAATGTATGCTCACATATTTTTGAGATGATCAATTAGAATATAATTAGTTAGGATCACCTTAGTTATTCCTTCGGATTGTAGAGGAGCACCTTCAATAGTAACCTTTACTCATCATGTGGTGAATCCACACTCAATTCTACTATGGATATTAATGACAAAAAAATTGTTGTTTGAACTTTGAGTGTGTCTTATGATATTATCATAGGAATGGGCCACTATTTTATATTCTCTTGTCTTACTAGTGTCATTTCCCTCACCATAATTTGATATTAGATCATTGTATATCCATAGATTGTTATTTACATATTTTCTAGAGAGTTGGTCAATACTTACTTTTCACTAGTCAATGGGATCTTGTATTAAGTTTTTAAGTCTTATACAATTATATATCTTATCTCCCCTCATTCTATGGTATTAAAAATAGTCATTGTTCTTATACCATCTTGGATTGAATTATGGTTCATTGCATTTTCAAAGATTGAGAAGTTTAATGAGGTTTTATTGAATCAATTTGTTTAAGATTGTTTCAGTAGGTTCCCCTAAGAGAGTGTATTTTTGTAATGTTGTATTATTAGGTCTTGGTGGCTTTTCTCTTGAAGGATTTGTAATTTGAGCATTCTTTTGTATATTTTGTTGGGGTTGTTGGTTTTTGATAAATTTTACATCTTCAATACCATCATTTGTAATGTTCTTACTTTTAATCCATAGGTGTGATTTTCCATTAGATCTTGAAGGTTGTTTCTTGTCTTCATAAATTTTCACTAGCACTTTAGCAATGAGAGACCTTTCGATTATTAAACCCTTCTCTATGATTTGTTTCAAATGTATTGGCACATTGTATGCATAGGTGGAAACTATTTTGTGTTGATATTTAAAAAAAAAGTGTATACAAGTTGCTTTTCTATAATGGGCCATTTATATTTACTAGCTTTATGTCTCCATGTTTGTAAAAAGGATGTGAATGTTTCTCCTTGGTTTTTCTTGTGTTGTACAATTTGGTCATAGTAACCTCATGTTCTATACTATAAAAGAATTGAGCTATAAATTTTTCAA
Source organism: Sequoia sempervirens (assembly GCA_007258455.2). NCBI lineage: Eukaryota > Viridiplantae > Streptophyta > Pinopsida > Cupressales > Cupressaceae > Sequoia > Sequoia sempervirens. The sequence goes on from VDFB02026320.1 coordinate 154,993,576, forward strand.
CAAGTTCTTAGAATATATTGATACCTAGGGGTTAGTGAGAGAACCATTCAATCTCTTATCCACCTAAAAATCATGGAAAGAGGTGCATTAGATATATATTGTTATATGAAACCTCTAAGCAAGCTACATAGAATTCCCTTCTATGTTCATGTGGGTCACTATGTCCTTTGTATTTATCAAACTTTGGAATTTTGAAATTGTGAAGAAAATGTGTCAATGTTATGTTTTTGTCAAAAGGATAAGGACATAGGTCTTCAAGAGAATATGATTTATTTGTATGTACTAATTACATGTCATTGATTTTCCAATTTAAGTTTTTTATTTGTGAAGCCAATTCATTAAGAGGGTTGTTTGATTTTTGGTTGAGTTAAAGGTATGTGAATTGTATTGGGGTATAGATGATGCATTATATAATGGATTTTGATTTGATAAGATATTTTGAAGGCTCTCATATATGTTGTATGATGAGTTTTGTTGTGGACTATATTGATGTTGAGGAATATTTTTTTGTGTTTGGGTTGTGTCATATGAATGGTATTGATGTCGTGGTGGATTTTTTTGTAGTGGAGTTTGTTGTTGGGGAATTTTTTGTTATTGTTGAAAATGGGAGATGTATTGTTGTTGATAGTGGATGTATTATTATTGGGAATTTTTTGTTCATGTTGGATACATTTTTGTTGTTGAGGGGTTTGTTGTTGCTAGGTGATGTATTGTTGTATTTGAGTTATGTGTTGTTGAATGACATGTTGTTGAGGGGATTTTCATTGAAATATGTGTTATTAAGAGGTTTATTGTTGAGGATGGAGGATATGTTGTTGTGAGAAATATTACATGTTATAATTTCTTGATATATCTAATGTGGTATATTTCCTTGTAGTAGTAAGAAAGGAATTTTGAGTTTGGAAGGTAGTTTGAGATATTGGGGTTGTTAGTGAAATTTTTTATGTTCAATGTTTGCATAATGTTTAGGAAGTTAGGATGTACATGAGGTGGGGGAGTTATTTTTGTGAAAGGATTTTTTGTATAGTTCCTCATGTTGTACTTTCGGGGTTTTTGTATGTTTGGTTTTGATATAGACATGTGTGTTGATAATTGTGGGATGTTCATGTTTGGGTGAATTGATTTTTTTTTATTACCTAAAATTTGATTATGGTATTAAGGTAAACCCAAAAAAGTGGTTTACAATTCTAGTGAGGAAGGAAAAGTTGCAAAAAATGACCCCATGCAAAAAAAATTGGTTTTTGGCAGTTCAAACAAACTTTTGGTTTGAACGAACCCAAAGGGGGTTCACTAGAACCCTAGTTCAAGAGAACCCATTAAATGCAAGGTCCCACCATTCTTGAGAAAAAACAAAAGGAAAACCTATATGGAAAGGGGGTTTGAACCCAAACGGGGTTCACTAGAACCTTGGTTCAAGTGAACCCATTAAATGCAGGGTCCCACCATTCCTGAGAAAAAACAAAAAGAAAACCTCTATGGAAAGGGGGTTTTCTCGAACCCCCTGGTTCACTCAAACCCCCTTTTCCCACCTTGTCACCCTCTTGCACCAAAAAAATCAAAAAAATTTCCCTTTGAAACTCAGGTTGAGGATGAAAATGAAGGAAACTTCATAGACCCAACTGGATGATGGTAGTCCTTGGAATGAGATATCCAATGAATATAATTTTAATATGTTTTGGTTTAATTATGCATTTGTTCTTTTAGTTTTATTAAACATAGATTTTTCACCGAAAATCAAGCTCTCTGTTCTGCACATGTAGAAAAATAGTAGATTTTTTTTTTTGAAAAATATGACTGCACCAGATATTGAAGTCCTTGATCCAACAAAAAAAATAAAATTGAATTCTGATACATATAAAAAAAGTTACGTTGTATATGGTATTCCTATGTCTAAATTGTAATTGGTTTGACTTCGAAACATGATTAAGGAAAAAATATTCAGTAAAACACTATGAAACCATTTGGAAGCACTAGATAGCATAGTTACAAATCTAAATTCAGAAGAAAAAAAAATTATCCTTCATGGAAAAAAATATATTTATAATCTATAGAAATTTGTTTACAAATCACTAGTTTGCATCATCTTCAAGTTGCTCACAATTTAGCCGCTATAGGTGCCCGAAAGTGAAGATTTAGTTAGAAAAAATTATTTTAGTGTCCAGTTTGGCAAAAAATTGTAAACTAGTATTGTGGGATCACCCATAGTGGATTGACATATTATTTAGAAAAGGATACAAAATCCATTTCAGAGGTGTGATATTAGGTTGAATTGGCACATTTTGTATGGGAGGTGGTGGTATTTTTTCAATTACATTATGCATTATAGGAACGTGCTCACGTATATGTACACTAGATGTGATGGAATTTATAAGGCCTTATTCCCTAAGTGTGGTAATATCATAGTTTGAGGGTAATTTAATAGCATGACCTTGTGTGAGTTTGAGTAAATACAAGATAGGGTCTAAAGCTAATAAGGAACCAATCGCTCTAGCCATTGATGGATCTTGTTACATCTTTAGGAGTTGTTCATTATTGAATTTTGTACATCTCACTTGTTCATTTGCGATGTCTCCTATAATGATAGTTGGTTCTTGTTGTTTTTTATTGGGGGGTTTGATACTCTCTGTTGGATTAAGGTCTATCAACCTTAGTGAGACCCATGATTATTTATTTGATTTTTTTGGTCTAAGTTAATAATTTTTTTTATTAAATGTAATAATTATTTCAAAATTTCTAAATCACTTTTTGAGACCCAATAGAGAGTTGGCACCCTACATGCAAGGTATGAAAAAGATAAATTATGGCACATGTCAGATGGGAAATCCATTGGGAAAATGAAATGTTTAGATTGTTGGAAGTCTATGCAGTTTGTGTTGTCATTGATGTCAAAAGAAATTTGTTGTTGTATTCATGTCAACCTATAGAGATGCTTTGATTTTTTCCATTATGTTGTCATCAGTAGTCTCACTAGTGTCAACCTATAGTGTTTCCTTGATAAGAATATGTGTGGTTGAATTGTTGTAGTGCAGTTGGTTTAGCGGTGATGATAAATTTTTGTAGATGATGAGAATTTATTTTTGGTTCTTGGTTTCCAAGTGCTTTTGAGAAAATTTGAATAAAAGACTTGAAATAGTGTGGCAAAGAGTGTTCAGTATAGTAGAGTAGTGTTTTGGTTTTTTGCTCCGCATTTCTTTTGTATTGAATATTTTCTCATACAGTTCAGATATGTTGATCAAAGGTGTTCAAAGATGTTATATCCATAGTTACCTACCCTACATCATTTTGTAAAGTTGTGTTCACTAGTGTGTGAATTGTGAAAGTAGTGTTGTCTTGAAGAAATGGTTTTTCTCTACATTTATCTATAGTGTGGTTTCTTATCTTGTAGATCTGAGGGTGTACTTAAATTTCTCATATCTATCTTCAATCTGAGTTATTTGAAGTTTAGTTCTCTACAAGGTTGGATTAATTTTTTACAGTATGTGGAAGGTGTTGCAAGGTGTGTACCCTTGGTATCCTTGTGTTGTACAATGCAATGCTTGGGTTCATGACATGGATTAACCACCTCTTATGGATTCATTAACTTTGGTTGATGTATCAAGAATTAATAAGTCAATCTTTTGGTGCAATGACAACCATATTTACAACAATTGGTATCAGAGCTTGGGTCACAATTTTGAACCTCTTGCTTGTGTTGGGGGTATTTTTGTAATGTGTGCACCCCTAGTCTTCTTGTGTTATGTAGTGCAATTCTTAGGTTTTTGACATGGCTTAATCATCTCTCACGGATTCATTAAGTCTAGCACTTATATCATGCATTAACAAGTCGATAGTTTGGTGCAATGACAACCATCTTTGTAATATAAGGTTAACTAGGTGTATAGGATGAAAGTGTTTTTTAGGTGAAATTTGTTACTAAGGAATTTATTGGATTTTAGGGTGTCCTAAAAATATTCCATTTTTTTTTAGTGTTATGTCTGGTCCATGATTCGTCTTTGTATTTGGTGAAGCATGCACTCAAATGATTAATGGTGTTAATAGAAGTTTGGTCAACCTTGGGTGTTTATACTAATTGTGGATATGCTTCAATGTTTTTGGAAGTGTGGCATGGCATGTATGAGTGGATTTAGGTTTGAGTTAAGGTGTGATGTGGTCTTCTTTCATTCCTCTCTATCACAAGAATTCTTAGAGTCAACCTAATTTGGATTTGCATGGTTGAGGTACAAAGTTGACTTTGTAAATTGTTTTCAAGGTTGTGATGGGAATATATGTGTGTTGAGTTGATGAAGGATGTGTGTGTGAAGTGTGTGATGTGAATTATGATGCAAAGTACAATAGTGAAAAGTGTAGTATGAGCCTTAACAACTAAGACTATTGTAAGTAGTGAACATAAGGTGTCTATATTCTTTAGAGATAGTGTGGGTCAATGCATGATCATGTGGGTCCAAACTAGGCCCTTAAGTGGTAATGAAAATTTAGAAAAATAGAGTTAGGAAACTTGACATTAAAATTTGAATAGGTTATTAACATAATTTGAAAAATATATAATAACAAAACTTGTAGGAAATTGAATGTAGGTTTTTATATACTAGTCCTCTTTTGGAAAATAGTAAATCTAATTGGTGAAAATTTGAAATTTCAATTTAGTAGTACTAAAATTTTAGGAAAAAATAAGAAGTAGGTGCATGTCTTACTAACCTAAGTACAAGAAAAAAAAATATATTTTTTTTAAACTTTCAATATAAGTAGAGGACACATGCATAGATGTGCCACTTTTTCTTATAATTCTTTTGTAAGTAAATAATTAGTTAGAAATTTTTTATTAATTTTTTTAAAAAATATTAAATCTTGTTTTTCTAACCACCATAACTTGGTCAAAATCTTTATCAAAATCAAATTTTATTTTTTTATCCTATAGTATGGGAAGCATAAAATGTGCCACATCTTTTGGATTAAAAAAAATGAGATCATTTAAGAATTATATATTTTTTCAATTAGCCTATTAATTAGGACTTTAGTCAGAATGCATGTAGAAAATCAATAATAATTATCGATTTAATTCCAAATAAGTCATATATTATATTGATGGAAAGCTAAAACATTATCAATAAACCCTTTTCATTTCATCAAATTTGGATTGAAAAAATGTTGTTAGCCACTTTTCATATCACCACTTTTTATACCCCCATGATCCTACAATCACTTGTGTGTATGTATTGATGGTGCAGTGGATTAAAAATACAAGTATACCAAAGAAAAACCCTAGAGAAGCTAGAGTAAGAACCCTTGAAATGAATACATTTCTTGCCTTTAAATATCAAGCATAAATTAGAACCAAAAATTGAATCCTAACCCTTACCAAGGTTAACAATCAAGTCTATGTGTGAAAGAATGTAGTCATCCCATCAAAATAATGATTAGGGCATGGATCCATCACATAGGTCAATAATGAATAATAAATGTGTTTCAAGTATGAGCTAGTCAGGTGGTGTTGTCATTAATGTTGTCATTGATGTCAACATAGTTTAGTATGTTGCAGATTGTACATGTATAGTTGAGATGTTGCTGAGAAGTTGTGAGCACATGGAGCTATATTTATGGTGTATTAGTAGAAGTGTTAGTTTGATAAGTTTCCAAGTGCTTTTGAGAAAATTATTAAAGATGAGAAGTCAAAATGATGAAAGTGTTCAAAATGTGCTCTGATATGTGCTTTACATTTCTCCTATGTTGATCCTATGCTTGTATGGATCTGAAGGTTTGATAATGGTGATTTAGTGGTGATACCTTCTGAGTTTTAGCATCTGGTTTGATGGTACATGAAAGTTATGTTCATCGATATGTGAACTATTCTAGCAGAGTTGGTCTTTTGTGGACTCAGAGAAATATTGTTGCTCTATAGTCCTCCTCTATTTCATTTTAGATCTTGTGGATCTGGAATATGTCTTGTGAAGGTATTTTCCATGCTATGGAAAAGAGGTTTGAAGATTGGTGATCTGGAAGTCATGTTTCAATATTTTAGTGTGAGTTTATATAGTCCAGATGGACTAGTGAAAGGTGTTTAGTGATTGAAGTTTGTTGTTTTGCAACAAATGTATCTAGAAGATTCTGAGATATATTCTTGTGCATAAGGAAGTGTGTCATGGCATCTTCATTTCATCTTCTTGTTGGGAAACATGTACATCAATGTTCTTTCATGTTTTTGTTAGGTTTGGCTGACCCGGTGTTTACACTTCATTCAAAGAAGAAAATTTAATTAAGGAAGCATGTGGTTGATTTGAGATATTATTTTTTATCTTGAAAATTGTTTTTATTGGTCCACTCTCATTCCTTTCCATCGCCGAAATGTTGAGTCGCCAACCTATTTTGAATTTATGAAATGAGATAATTGTGGTTGACCTTGGAGAAAGTTTCTAAGGATGAGGATGGTATAAAAGCAAGTCAAATTGTGAAGATTTGTATGATAATGTGATGAAAAGTGATGAAAGTGAGCCACAAATCATAAGAGTAGAAGTGTGTGTGTGAGTGGGTTGAGACAGTAGTTCTTCATTATGTTAGATTTTTGAAGGTAGTGAGCTAAAGGTTTCTGCAATCCTTATTCAAGTTGTGGATGTGTGTTAATTGTTGTGGTGGATCTTTTTTCTCTTTTGTATCTGTAGGAAATGAGCCTCCTTGTTGTACAATGAGTCATTTTTGTAGGTAGTGAGCCTTTGTACTTGGATAGTGAGTCCTCTTCTGGGCAATGATCCATTAGCAGTGAGCCTTTGTATTCATTTTATAATCTTTTATATTGTGAGTTAACCCTCACCGTGGTTTTTCCCTCATTGGGTTTTCCACGTAAAAATTTGGTGTTGATTTACTTTCTTTTATTTGTGTTTCATTCTCTTAAGACTTAACAACAAAATAGTGTGGTTGTGGAATTAATTAGTGTTGAAGTTTTTATGCTTGAATTCTATGAAAATTGATTCACCCCCTCTCTCAGTTGTCTTGCACCTATTTAACAATTGGTATCATAGCTTTGGTTCCTTAGTGTAGAGCTTAACTACTTAAGGAAGATCTGATGGCGCATAAATTGGCGATCCCTATGTTTGATGGAACTGACTACAATGACTGGAAGGGATTGATGAAAGGATATATTATCTCTCTTGGTTTCAAGACTTGGAAGGTTGTTGAGACAAATTATACACCCCTGTCTGGTGGTCTTACTACTACTGATGAGATCTTTTCTTATGAAGAAAATGAGAAGGCTAAGTATCCTATTTGCAGTGGGTTATTTAAAAATGAGTGAGCTAAAGTTCTTTCTGTGGATATTGCACATGAAGTCTAGAAAAAGTTGGAAGACATGTATGAAGGAAATGAAAGAGTGAAATTGACAAAGAAGTTGGTTGCAAAGCGTAGATTTGTAAATCTGAAAATCGAAGAAGGTGAGGAATTTACAAGTTTCATTCAGAGGGTTGAACTGACTGCAAATGAAGTTAGAAATCAAGGAAAACTATCAGATGAAGAAATAATTGAGAAGATCTTGATCATCCTACCAGATTGCTAAAGCGATAAGATCTCGGTGATTGAGAAGTGTATGATCCTAGGAAGTACACATTGGAATAGTTGTTCAAAACCTTGCAAGAATTTGAGATGAGAAAGTTCTCGAAAGAAGATAAGATGGAAGAAAAGATAGAAACAAAATTTAAGGCAATGAAGATTGAAGATGAACCAGATAGTGATGGTGTTGATGAGTTGGAAGAAAACTTCACTAGGAAGTTGAAGAAAGGAACCAAAAAGTATAAAGGTATGTTTCCCTTTAAATGTTTTAGTTTTGGTAATATTGGTCAGTATGCTTCAAGATGTCCAAATAGAGATGCACATCAGAAGAGCAAGGATTGTAAGGATAAGGATAGGAAGGATAAGAAATTTAAGATGTACTATGTTGAAGAAGAAGCTAGAATTTCTGATGATGAATCTAAGAATGAGGTTGATGATAGTGAATGATTATTCTTATCTTTGGAAAGTAAATCTATATCCACTAACCCTAGAAAATGTGTAAGTAAGAATTCTCCAAAGAATAAGAGAAATAGGATGGAAGGTACTTTGGTTACCACTTTTCATGCAAGACAGGATGGAGACTACTGGGTAATTGATAGTGGATGTTCTAATCACATGATTGGAGATAAGAGTAAGTTCACTAAACTTGAGAAATATGATGGTGATTTAGTTATGTTTGGTGATGATTCAAGAGCTAAAATCTGTGGGAGAGGTTCAATTAGTTTTGATGGAGTGCATAGTATTGATGATGTATATTATGTGAAGGGTTTGAGGCATAACCTCCTGAGTGTTGGTCAGATGTGTAGCAATGGCTCTAAACTTGTGTTTCAGAACAATACCTATGAAATCAGAAAAGGATCCAAAAATGGAGATATGATTGCTACCAAAAGAAGAACTCATGGAAACATCTATTAACTGAAGGGAGTTGATGGCCATTGTCTTGTATCTCAAATCAGTGAAAGTTGGTTATGGAATCAAATAATGGGACATGTAAATTTTGACAACCTTGTCAAGATAAGTGCAAAGGAGATTGTTCGAGGACTTACTAGTATCACAAGACTTGCTAATGCTATTTGTAGAAGTTGTCAATTGGAGAAAAAGAAAAGATGTAGATTTAAGAGAAAAGAGCATTCTACTACCAGAATGTTGGAGCTAGTTCATATCGATCTCTGTGATCTGACTAGAAGTGGAATCCTAAATGGTAACAAATATTTCTTGTTGCTTATTGATGATTATACTTAAATGACATGGGTTGCTTTTCTCAGAGAAAAGACTCAGGCTCTAGATAGGTTTAAGGTATTCAAAGCAAGAGTGGAAAATGAATTAAATTTCAAAATCAAGTGTTTGAGATCTAATAGAGGTGGAGAATTCACTTTTGGTGAATTTAATGCATTCTGTGAACAACATGGCATAAGAAGATAGTTTTTTGCTCTGAGAACCCCTCAGCAAAATGGAGTAGTTGAAAGGAAAAACAAGACTATATATGAAGCTACTAGAACCATGATGAAAGAATCAAATGTACCAGATGTGTACTGGAGAGAAGTTATACATAATGTTGTTTATGTTATTAATAGATTTCAGGTCAGATACAACAACACAAAGATTCCTTTTGAGTTATAGACTCGTAAGACTCCTCCAGTGAAGTATTTTAAGGTATTTGGAAGCAGATGCTATATTAAAAGAGATGATGAAAATCTTGGAAAGTTTGATGCTAGATGTGATGAAGGAATCTTTCTTGGATACTCTACTACTAGCAAAGTGTATATATGCTTCAACAAAAGATTGAGAAATATTATTGAAAGTGCTAATGTGAAAGTTGATGAAGACAAATGCAGACCTATTGATATAAGTAAAGTTGAACCTAATGATCGTATCTGTAGACATGTACCTAAGGAAAATAAGGAGAATGAAGAAGAAGATAAAGAAGAACAAGTGGAAGAAGAAGAAGAAAATTAACTAGAACCTACTGTTAGGACTCTTAAGTATGTACATAAGAATCATCTAAAAGAATAGATAATCACAGATAAAAGTGAAGGTGTGAAGACAAGAAGAAGAGTTGTAACTGAGGTAAATTTTTTTCTATTATCTAAAATTGAACCCAAATTTGTAATGAAGCATGTGAAGATGAGAGTTGGATGAGAGCTATGAAAGAAGAGTTACAAAAAATAGAAAATAATCATACATGGGAACTAGTCCCTAGGCTTGTGAATAAAAATATGATTGGCTCGAAATGGGTGTTCTAGAATAAGTAAATGAAAGTGGAGAAGTTGTAAGGAATAAGGAAATACTGGTATGCAAAGGATATTCATAAGTTGAAGGTATAGATTTTGAAGAAACATTTTCCCCTCTAGCTAGAATGGAAGCTATCAAGATTTTTTTGGCATTTTCTACCCACAAGGACCTCAAAGTGTATCAGATGGATGTTAAGTTAGCATTTTTGAATGGTGAATTGGAGGAAGAAGTGTACATAGATCAACCTAAAGGGTTTCAGTTATCTGACAAACCGGACATGGATTTTAAGTTGAAGAAAGCATTGTATGGATTGAAGCAAGCTCCCAGAGCTTAGTATGCAAGATTGGAAAAATACTTGACGATGCAAGGATTCAATAGAGGTTTTGCTAAAAACAATATTTACTTCAAAGTGCAAGGTAACAAAATGTTGATAGTGGTTGTTTATGTTGACGATATCATTTTTGGTGGAAATGAAGGCATGTGTAAAATTTTTGTTGAAGATATGCAAAAATAATTTGAGATGTCTATGATTGGTGAATTGAATTTCTTCCTTGGTCTACAAGTGAATCAAACTGATAAAGGGATATTCATTTCACAATCTAAGTATGTAAACGAATTTTTTAAGAAGTTTGGGATGGATTACTCGAAATCGGTTTGTACTCCAATGGTAAGCAGATGTAAATTGAGTAAAGATGATGAATCTGCTACAATTGATCAGAGAAAATATAGATCTATGATTGGTAGACTATTGTACCTTACTACTACCAAACTGGATATTATGCATGAAGTATGTTTAGTTGCTAGATTCCAAGCAGATCCTAGAGAAGAACATGTTATAGTTGTAAAAAGGATATTTAGATATCTTCAAGGTACACCAGATTATGGACTATGGTATCCTAAGAGTGATGATTTCACCTTGAGTGCTTATACAGATGCTGATTGGGCTGACCATCTAGATGACTAGAAGAGTACTAGTGGTGGTTGTTTCTTTCTTGGTGGAAGATTAGTTTCATGGTTGAAAAAAAAACAAGAATCAATTTCTTTATATCCACTACAGAGGTAGAATATATTGCTACAACATCCCGTTGCACAAAGGTTTTGTGGATGAAGCAAACACTGAAAGAAATTGGAGTGATATGTGATGATCCTATTTCCATTTTATGTGACAACACAAGTGCAATAAAAATTTCAAAGAACTCAGTTATGCATTGAAGAACAAAACACATATCTATCAAGTATCATTTCCTGTGAGAAAAAGTGTTTGGAGAATGAAATCAAATTGGAGTATGTGACAACAAAGGAACAAATTGTAGACATATTTACTAAGGCTCTTTTGAAGGATACTTTTGACCATCTTAGGGAGAGGTTGGGGTCATTGGCCCTCCTAACTAGGTGCACATGAAGGTGCATCAGTCCAGTGAATTTATAGATTATTCATTCATCTGGACTGATAGATGGATCTACTCCGTAGGGGGCTAGAAAAGGTTTCCATTATTGCAGTATGAGTGTACTCCTAAGGGGGAGTAATCAAAGTTAATCTTTTCCCTTGATTTCAAAGGGGGAGAGAAAGTCATGTGAAAAATAGGTAAAGAAGAAGAGAAGGTGTTCTCCCAGGATACTGTGTAATTTTTTTTTCTTTGATGTTTTTCACATCATGTGTTTCCATCAATGACAAAGGGAGATATTTTTGCAAGTATGAGCTACTTTGGTGGTGTTGTCATTAATATTATCATTGATGTAAACACAGTTTAGTATGTTGTAGATTGTACATGTATAGCTAAGATGTTGTTGAGATGTTGTGAGTACATGGAGCTATCTTTATGGTGTAGTAGAAGTGTTGGTTTGATAAATTTCCAAGTGCTTTTGAGAAAATTAATAAAGAAGAGAAGTCAAAATGATGAAAGTGTTCAAAATGTGCTCCAGTATGTGCTCTACATTTCTCCTATGTTGATCCTATGCTTGTGTGGATCTGAAGGTTTGATAATGGTGATTTTGAGGTGATACCTCCTGAGTTTTAGTATCCGGTTTGATGGTACGTGAAAGTTACATTCATTGGTATGTGAACTGTTATGGCAGAGTTGGTCTTTTATGGACTAGGAGAAATATTGTTGCTCTGCAGTCCTCATATGTTTCATTTCAGTTCTTGCAGATTTGGAATATGTCTTGTGAAGGTCTTTTCTATGCTCTGGAAAAGAGGTTTGAAGATTGGTGATCTGGGAGTCATGTTTCAATATTTTAGTGTGAGTTTATATAGTCTAGATGGACTAGTGAAAGGTGTTCAGTGATTGAAGTTTGTTGTTTTGTTGTAGATGTATTTGGAATATTCTGAGATGTATTCTCATGCATAAGGAAGCGTTTCATGGTGTCTGTGTGTCATCTTCTTGTTGGGAAGTGTGTACATCAATTTTCTTTTGTGTTTTCATTAGGTTTGGCCAACCTGGTGTTTACACTTCATTCGAAGAATAAAATTTAATTAAGGAAGTGTGTGGTTGATTTGAGATATTATTTCTGATCTTGAAATTTTATTTTATTGATCCACTCTTATTCCTTTCCATCATAGGAATGGTGAGTTTCCGACCTATTTTGAGTTTATGAAATGAGATAATTGTGGCCGACCTTGGAGAAAGTTTCTAAGGATGGGGATGGTATAAAAGCAAGTCAAATTGTGAAGATTTTTATGAAAATGTGATGCAAAGTGATGAAAGTGAGCCACAAATCATAAGAGAAGAAGTGTGTGTGTGTGTGAGTGGGTTGAGACAATAGTTCTTCATTGTGTTAGATTCCTGAAGGTAGTGAGCTAAAGGTTTCTGCAATCCTTATTCAAGCTGTGGATGTGTGTTAATTGTTGTGGTGGATCTTTTGTTCTCTTTTGTATCTGTAGGAAGTGAGCCTCCTTGTTGTACAATGAGTGATTTTTGTAGGCAATGAGCCTTTGTACTTGGACAATGAGTCCTCTTCTGGGAAGTGAGCCTTTGTATTCAGTTTATAATCTTTTATACTGTGAGTTAAGCCTCACCGTGGTTTTTCCCTCATTGGGTTTCCACGTAAAAATCTGGTGCTCATTGTGTTGATTTAATTTTTGTTATTTGTGTTTCATGCTCTTACTTAATAACCAAATAGTGTGGTTGTGGAATTAATAAGTATTTAAGTTTTTAAGCTTGAATTTTGTGACAACTGATTCACCCCCCCCTCAGTTGTCCTGCACCTATTTAACAAAATGAGAATGGGTTCCCAAAAAATCCTTTTGCAAAAGCCAAGGGGAGTAGTAAATGTCATCCTTGAATCCAAAAGTTTGAAACAGGTAGCTAAGGAAGTGGTTTGAGCATTAATGGCATCACCAATAAAACACATCAAATCCATTGAAAGGTCAACGTTTTAGGCCTGAAAGAAAACCTTTTCTATGCATTAAATGGTTTGGAGCCACAAAAAAGAGCACCTTTTTCAAGCATTGGGCTTTCCCCTAATTCATACTACTTGCTAGAATAGAGAAAGAGAGATGGTAGAAGGAACGAACTATAAAGTCTGAAAAGGTTTCCCTTTTTAGGCTTTGAAGGTTGGGAAGGAGGCTTATACCTTATCATGGAGATGAGAAGGGTAAAAGGGAAGATCGAAGGCCGAAGTACAAAAGGAGCCATTGAGGGTCAAAGAGAAGAGTTACCTCTTGCCAAAGAAAGGTAAGAGGTAAAGGATAGGGCCAAAGCTCGAAGTCTGAAAACTAAAAACTTAGATTTTCAAAGGAAGGAGTGAAAGTGAGAAGGAATAAAGGTAGAAGATGAAATTCCAATGCTCAAAATCCATAGACAAGATTTTAAGGATTGGTGTTCGAAAGGAAGCTCTACTTCCAACAATGAAAATATGGAAAGTGGTAAGAGGGAAGATCAAGCCTCAAAGTTTGAAAATGAAACACTTATGCAAATATTGAAAGATTTAATTAGGCTTTGGTGTTCAAGAGGAAGTCTTACTTCCTACTTCAGTTGAAGGGTAGAAAGAAATAAGATGGAAGCCTGATCCTCAAAGCCTAACAAGTTAAGATTTAGAAAAATATTGAAAAGTATCCTTGGAACTTTGGTGATTGGGGACAAGGCTTAAGGATTCCCAAAGGGAAGTGGTAAGGGTTAAAGCATAAGGTCGAAGGTGGAAACCCAAAATACATAGAAGGAGAGGAAAGGTAAAAATTTAAAGGAGAGAAGGAGCGAGAGTGATGAAGAAGGCATGTCGATATAAAGGGAAGTGAAAACCTAAAAGCTTAAAATGCCAAGACTTAGGGTATGTGCAGGATCATGATGGGTGAAAAAGTGGTGATATGATGGGTATGTGTAGGGTATGTGGTTGACAACTTTTTTTTTACCCAAAATTGATGAAACGAAAAGGGTTTTTAAAGGAGATTCTCAGCTTTCCACCAATATAAATTATGCTTTAATTTGAATTTAATAAATAATTATTATTAATTTTCTATTTGAATTATGAATAAAGTCCTGATTGATAGGATGATTGAAAAACATCTATAGCTTTCAAATGGTATCACATTTTTTTAATCTGAAACATGCATCACATTCTATGTTTCACATACAATAGGATTAAAAAAAAAAAATCATGAAGTTTTGACCAAGTTAAGGTGGTCAGACATACAAGTTTTTTATATTTCTTAAAGGTTGTAATAAAAAATTCATAATTAATTATTTAATTGGAAAACAATTATAGAAAAATATGCATCACATTGGGACATAAGTCCTCTACTTATATCTAAAATATAATTTTCTTTTTTATCATTTTATTGTGGTTAGGGTGGTCAAATAGATACCTACTTCTTATTTTTTCCTTGAAATTTAAGTACTACTACATTGAAATTTCAAATTTTCACCAAATAGATTTTTTTTTTAAATAAACCTGGTAGTTTAAAAACTACATTCAATTTTCTATAGATTCTATTCTTACATATTTTTGAAATAATATAGATAACATATTCAAATTTTTACATCAAGTTTCCTAACTCTGATTTTTCTGAATTTTTTGCCACTTAAGGGCTTGTTTTTTCCATGATGATCCTACACATACCCCTAAGCCAATTTTAGGACCCTTCAGGAATAATTCATGCAAGATGGCCCATGTAGGATCTCTCAAATTAGTTATTAATCATGGGTCATCTAAGGGTGGCATGAAATGTCAACATTTATGGCGACTTTTGTGGGGTGATTGCATGCTAATTATGGAATCCAAGGGCCTTTCATATCCATTGGGCATGGAGTAATGAGGGGAAAAATTGAATAGATGGGCCTCTCAATGGGAAAAACAAAACATGTTTTGGCTACACTTGGAGAAAAGCATGGAAACTAGAACATGCATTCCCTTTAGGAGAATGTAGGGTGTGCAAAGGCACTTCATGGAAAGAAATATATTAGCAATATATGTAGTAAACTAATAGGAAGAAAAGAACGGAAATTTTTCTCTATCAAAGATGAACCTTCTAAAAGATTTGATCTATCATAGACCATAGTTGCACACTTCACTCAGATGAAACCACTAAAAACCATTGCAAACATGCATGTAATTGCACTAAATGCTTGCAAGGTGAAGGATCACTTCACTATAAACTGTCATTGCAGGAGAACCATATGATGTAAGTGCCAAAATCATTTAACAATGGTGCCTTACATGAACAAAAAAAAATAGGGGTGAAATTTTTTGAAGATAAGTTAGCTCATTTGAGAGAAAACCTTATGTAGAGGGAAGATAACTCACCTCATAAAATGATAGGCTATTATGATGACCAATGACCACCTCATTGCATGAACTAAAATAAAAAGAGAAAGTTTCCTGCTCAAGTGGTGATGCAAAATATTCCAAACCTATTTGTTGATTTTCACAAGGAATATCTTCTTCATGTGCCTCAAATAAGAATATTTGAAGCTCGGGCATACTATCAAATTGAGCATTAGGAGTAACACTCTCCAAGAAAATGTGTGGCTACTCAATTGTGTATTTTTTAGTGTTTCGATTTCATGTGAAGCATTCTAACTCAGTAACATTATCCTTATTGTCAAAGGTGACAACTTCAACTTGAATTAAGAACTCATATTCAACATTGCTACATTCAGGGATAACAAAAATCCAACACACACCATAACTACTTGTATTGATCCACATTTCATCAAAAAATACCTTAGATTTGTGAGATAGTTTAGATGAAGAATTGAATTATTTAGATTGTCTCTCTATTTTGATTTCTTCTTGGAGACTGGCTGCAACAAAATCATACTCTTGAAATGTAATAGATGCCACATCCTCTACTACCCCTTCAGTCCTATGTTACTGCCCATGAAGCTCCTCTTTTAGAGGTGATGATTAGATGTTTAAACCTAGAAAAAAGGTTTCTATAACTGTTGGAATAATTGGAATAATATTTTCATTGATGTCATTGATGTGCATGATGGAGAAAGCATGTTTTATAATGTTACACAAAAAGATGTAATGTTGTCATGAAATGTTGGCATTTTATCATAGAGGTTATTACTAGAAGTTTTTTGAGAAAATAGGAAGTATATTTGATATGGGATTTTCATGAAGATTCCAAAAGTATAATCCTCTTGTTTAGGACATCATGGATTAGCTCATAAAATGATATATTTTTGTTCTATGGTATAACTAGGGTTTTGTAGATAAACCCTAAGAGTTGCAGTCATGTTGTTGATCAAGATTTGTAGTTGTGTGTTCATTGGATGTTGGTGGTTGTAGGTTGCTTAAGTTATCACTCAAGCCATTTGTGTCATCGGGGTGATAGGCCCCCTTTACCTAGTGTTATCGGTTGGAAGAGTTTTTACATCACATTAATCCTTCATATCATATTTTATGTATTATTGTGTCCATGTGTTTGTGCAATATGTGATGAATAATTTCGACAGTAAAGGATGAAGGATGGGAGATCAGATGACTATCACTCAAGTTCTTCACATCATTCTTTGAAATTTAACCTGGCATATTCTTTAAGTGATATGTGATGAGAAAAGTTAGTGGATGGTGACATCATCAAATATAAGTGGTAATATATTATTACTTCGCAACATTGCTACACATCGTAGTTGTGAAGCAAAAGGGAGTTAAGAAAGTTGTGATATATGATATGTGATGTATGAAATATGCATGTATTGGTGGTAGTAAAATATTGTATCACACATGTTTAAAACATCATAGAAATGAATTCTCAATCACAAATAAAGTTGTGACAAGCATAAGGCTTGTGATAGAGATCAATGACCTACATTCAAAGTTGTAACATCACAATGGTTAGGTAGTGGTATGAATGGCTAGGCTATGGAACTTGACACAAAGGAAGAAATATGATTTGTCATGACAACAAATGAATGAAATTATATTGGACAAACATCACATACTTTCTGGTAGTGATGTAGATTAAATATATAGTAGTAGAGAACATTCTAGATTGTTCTAAAGAGAAAAAAACAAAGAAAATAAGTAATGTATAGTTATAGACTAGACCTATAACATGAAATTGGATTCAATTGAATCACTTATGTAATTTAGATTTGTAGCTCCTTTTGTCTAATTGGTTGGTGCCATCATATTGTTGAGTTGGTGTTCAATTAGAGGATTGGTGTCTCCTTAGGGTTGGAGCCCTTAATATTTGTAACTAGTAAGCTTTTTCTTGTGAGGATGGATTTGAGTAGTAGACTCAAGTAGATATTCTCACCATTTTTTTCCCATAATGGGTTTTCCATGTAAATTTGGTGTTACGTGAATTTGTGTGTGATTAGTCTCTCTACATAATCATCTAATTTTCATTAAAATATTTTAAAGAACTAGTTTTATTAAATATATTGATTCACTCCCCCCTCTCAATAGATAGTTGTGTTCAAAATATTGGTATCAAAGCCCTCGTTCCTTTGGAGAAGTTTAATCAACTCAAGTAGATCTTGAACTATGAACACTATGGCTAGTCAACAAGGTTCATCCTCAAACAAATCATCTCTCTTTGATGGATCAAACTATGCATTATGGAGCATTAAGATGGAAACATATTTATCTTCATTAGGATTTGATGTGTGGATGTTTGTTAATACTAGATACACAATTCTTGCTATAACTCCTACAACTCAGGTTGGCAAGAAAGAATATGAGAATAATGAAAAGGGAAATAATGTTATTCTTTGTGGGTTGAAAAATTTAGAGTTCATCAAAGTAATACATTGTCAAACTACACATGAAGTTTGTGACAAGTTTAAAAGCATCTATGAAGGTGATGCCATGGTAAAGCAGACCAATATATAGACTTATAAGGGAAAGTTTGAAAGCCTAGAGATGAATGAAGAAGAGAAAATTATAGGCTATCTCCTAAGAGTAGAAGAAATAGTTAATGCCATGAGAGCCATTGGAGAAGAAGTGAAAGAACCAGCTGATAGAGCCCTGAAAATTCTTGACATTTTGAGATTTTTTGTGCTTGATATTAACATGTCACATGCTCCCCATTGGTAGCCCTTGAAAGGTTTTTCTTAGCTAATTCTTGTATTCAATAGATCCACATTTGATCCTTGAATGTTCTAATTTTATCTTGACCCGTTCTCTTAGTTGCCGGTGATGTAAGTTATCTTTTAAGCTATAATTATACATTCCTTACCAGCCCCTCTACTATGGTCGTTTGGTTATTTCAAGGTTGCAATCCGTCATGAATTTTTCCTAAATCCGGTTTTAATATTTTATCATTGTGACTTATGTTTAAGTCATCAATTCTTGAGGGTAAATTCTCATGGGCCTAGTCAAGGCCCTCTTGTATGAATAAACCTTGTTGCATGTGCAAGTTGAGACACTGCTAGATCTTGGGATTTAATTTGGACCACTCCTCACTGGCTCGCCCATCTTAAGTGCTGGTAGTTTAATGGTTGGAAGGTCAGCAAAATGTCACCATGTGTATGTGGGCCCAACTGTTGTGTTCCATCCTGATGCCCGAAGTTTTGAGATTAATGGTGTTGATTGAATGAGGAAAGATGATCGCCACCATTCCCTGCCAGCTCATAGAGGTAAGATGAAAACTCTTTAAAAGTAGAGAGACCCATGAGAAGCTACCACATGAACCCTATAGCTACTGGTGAGTGGAGCCCACAAGTACATAAGAAACATCTAGTTGGCACATTCCTATTGGTCATTCATTTGAGTTGGAGCAGTAATATAAATTCAAATGTTATTGGCTCAATCTGAATCATTCAACATATCCAGCTTAGTCATAGATCAACGAAATACATTCAAAGTTGCAAAGTATGCTGATTGCAATTATTTTTCTTCGCATGAGTGGGTAGTAATGGCGGAGGTGACCCGTAAAATTATTCAATTCCTTTCAAAAAAATTATGTACGACCAATTCTTTCTTAATTAGGATTTGAGGATGTGTCTGAAGCAATATGAAGAATTGAGAGAAGTGATTCATAGGATTCATCCCAACTGGCATTAGAGTTTACTATAGCTAAAATTTGTAAGTATGACAAACACAATTTTATGCGCTTTTCAGTTTTCTGAATTAGGGCTTTCTTTCAATCTATTTTTGGACAAGTGTATTTTATCGTTTTGCTTTCATTGCTTTGAGTTATGGTTATTTCTATCTTTTAAAAGCTATGGTCCTATAAATTCTCTGAAATTAACACTTTCCCTAGGTCATAGGCTACAACTCAGAGGTTAAATAGTTGAAAATTCTCTGTTTGAACCCCAATATACATAAACCCATGGCTCCCAAAGTTCAAGGTGTCTCCTCTTCAACCCATTCCAGAACCCTTTCTCAAGATGTAATTGACTTGCTACCCTCATCTATGAACAAGAAACTAGCAGGAAAGGTATTATTTCAAGGCCCTACTATGAAGGAAGGAGTGATGGATAAATATTTCTTCACAAAGGATGTCGAAGTACCTTACACCGGGTGGTAGTTGTTTCAACACTAGTTTGGGAATAGGAACCTCAGAGCTCCTCTTAGTAATCCTTGGAGGTTGGATATGGGGAAGTTGATTGTTCGCTATGTGTACATGGATATAGAAATCTTGAAGGATATCACCTCAAAGTATGACCCTATCTATAGGGTGGTCAAAGCATTTGATGGGGTGGTTATGGTAAGAATAACCACAGAGGAAATTGAAGAAGTGTTTGACTTACATGAATGGAGTCAAGCTATGTTCCCTTTAGATATGGATAATATTAGAAATGAGCACAATAATTCTAAGGTGTTTATCAGAACAAGGATGCTACCTCTGTACACTACAGTGACTAGTACTTGGAAGCACAAAAGGAAAATTAAGATTGATGACAAGGCGCTCGAACCTTTTCCAATGAGCTATTTCACTAGCCATTTCATAAATATTGTGCACTCTCTATACCAAATCATTGGTGCCAATCCACCTTACACATTACAGAAGGAGTACAACTATTTGGCCACACATTTACAACACCCACGGTATAGCATTGTCTATGACTATGGTACTTATCTAGTAGAACACATCCACAAGGGCTTAGTTGAGCTGAAAGAGGGAAAACAATGGGAAAAGTTCTGGTGGTACTCACTATCAATGCACATGTTTTTGCATAAAGGAAAAAGGACTTTTGAGAAGGATATCACTTTGGAAAGGAAAACAGAAGGTGTTGACTTGTCTGTCCAATGTTGGACCCAAATTCTAGATGTAGACACTTAAAAATGACCTAGGCCTGCAAGCTCTATTTTTACCACTTTCGTCCTAGCATAATTATGACATTTAATTACATCCTTGGTCCACATTCAACTATTAATTAAATAATTTATAATTGTTTAATTAATTCATGTGTCCTTTTATTCTTCATGATTATTAAATAAATAAATTTTATTTATTTATTCAATGTGTCTTTAATTGTCTAAAGTCTTCCTTTAATTAAATAAATTTGTTAATTTGTTTAATTACCTTTATCCATTTATTCTTCCTGATTAATAAATAAATAAATTTTATTTATTTATTCAATATGTCACTAATTTCCATAATTAAATGAATTTATGAATTTATTTAATTATCAGTCATAATCCTCTTAAATTAAATAATTATCTTTAATTATTTAATTACTCAATTTAACATTTCCATCATTTTAAATCAATTTATTATTTAAAATGATTTCATTTTCTTAACTGTCAATTCATTTTGGTAAATAATCTAAAAAAGATTATTTATTATCTCACAAAATCCATAGTTTGAGTTGATTTAATTCAAATTGGTAGCTTTCTTCCAAAAATCAAATAAAGCAAGCAAATTCTTGATTTTTCAAATTTTCTTTTCAATCCACCTCTTATCTTCTTGATTTTTCAAATCTCATAAATTAGGCAGTCTTTATATTCTTGATTTTTGAAAATCTTTATTTTTCTAATTAATTATCTCATCTTTTCTCCACTGCCGATTTGATTCTCTCATATGAAATCTTGACCACTCGTCTAAGGATTTTTCCCTAACCCTGATTAGGGATTATCAAATTAAATCTTGTCCTCTGATTTTAGGTTTTTGTTAAGAGTCGATCTCGTCCGTCCATTCAAAATTACATTTTCTGTAAAATGTCAATTTTTCTCATAATTTAGGGACCACTTCATTATTATAGGCATTATAGTCATTTATCATTTGTTATAGTCATTTATCATTGGCATAGGCATAGGCATAATTTTACTCAAATCCTTCAAAACTTGCATAGGACAATGTCATAGTCAAATCGCTCACACACTCAATATGAGGGCATCAATCATATGCTGAAATCTAGGAGGTGTTATGAAGGTGAACCATGGAAGCTTCAACGAATATCTGGTATAATTGTTCTTTTTATTTTCTTTCTTTGTGCTTCATAACTTCTTTGGGTTTATATTATTGATCTAATCATTGCTAACCTTAATCCTAAAATTTACCCATTGATACATTGGTGAACCAGACGTGAACACGAGTCTAGTTTTTGTTATTATTTCTATACAGTTTTCATGTGTTCTCTATCAATTTTGCAGGTACAGGTACGAAGCGACACATTCATTTTTTTTAAATCGTGACGCATGTGATGCATCGCGGTGCAATCACTCTGATGTGCTGCAATTGAAGTCTGAAGAGCCGAATCTGAACTCCCGAGCTGCATTTGCAACACAGAGAGACACATTTGCTATGTTGTGATGCATTTTCCTAGTAATGTTTTCTTTTTATTTGCATTTTATTTTTTGATATTTTATGTTCTTTCTACTTTTTTTTACATTTTGGTTCTTTGTTGCATTCTTCCTAGCATAGGTTTTGTGGTACTAATTCTAATTTGCAGCATGTGGTAGTTAATTGTCGTGGGTCCAAGACTAGTGAATAAGAAACTCTTTACTTGTGGATTGCAGGTTCGAGTGTCAAAGACTAAACACTAAAAAGTTATGTCTGTCTTTTGCTTAGATTAAATCACATTCATTTTGGTGCACATAAAAAGAACACGTCTTCTAATTTGCATGATTCTGTTTGCAAAATGGTAGGTGAGTATGCTCTCACCTTGTGAAAACTCGGTGATCAGAAAACCAGACCCATTTTTATATGTTATTACCCTCATGACTTAGTAATCAAAGTATCCTCTCCCCTTGCACTATCAGGCAATCTTGGGTGTAAGAGAAATGGTTACTAACTTTAGAACTTGGGCCTGTTCTGGTGGGAAAAAGTACTCACCCCAGGATGACTCTGACCGGTAGCACCCTGACACCAAGGGACTTCTAGGTGGTATATAAAAGTTGATTCTTGGGGAAAGCCCAAGAATCACGCATGTGGTGCCAATGAGATGGATCTAAAAGGGGACTCTTGCCACATGGATCATGCCCTATGAATGAAATGCCCATATTAAACACCTCCTTTTTTAGAGTCTAACCATTCTTTGGCCATTGCTTGGTATAGTGCAGGGTATAGTATCATGCCCAAAGACACTCACTACTGATCCCCTTGAGTAGAGATAGTAGTTCTTGGGAAATCACTACCCAAGAATTTGAATTTGGTGTGCTTGAATGACGTTAATGAGCTATGGAGGGGAGCCAATGCGACCAAAATTCTAAGCTATCTACTCTTGAGAAGGAAAGGTGTTTAGCACCAATCTAGGGTATATCAATGGGCTATACCAAGTATACAAACCCTTGGCATATTGGCCTTTTAGGATTTTACTTGTCTTATGTGCACTTTCTTACACTCAAAACATTGTGCTTGTCAAGTGCTTTCTGGATTTCTCAAACATTTTTCACCACATTTATAATTCTGGACAAAAAATTCCCCTTTAGATAGATCAAATTTGCTCACAATACGTCAAGAAAACAAATTGTGTCGCATCTGTTGAACTACATTCGAGTTTCTAAGATGAAATCGCTCTGTTAAACTGCATTTGACATTTCAAACACTGCATCTATTTGTGTCACGACGTATCCGAACCTTATTGAGCCACATCGTCAATACTCAGTCACATTTGTCAGTCCCAGAGCCACATTCGCTAAAACCAAACCGCATTCCAAATACCGAGACTCATTTGAGGTCTCAAATGACACATTTTCCTGACAAAACAAAATCTTCATACAAAGTCCAAACTGATTTTAAACTCTATCAATCTTTTGTCAAACATTGTTTCCAATGGGATTTTGTTAGAAACCAACTTTGAAATTGCTCAATTTTAGTTTTACCATAGGCTTCATCTTTCAAATATTAGTTGCATGCATTAGGCATTAGCTTGACCCTAGGTTTTCATCCTTGCATACTTTGGATTAGGTGGACCTCAACATGATTTGCAATGTCATTGCTTTCGAAACTAGGTTATCTTGGACTTAATCATCATTCCCCTTTTCAGTCATTGTCCCTTTTGTGAGATTTTTCCAACTCAAAAGTCTAGTTAGGAAAACTCACTAGTCATTTTGACCTTGTCATCTTGTCATTTTCAACAAGTCCTTTAGTAACCGAGATAAAAAGAAAATTGAGCTTAGAAGTGTTTAGGTATCCTTTTCTCCAACTTTCATTCTAGGTTATACCTTGCATACTTTATTCCCAAAAATCCAAAAATATTATTCATTCTAGTCATCATTTTGAACTTAGACCTTGCATAGTGTCATCCTTGCATTTAGTTGTCATCTTCATTTTGAGCAATCTCATTTTATGGTGGAAACTAGATTCCAAAAACAGAAATGACAAATGGAAAACTTTTGACAAGAACCCACTTCCACTGTCAACAATCCCACGTATGACCCAAATTGGACTTTTGACGATCCATTTGCCAAAACAAACAATCAACCTCTCGCGACAATACCATCCTCATCAAACAGTCCCTTTGAACCATTCTTACGTAAGGATTTATACAGACAAATACTTGAGGAAAACCTAGAGGTAGCAACACAAGACCCAGAGGCCTCTCAATTCGTGGAACAAATGGTCCTATATGACAGAGACAGATCTATTTGGCCATACTCTTAAGTCAATGACCTAAATTACCTAAAGGATTTGACATTAACACGTTGAGACCAACATCTACAGATCCTAATGTCAACAACATGCTTAACATGTCAAATAATGGTCAACCTCCAAATACTACGAGCAATACTTTCTTTGACACAACAACGACAGTGCATGCTACCTCCAACATTCCAAACACCTCCAACTCAAAAAATGCTACATCCATTGGAGGATCACAATCTGTCGCAATGCCCACAATATCCACAATGTCGTCACAATTAGTGGGAACCACCTTCGACTCCTCGGCAATGTGGGAAAGTTACTCTAATCCTCTTTTTACCACTATGGTAAATGCCACGGGGGCATCATCAAGTCATACCAATCCCCCTTTAACAACTACATCGAGTACCATGAGTACACCTTTGACATATCCTCTTATTGGTATCTCCCAAAATCCTTCAGGTGGGGGTAAACAACATATATTTATTCAAGGACAACAAAAAAATGTGAACACGTCAACACTGTCTAATACCATCAAATCCCAAGGACCAAATATGACCATTCCTCTTGTCCAAACCCAACAACTTTGACAAGGTAGTCAAAACACACAGCCCATGGCATCTTTAGCACATCAAAATGTTCATGGTCACCATATTCCCAAAATATCGACACAAATGGTTGGGGGACACATCCCAACATACTCATCCCACATTCATACTCACCAACATACCCCCAATCCAAACTTTCAATACCAACAACACGCCAATCCGAACACATCATACATGTCACAACAATCCATACCGCCACAATACACCAATATTCATGCACAACAAATAGGCACCTATGGCATACCAATCAGTCTAATGTATGGGACCAAAAATGACCCTATAATAGATGCCTTACAAGAAAAAATGATGGGTCTAGAGAAAACTATCCAAAACATACAAATATCAGACAAGAAATCAAAAGTGTCATATGATCTAAATGTCTACCCATTCGACATGAGCTTATACATGCCACCATTTCCTTTCAAAATACAAAGGCAAGACGAACCCCATCAAACATGTTTGTGAATTTGCAACCAATTGTATGGACGTCGCCTATGAACAAACATACTTGAGACTTTTCTCCAAAAGTCTAGTGGGTCCTACCCTTGAATGGTTTTCCACTCAAAAGGATATCCAAACATGGGATGAGCTTAAACAAAAATTCATAAAAAATTACACATACAACATTGACATGGACACCTCCTTTACTAGCTTGTACAATCTCATGCAAGAGGATGCCGGTGAGACATTCATCCCATTCTTTCAAAAATGGAGGATTCTAGGTAGTCGGTGTCACATTGACATACCCGAAAGGGAAAAAGTGGACATGTTCATTCAAACACTTCTGGGTCCCCTAAAATATGCATTGCAAGTGCATTATTGTACAACCTTCACAGACCTAGTCGAAAAGGGTGTCTAGATTGAGAAAGCCCTTATTGCAAAGGGAGAGCTAAGATACGGACCTAAAAATGCAAATGCAAATCTTCCCGCTGGTAAAAATAAATACTGGGTCAAAAATAAACATGTTACAAATGACGGTGTTGTTGACGCCAAGGCTGCAAACACTATGGGTCCTGTACTAGCCCTAAAAGGGGTTCAACTACAAAAAAACCAACAACGATGTAGACACCTAAAAATGACCTAGGCCTGCAAGCTTCATTTTTACCACTTTCATCCTAGCATAATTAAGTCATTTAATTATGTCCTTGGTCCACATTCGACTATCGATTAAATAATTCATAATTATTTAATTAATTCATGTCATTTATTCCTCATGATTATTAAATAAATAAATTTTATTTATTAAATACGTCATTAATTGTCTAAGGTCTTCCTTTAATTAAATAAATTTCTTAATTTATTTAATTCCCCTTTGTCATTTATTTCTTCTTGATTATTAAATAAATAAATTTTATTTATTTAATTACATCACTAATTAAGTCCCCTTCTTTCTAAAAATTAAATAGATTCTAATTTATTTAATTTTTTGTCCACTTTCTACTATAATTAAATAATTATTTTAATTATTTAATTATTCATTGGCCACTTCTCTCATAAATTAAATAAATTTTATTTATTTAATTTGGTCCACTCTCTTGAATTTTGAATTAAATCATTATTTAAATTCAAAATGATTTTTTGTCACATTCCTCTATAATTAAATAATATCTTTATTATTTAATTATTCATTGGTCACCTAAATTAAATAATTTTTATTATTTAATTTCTCCAGCAACCTCTTTATCTGTGCCAATCTTATCTTCCAAATCAAATCTTATCTCTTGACATCTCATTTAATTTCAGCCCTTGATTGAATTATTTTATAATTCAATCTTGGCCATTCATTTCTTGTCATTTCCCTAATTTTGACCTAACCCTAGTCCATACTACAACATTCAATCTTGACCATTGATTCTAGGGTATTTGTCATCTTCTCATCCTGGCCACACATTCAAAATTGCAATTTCTATAAAATGGCAATTTTGTTCTTATTTCATATCTTATGCTCATTCTGTCAACTTAGATTATGGTCATAGTCATTTGCAGTCATTGTCATTTTTAGTCTATTGTGAGGTCATTTATTTTATACAAATCCTTCAACACTTGCATAGGGCTTTGTCATTAGTCTAGGTGCTCATTTGAAATTTGAGGGCATCTCTATTTACTGCAAGCTAGGAGGTGTAACAAAGGTGAAGCATGGAAAATGAAGACTTAGGGTAACTTTGTTCCTTTTTGTTTTCACATGTATTTCCTTTGTACTTTGTTACTTCAATGGATTTTTAATGTTATTGTGCTAACCCCATTGAAAAACACTGATTTTCCCTTGATTACATTGGTGAACCCGACATCATTTTTCTATTTTTTGTACGGTTTTTTGTTGTTTTCTTTCATTTTGTAGGTACAGGTACGGATCGCCGCAAGTTTTTTTTTAAAACATTGTGATGCATTTGATGCGTCGCGACGCATCAGAGAACACTAGTGCCGCAATCACTCTAACAAGCCACAACCGTTGACCAGAATGACGCATCTGACCTTCCGAGTCGCATTCGAAGACCCGAGCGATGCATTTGCACTGTCGCGCTGCATCTTCCTGGTAATCTTTTTTAGGTTCTTATTTTTGGATTTTTGGGTTTTTCTGATTTCTGGTTTTCTGATTTTCTGATTTTTTGTTTTCTGTATTCTTTTTATTCTTGAATGTTGGCTAAGATTAGATTTTGTGGTACTAATCCTCTCTTGTAGCGTGTGGCGATCTCCATTCATGTGTTTTCTATTTTTCGTAGGGTTTTTTTTTGTTGTTTTCTGTTGTTTTACAGGTACAGGTACGAATCAACGCAAGTGTTTTTTTTTTTAAAAACATTGTGTCGCATTTGATGCGTCGCAACGTATTTGACGACAGAAGCAATGCACTCGCTCTGACAAGCCGTAACTGACAACTATAACGACGCATCTGACCTACCGAGTTGCATTCAAAGACCCGAGTGATGCATTTTCTCTGCCGCGCCGTAGTTGTCTGGTAAAATTTTCTTTCGGTTTTGTCATTTTGATTTTCAGATTTTTCAGTTTTTCTATTTACTAGTTTTCTGGTTTTTTATTTTTTTCCTGTTTCTTTTTTATTCCTGCATGTTAACTAGATTAGACTTTTCTTGTGTTACTAATCTTTTCTTGTAGCGTGTGGCAATCCTCATTCGTTTGTCGAAGACCATTGCATAAGAGACTACTAATATTCATTGTTTGCAGATTTGCATGTCAAAGAAGGAATAACAAAACTTTGTGCTTGTTTTTTTTTAGAGTAGCAAACATTTGAATTTGGTGCATATAAAACGAAATCATGTCTTTTATGCTTGATTGTGATTATGGAATGGTAGGTGAGTATGCTCTCACTTGGTGAAAACCTTGTGATCAGAAAACTAGACCCATTCTTTTCTGTTATTTTACCCTTCATGATTTGGTATATCGGAGTATCCTCTCCCCTTGCGCATTCGTGCGATCCTGGGTGTAAGAGAAACGGTTACTGACTCTAGAACTTGGGCCTGTTCTGGTGGGAAAAAGTACTCACCCTAGGACGACTCAGACCGGTAGCACCCTGACACCGAGGGACTTCCAGCTGGTATATAAAAGTGGGTTCTTGGGGAAAGCCCAAGAATCACGAGCGTGGTTCCGATGAGATGGACCCGAAAGGGGACTCTCGCTACATGGATCATGCCCCATGAACGGAATGCCCGAATTAAACACCTCTTGTCTTAGTGTCCAACCGTTCTATTGGCCATTGCTTGGTATAGTGCAGGGTACAGTATCATGCCCGAAGACACTCACTACTGATCCCCTTGAGTAGAGATAGCAATTCTTGGGATGTCACTACCCAAAGAATCTAAATTTGGTGTGCTCGAATGACGTTAATGAGCCATGGAGGGGAGCCAATGCCACCAAAATTCTAAGCTATCCACTCTCAAGAAGGAAAGGTGTTTATCACCAATCTGGGGTATATAGGTGGGCTATACCAAGTATACAAACCCTTGGCCCATTGGCCTTTTTAGGATTGTGCTTATCTCATGTGTGTTTGGTTACATTAAAAATGTTGTGTTTGTCAAGTGTATTCTAGTTCTGTCACAGTTCAAACAAAACATTCATCAAACAAGTCAAAACTTCCATCAAAACAACACGAAAATCATGTTGAAACTGAACTGAGTTGCATCTGTCAAACCGCAACTGCTCTGATAAACCACATCTGAAACTTAGAACAACGCATCTGTAGGCGTCACGATGCATCTGATAACTGAAAAGCTGCATTTTCTTAATAGAGCCGCATTTGACAATAAGAAAGCCGCAATTGCAAAACTGAACTGCATTTGCCAAACTGTGACGCATTTGCTAAACGGTGATGCATTTGCCTGTCAAAATCTTTAACTTCAAAGTCAAAACCTGAGGTCTTGAAATTGTCAACCATTTGTCAAACACTGTCATCAAAAAGATTCTGCCCAAAACCAAACTTGATATTGCTCAAAGTCTTATCTATTAGCTTGCATTAGTCACCATAGGTTTCATACCTCATTCCTTTTCATTGCTTATACTTGGCATTAGACTATCCCTAGGTTCACATCTTGCATACTTAGGATTAGGAAAATCTTAAGCACACCTTTGCAAAGTCATTGTTTTTGACATTAGACCCT
The DNA here is from genome assembly GCA_007258455.2 of Sequoia sempervirens. NCBI lineage: Eukaryota > Viridiplantae > Streptophyta > Pinopsida > Cupressales > Cupressaceae > Sequoia > Sequoia sempervirens. The sequence goes on from VDFB02026320.1 coordinate 155,022,978, forward strand.
CTTGGACTAAGTTATCAAACCTCCTTTAGTCATTGTCCTCTTTTGTGAGATTCTTCCAACTCAAAAGTCTAGTTAGGGAGACTCACTAGTCATTTAGACCTTGTCAACTTGTCATTTCCAACGAAGTCCTTTAGTAGTCAAAATCAAAAACAAAGTTCGAGTTTAGAGGTGCTTAGATAACCTTGTCTTACATTGCATAGAAATTGCATATCCTTATTCACAAAAAATCCAAAAACATTAGTCATTCTAGTTTTCATCTTGAACCTTAGACTTCACATAGTGTCATACTTGCATTTAGGCTATCATTCCTATTTGAGCAATCTCATTTATGGTTGAAACCAGACTTCAAAAACAAAAGAGACAAATGGAAAACTTTAGACAAGACCCCCCATTTACTGCCAACAATCCTCCATATGACTCAAGCTGGACCTTGTACGACCCATTTACCAATCTAGACAATCAACCTCCAACAACAACGCAAGCCTCGTCAAACAGTACATTCGACCTCTACTTGCAAAGAGATGAAAATGGTCAACTACTTCAAGAACACATAGAGGCATTGACACAAGACCCAGAGGCCTATCAGATGGCTGAAGCAATAGCTCATCAGGACAGAGACAGATTTGTAGCCATGCTCTTGAGTGAGGGAGCTAAGTTACCACCAGGATTTGATGCCAACACGCTAAATTTGACACTTCATGACCCTAATGCCAATAAAGCACATAACATGTCACATAGTGGTCAACTTTCGAATACTACGAGCAATACTTCCTTTGAGACCACAATGACAATAAATACCACTCCCAACATCCCAAACACCTCCAACACAGTAAATGCTACATCTATTGGGGGATCACAATCATCTACAACATCCACAACACTACCCCAATTGGATGGAACCACTCTTGGCTCCTCAACAACGTGGGAAAATTATTCCAATCCTCTTTTTACCGCGACGGTAAATACCACGGGGGAATCATCAAGTCACCACAATCCCCCTTTGATAACTACATCTACTACCATGAACACAACTTCGACAAATCTGTTCAGTAGTACTTCACAAAATCCTTTGGGAGGAGCCACAGGACGTATCTTTATTAAAGGACAACAACAAAACGTTAACACGACAACACAGTCAAATGTCATTACCTCCCAAGGTACAAACACAAACGTCCCCCTTGTACAAAACCAACAATTTACACAAGGTGGCCAAATAACACAACCCATGACATCATTGACACACCATAACAGTCATGGTCACAACATCCCCCAAATAACGACACGCATGGCTGGGGGACACATCCCAACGTACTCATCCAACATTCATACTCATCAATAGGCACCAAATCATAACTTCGAATACCAACAACACACGTCATATGTACCACAACAATCCGTACCACCACAATACACCAACACTCACGCACACCAGACGGGAACACATGGTGTACCAGGCAACTCAACATACGGAAACATAAATGACCCTACCATAGATGAACTCAAAGCAAGAATGAGGGATATGGAGAAAACTATGCAAAACATGTCCATCTCAGGCAGGAAATCAGACATATCATATGACTTGGATGTATACCCATTTGACACGAACTTATACATGCCTACATTTCCACCAGGATATGTGTCACCCAACTTCACAAAATATAGAGGCAAGACAAATCCCATTGAACATGTTCGCGAATTCGCAACCAACTGTATGGATATCGCCTACGAACCAACATACTTGATGAGAATTTTTTCCAAAAGTTTGGCGGGTCAAGCCCTTGAATGGTTCTCAACTCAAAAAGATATCCAGACATGGGATGAGCTCAAACGAAAATTCATACGCAATTACGCCTACAACATTGATATGGACACCTCTATTACTAGCTTGTGTAATCTCACGCAAGAAGACTCGGGTGAGACATTTATTCCATTCTTTCAAAAATGGAGAAGCCTCGCTAGTCGATGTCACATTGACATTCCTGAAAGGGAAAAAGTCGACATGTTCATCCAAACACTTATAGGACCCCTAAAATTCACATTACAAATACATTGTTGCACAAATTTCATAGAATTAGTGGAAAAGGGAGTCCAAATTGAGAAAGCCCTTATTGCAAAGGGAGAACTGAGATATGGTTCCAAAAACACAAACACCAACCCACCCACTGACAAAAACAAATATTGGGTCAAGAATAAACATGTTACAAATGACGGTGTGGTAGATGCCAAGACTGCAAGTCCTGTATTGGCCCTGAAAGGGGTTCAACAACAAAACAGACCAACAACAACATTGACACCTCCTCCCAATACTTCTTCAAACAATCAAAGTGTTCAAAACAGTCAAGGACAATATCGTTCGATGAGACAATTTCCTAGGGGTCGCACATACACCCATTTGGGTGAACCCATTGAAGATTTCCTTAAGAAATGCATCCAACATGGGGTCATCACACTGCCGGAAATAAAACCATATGACCCAAGACAATTCAAACCAGCATGGTGGAATGACAATGCACTTTGCGAATACCATCGAGTCAAGAGGCATACAACCTCTAACTGCCGACAACTGAAAAACATCATACAAGACCTTATCAAAAATCACACCATCGAAGTGGGTGGATCGCAATTCAACTCCAACTCAAACCATACTATCCACAAGAATCCACTGCAGGATCATGGTTCCCATAATGCTTCCACTTCAGGTTCACAAAACCAAGCTAACTTCACCCGAGTCAAGTATGATTATTCTAGTGGACCAATTATAAACATTGTCCGAACTAAAGATGGGTACATCAATACCATTACGGTCAAGAGAGCACCCCAGTGTAATGCTACTACTCGCAGTGGCAAGGTCACTATAGTTGGTCCGCCTCCTCGTAGACAAGCCAAAATCACAATACCGCGCCCATTGGCTAAACAATCACAACCTGCTGCATCGGCTAAACAACTAAAACTTGTCTCAACCCCAGAACAGTGGAAACCCAAAAGCGAGTTCAACCTCATTGATCAACTAGGAAAGACTCCCGCGCAAATATCTATCCTTGAGCTACTTCGTATCTCTCCGGCACACAAGGAAATCCTAGACAAAACTCTCTTAGAGTTGTCGGTCCCTAAGGACATTGATGTCAATCAGTTTGAAACTATGGTGGGATATCTCACCACGCCGCACCATGTCACCTTCTCAGATCAGGATTACTCATCATCTAAAACCAACCACAATGACACATTACACATAGAAGTTTTTGTCCACAAGCACAAGGTTAGACAGATTTTAATAGATGGCGGAGCAGGGTTGAATATATGCTCCCTCAAACTGGTTAAGGCTCTTGGGTTCTCTGATGCGTGCATAGACCCAACGAAAAGCATAGTGATCAAAGCATACGATGACGAGGAAAGCTCTTCAAGGGGTGTTATCTCCCTCCCTATCAGAGTGGGACCGGTCATTGTAGACACAACTTGCCAGGTCCTGGATTTGGAACTACCATATAACATTTTACTTGGCCGTCCATGGATCCACGCTTTAAAAGCCGTTCCATCAACATACCACCAATGCCTCAAGTTTCTTTTTGACGGTACAGAAGTCACCATATACGGAGACCCCAACCCTTTCCAATATTGTACCAATTTAAGGGGTATCTCTGAAAACTGAGTACCTATTAATCGAGAAGCACCTGACTCCTCGTCATCCAAGTACATTGACCCCTCCACACTCACGTCATCTTCCACATCCGCTCCATCCACGTCTTCCACCATACCACCACCTTCCACCAACCCTAAGACTGAATCAACTGTCAAAATCCAGGACCTTGGCTGTGGACAATTCAAACTACACATAGCATATAGCATCACAACAATGCCTAGATCTCCCAAGGACTATGGTCGGCCATGTTTCCGAATGGAACCTCAGGAAACCTTCATAGTCCCACCAAATACAGTTTTTATCAAGTGGGGAGACATGAGTGAGGAAGACCTTGCTGACATCACAGGATGGATCTATAAGGATACGGTCACATTACCCCCATTACCAGTTCAAATATATGGCAAAGGTTATGACTTCATGAAAGCTAAAGGCTACGATGGTACTAGTGGCCTAGGAAAAGACAAAACATGCCGAAGGGAACCCATAGAAACTTTTCAAATTCTAAAGTATCTTGGATTAGGGTTTGGATCACTTGCCAATGGTGATCAACGTACCTCTGGACTTTTAAATGAGCGAATACATGCTTCTGATAGTGTCGAGACTACTAGGAAACCCCTCACCGAAACTGACTCCCACGAGTGGGAATTTGGCTCAGAGCGGTCCCTAAGTGACTGTTGTCTTGATGATTTGTTTGTCGAACCAGGGGAATTGACCTCTAAACAATGATTTTGGCAAACATTCAAAATTGAATAGGCACCAAATAGTCAAATCCCTAATACCACTTCCCATAAAACACAACAGCCATCATCTGACCCCCCTAAGTCTAATCTATCTGAAGTGTTAGACGACATTGATAACCAGGGCTCTAAAACCTTCACTCCTTATTACGACAATGAATATGACACTAGTGAAGGAGAATATTGGATAGAGTCCGATGTAGAGTTGGATGATGATAACCTCATCTACAATATCAATGAATCCATCTGCATGTCTGCATCCTCACCCCAGTTCACTAGCTTTTACGATGGCATCTCTTTAGTTTACCCAGAACTAGTCGATTGGAACCAACAAGGACCACCAGTTCTGGACACATTCCAGAATGATGAGGCCATTGTCGAATTCATGGGATTAAGAGAAGGCATACCAATTGGGGACCACAAATCCGGGTTTGCCATTGATTTAGATTGCACCGCATACTTCGGTGAGACTGTTCAGTCCTCTAGTCGCAAAAGTAAAAATAAAGTAAAAAATGAAACGTCTCTAGGTGAAAACCGAAAGGCACCTCTTGACGATAAAATAGTAAAAATAAAGGACGAATCTGTGGGTGAAAACCTCTCTGAGGAGCCCAAAGATGGAGGACTGGACTTTCTCCCCGTGCAACAGGAGAAATTGACCATGCTTATTGAGAACACAATAGAGGATAACATTTCAACTGCAAAAGACCCCAAGATGGTCCTATTTTCCACGTCATTGACTGATGAAGAGAAACCAAAATTTCATAAATTCTTTGCAGAACAGAAAATCAACTTTGCATGGTCCTATGCAGACATGCCAGGATTGGACCCCAAACTAGTTCTGCATCATCTGCCACTATTACCCAATGCTAAACCAGTCAAGCAGAAGTTGCGCAAAATGCACCCTCAAGTTGCTCTATTGGTCAAGGCTGAATTAAAGAAATTATTGGATGCTGGATTCATAAGGTCTATAGATTATGCTAAATGGATTTCCAACCTAGTGCCAGTGACAAAGCCAAATGGACTAATTCGAGTATGTACAGACTTTCGAGACCTAAACAAAGCATGTCCAAAGGATGACTTTCCTTTGCCCAACATTGACATCATAGTCGACCTAACTGCAGGACATGAGATGCTATCCCTCATGGATGGTTTCTCTAGCTATAATCAAATCCGCATTGCTCCTGAGGATCAGCACAAAACATCATTTACATGCCCATGGGGGACATACTATTGGAACGTCATGCCCTTCGGTCTTAAAAATGCAGGTGCCACGTATCAAAGGGCTATAACCACGATCTTCCATGACATGATGCACAATATAATGGAGGATTATGTAGATGACCTGTTGGCCAAATCAGCAACTAGGAAAGACCATTTGAGGGTACTCGACATAATTTTCAAGAGACTTGAAGAGTAAAAAGTTTGGCTAAACCCTAAGAAATGTGTGTTTGGGGTCACATCAGTAAAACTATTGGGATACATAGTTTCCCGAAGAGGCATAGAGGTCGATCCGGAAAAGGTCAAAGCAATTATAGACATGCCTCCACCCAGAGGGATCAGTGAACTCAGAACTCTACAGGGTAGAGTACAATCTATTCGTCATTTCATAGCCCAGTTGGCGGATAAGTGCCATCCATTCTAGTACCTGTTGCGCAAAGGTGTCCCCTTTGTATGGACAGATAAATGTCAACAGGCCTTCCAGCAAATCAAAGATTATCTGATATCAACACCAGTCCTCATGCCGCTCATTCATGGAAAGCCTTTGATTCTATACATCTCAACTACCAGTTCAACATTGGGGGCATTGTTGGCCCAAAATGATCATGAAGGGAAAGAAAGAGCAATCTACTACATCAGCCGAACACTAATAGGTTATGAGTTGAATTACACATACATTGAACGTACATGCCTCATAGTTGTCTTTGCAGCCCAAAAACTAAGGCATTATATGCTCAATCATCAGACACAATTGGTGGCCAAGATTGACCCATTGAAATACCTCTTAAGTCGAGCAGCGTTAACAGGCCGGTTGGCAAAATGGGTCATGATCCTAAGTGAGTATGACATACAGTATGTTGAGTGCAAAGCAATAAAAGGGAAAGTAATTGCAGATCAACTAGCAGACACACCAATTCAAGCCACTCATCCATTAGTAACTGATTTTCCTGATGAGTCCATTTTTCATGCAGAACCGGCAGCACCATGGAAACTATATTTTGATGGGTCTCATACTGGTCATGGCTCAGGCGCTGGAATCCTGATTATCACACCATAGGGGGATTCAATTCCTAAATCATTTCGGATTTCATTCCCTTGTACAAATAACATTGCATAATATGAAGCACTAGTCACAGGTCTCAAGTTGGCAATCAAATGGAAAATTCAGACATTGCTTGTATTCGGGGATTCCCAGCTAGTAATCAACCAGGTGAATGATGACTATGAAACAAAGGATGAGAAGTTGCTTCCCTACAAGAGGATGGTGGATAGTTTCCTGACAAACTTCCAATCAATTTCTTTTGAACAAATCCCCAGGGCACAAAATAAGGCAGTCGATGCAATGGCTACTATTAGTTCTCTCTTGGACATCCCTAAAAATGTGTCACAATTTGAGTTCCTTGTAGAACAGCTGTTGATATCAGCATATGATATCCCAGAGTCAGAAATGGTTTGCGAACTTGTTGGTCCCAACTCTCCTTGGTATCAAGACATTTATGAATATCTCAAGACTCAAACCCTTCCACTGAACCTATCCAATAACCAAAGGAAGTCCTTCATTAGGAAATCAACAAGGTATGCCATTGTTAGTGACACCCTCTACCGCCGTAGTTTTGACGATACCCTCCTTAGATGTCTTGACACCGATGAAGCATGTACGACCTTACGAGAAGTACACAAAGGTATATGTGGATCTCATTCGAGTGGTCCTACACTAGCTAAGAAACTGACGAGACTTGGGTATTATTGGCCGACGATGGAAAAAGATGCAATTGAATATGTCTGGACTTGTCGCAAATCTCAAATACACAGTGACTTGGTTCATGCTCCAGCACAGGAACTCCGGCCCATCACTTCTCCTTGGCCCTTCGCTCAATGGGGACTCGACCTCGTGGGTAAGATTCATCCAACCTCATCCAACGGCCATAAATTCATTATTATTGCCACTGAGTATTTCATAAAGTGGATTGAAGCCATCCCATTGACATATATTACCGGCAAAAAAATATCAAAATTCATCCTTAATTACATCATTTGCTGGTATGGCCTTCTGCAGTCCATCATCACTGACAACGGATGTCTATTCAAAAACCAAGATATCTGCGAGTTATGTGAACGATTCCATATCCAACACCACTTTTCATCTCCATACTACCCACAAGGAAACGGCCAAGCTGAGGTGTCGAATAAAACCATTGTCAAGATTCTCAAAAAGACTGTCAATGACACTGGCCATGATTGACACATACAACTTAACCCTACTCTATGGGCTTACCAAACTAGCATTCATACGCCTACAGGAGCTGCCCCATTCGCCCTAGTCTTTGGCGCTGAAGCCATCTTACCCATTGAGGTCAAAATTCCTTCGCTACGGGTCTCCTTGAAGGGTCTAACTAATGAAGAGGAGTACCGACAATCACGCTTGCATGAGCTGGAAATGTTGGATGAAAGAAGACAAAACTCACCGAATCACCTCCAAGCATATCAAAACCGCCTTTGTCGCAGCTACAATAAAAAGGTTATGGTTAGAAAGTTTGATATTGGCGACCTAGTTCTCATGCAGAACCCTAAGAACCAAGCAGACAGAGAAAAGCCAGGAAAATTTGAACCAAACTGGCTGGGTCCATATATTATCATATCTTCTTTTGGTTCTGGAGCATATCAACTGGCAACTCCAGATGGGGAACAGTTGACAGAACCCATCAACAGTTTACACCTCTGAAAGTTCTATGCATAGCATCAGAGGATGGAGCTGAAAGCCTTAAAATACAAAAAAATTGAAAAATGGTAAAAAAAAAAAAAAAGACTAAAAGCATCATAAAATGTCCTGAAAAAAGAAAAAAACATCATAAAACGTCCCTAAAAAAGACAAAAAAAATGGCAAAAAGTCCTGAAAAAAAAGACCTAAAAATCATAAAATGTCATGAACAAAACCAAACAAAGCATTAAACTGCTCAAAGCACACAAGCGCAGTGTTATCTCTTGTCAAAATCAATCAATCAGTCCATGTCATTGTCGAACTACGTTGTCTCTACGCATTTGCTATGTAGGCAAGGCCATTAGTTGATGAGTCCCCGAGACATTAGGTCAGTCCTTTTAGGTTGGTCAAAATAAAATCATGGCATTTGTCACAATCGTCACATCGGTCAAATAAGTCAGACATAGTCAAACTCGAACACAAGACAGTCATTTGAAATGTCAATGTCAAAATTGGTCAAAATTAGACAACATAAACCAATCAATCATACAGTCAACATCAGTCAACTTGCCAAAACATATTACTCAAAACAATGTCAATCTCGTCACTCTTTGGTCCTCTTCAAGATGTGTCCTTCTTGGAGTTCGACCTCATCAAAATGTCCTTTGCTTTTTTCAGGATGTGTCCTTCCTGACAATAGGCCCCATCAAACCATCAACACCATCAAATTGGCAAAACTCTTAAACTGTCAAATCAAACAAGAATTCAATCTTTGGCAAACAAAATTACATGGCTATTAATCTTTCTGGTCTTTCTTATCTTATCTTTTGGCTATCTTGGCTATTTTTTCTTATATTTTTTACTATCTTTTCTTTTTGGTCATGTTACTAGCTACCTCGAGGATGTCCCATGAAGGATTTAGAGGTGCGATGACGTCTCCTGGCTTATTTTATTTTCTTTGACTGTTGTCTGTGGGTTGTCTTGACAAAAAGACGGGGGCAACTTCGCCCTTAGTATGAGTTAGGACATTCCTTGTCTGTGACTGTCTGTTTTTCAAATGGATGACCTTGCACACCTTGGTCTACGTCATATCATGGTGTTTGTTATCCATTTGTGTCATTTTTACCGCCCAATGATGATTAAGAGCAATAAATATTAGTCCTATGGCAATGTTTTGAAGTATTTGGTCTAAGAACTAACATGCATCTTCTTTAGTCTTGTCATCTTCTCTCACTCGTTTCATATAGGCATTGCATCCATATCATCATCCATATCTTTTGCACTAACATTTCTTTGTCTCTTCATATTCTAGTCTTCTCATCAATTTCAAGAGCACACTCATATTCTTGGAACTTGTCTGTCCTCTCGAGGGGGCATACCGTAACCCTCCTCATCATTCTTCCTCATCTTATTTTGCACTAGGGCATTTTTTGACTTATTTTCTTTGACACAATGTGACAAGCGACATTATGATAAAGAGGGGCAAAATGTAGACACCTAAAAATGACCTAGGCCTGCAAGCTTCATTTTTACCACTTTCGTCCTAGCATAATTAAGTCATTTAATTATGTCCTTGGTCCAAATTCGACTATCGATTAAATAATTCATAATTATTTAATTAATTCATGTCATTTATTCCTCATGATTATTAAATAAATAAATTTTATTTATTAAATATGTCATTAATTGTCTAAGGTCTTCCTTTAATTAAATAAATTTTTTAATTTATTTAATTCCCCTTTGTCATTTATTTCTTCTTGATTATTAAATAAATAAATTTTATTTATTTAATTACGTCACTAATTAAGTCTCCTTCTTTCTAAAAATTAAATAGATTCTAATTTATTTAATTTTTTTGTCCACTTTCAACTATAATTAAATAATTATTTTAATTATTTAATTATTCATTGGCCACTTCTCTCATAAATTAAATAAATTTTATTTATTTAATTTGGTCCACTCTCTTGAATTTTGAATTAAATCATTATTTAAATTCAAAATGATTCTTTTGTCACATTCCTCTATAATTAAATAATATCTTTATTATTTAATTATTCATTGGTCACCTAAATTAAATAATTTTTATTATTTAATTTCTCTAGCAACCTCTTTATCTGTGCCAATCTTATCTTCCAAATCAAATCTTATCTCTTGACATCTCATTTAATTTCAGCCCTTGATTGAATTATTTTATAATTCAATCTTGGTTATTCATTTCTTGTCATTTCCCTAATTTTGACCTAACCCTAGTCCATACTACAACATTCAATCTTGACCATTGATTCTAGGGTATTTGTCATTTTCTCATCCTGGCCACACATTCAAAATTGCAATTTCTATAAAATGGCAATTTTGTTCTTATTTCATATCTTATGCTCATTCTGTCAACTTAGATTATGGTCATAGTCATTTGCAGTCATTGTCATTTTTAGTCTATTGTGAGGTCATTTCTTTTATACAAATCCTTCAACACTTGCATAGGGCTTTGTCATTAGTCTAGGTGCTCATTTGAAATATGAGGGCATCTCTATTTACTGCAAGCTAGGAGGTGTAACAAAGGTGAAGCATGGAAAATGAAGACTTAGGGTAACTTTGTTCCTTTTTGTTTTCACATTTATTTCCTTTGTACTTTGTTACTTCAATGGATTTTTAATGTTATTCTGCTAACCCCATTGAAAAACACTGATTTACCTTGATTACCTAGCTTGTACAATCTCATGCAAGAGGATGCCGGTGAGACATTCATCCCATTCTTTCAAAAATGGAGGATTCTAGCTAGTCGGTGTCACATTGACATACCCGAAAGGGAAAAAGTGGACATGTTCGTTCAAACACTTCTGGGTCCCCTAAAATATGCATTGCAAGTGCATTATTGTACAACCTTCACAGACCTAGTCGAAAAGGGTGTCCAGATTGAGAAAGCCCTTATTGCAAAGGGAGAGCTAAGATACGGTCCTAAAAATGCAAATGCAAATCTTCCCGCCGGCAAAAATAAATACTGGGTCAAAAATAAACATGTTACAAATGACGGTGTTGTTGACGCCAAGACTGCAAACACTATGGGTCCTGTACTAGCCCTAAAAGGGGTTCAACTACAAAAAAACCAACAACGGTATTGAAACCCCCTACCAATGTCCCTTCAAACAACCAAAGGGGCCAAAATAATCAAGGAGAGTATCGCTAGATGAGACAATTCCCTGGGGGTCGCACATACACTCCCTTGGGTGAACCCATTGAGGAAGTCCTCAAGAAATTCCTTTAGAATGGTGTCATCACACTTCAAGACCCAAAACCATATGACCCTAGACAATTCAAACCAACATGGTGGGACGATAATGCATTCTGCAATTATCATCATGCAAAAAAAACATAAAAATTCTAACTGTGAACATCTGAAAAACCTAATTAAAGACCTTATCAAGAGTCATATCATTGAGGTAGGTGGATCACAATTTTCCTCCAATTCAGATCATATTATTCATAAGAACCCACTGCAAGACCATGGTTCTAATAATGCTTCCATGTCAAGTCCATAGATAAACAATAATCAAGCTAACTTTTCCTGCACCAAGTACAACTATTTTGGTGGACCTATTATAAATAATGTCCAAACTAATGACAAATACATCAATACCATTATGTTCAAGAGAGAACCTCAATGCAATGCTACTACTCGAAGTGGCAAGGTCACCATAGCTGGTCCACCTCCTGCTAGACAACCCAAAATCACCATAGCTGGCCCATCTCCTAAATAGTCAAAACCTGCCTCGACCACAAAGCAATGGAAACCCAAGAGCTAGTTTAACCTTATCGACTAGCTTGGAAAAATTCCTGTGCAAATTTCTATACTCGATCTACTTTGCATATCTCCCATGCATAAGGCTATACTAGATAAAACCTTGCAAGAGTTGTCAATCCCTAAGGATATTGATGTCAATCAGTTTGAGACCATGGTGGGATACCTCACTACACCTCACCACGTCACCTTTTATGATCAAGACTACTCATCACCTAAGCCTAACCACAATGATGCATTACACATTGAAACTTTCATCCACAAGAACAAGGTTAGAAGAGTTTTAGTAGATGGTAGAGTAGGATTGAACATATGCTCCTTGAAACTAGTTAAGGCTCTAGGATTTTTGGATGCATGTGTAGAACCTACAAAGATCATAGTGATAAAAGCATATGATGATGAAGAATTCTCTTCATGAGGTGTTATTTCTCTTCCTATCAGAGTGGGGCCAGTCATTGTGGATACAACTTTCCAGGTCCTGGATCTAGAATTACCTTACAACATCTTGCTCGTCCGGGCATGGATTCATGCCCTAAAAGTTGTGCCCTGCACGTATCACCAATGCTAAAGTTCCCTTTTGACAGCATAGAAATCAATATATATGGAGACCCCAACCCTTTTCAATATTGTACCAACCTAAGGGTTATTTCCAAAAATTGAGTGCCCATCAACCAAGAAGCTCCTGGTCCCTCTTCTTCTAAGTACATTGACCCATCCATACTCACACCATCTTCCACGTCCACTCTATCCACATCTTCCACCACGCCACCATCTTCCACACTTCCTAAGGATGAATCCAATGTCAAGATCCAGGACCTAGGCTATGGAGAATATATAGCATCACAACAATACCCAAGTCTCCAAAAGTCTATGGTCGACCATGTTTTAAAATGGAACCCAAGGAAATCTTCAAAGTTCCACCAAAAATAGTTTTCATAAAATGGGGCAACATGAGTAACGAGGACCTTGCCGATATTACAAGATGGTTTTATAAGGAAATGGATGACCTACCCCCATTACCAGTTAAGAAATATGGAAAGGGATATGACATGATGAAAGCTAAGGGCTATGATGGAACTTGTGGCCTCGACAGAAATAAAACTAGACAAAGCGAGCGCATAGAATCTTTTAAAAAACCAAAGTATCTTGGACTAGGATATGGATTTCCCGACAATGACGACTAACATACTAATGGGATTTTGAGTGAGTGAGTGCATGCTTCGGAAAGTGTCGAGACTACTAAGGAAACCCTCACCGAAACTGAATCCCAAGAGTGGGAATTTGGCTCAGAATGATCCTTAAGTGACTGCTTCCTTGATGATTTGTTTGTTGAAATGGGGGAACTGACCTCTGAACAAAGATTTTGGAAAACATTTAAAATTGATTAGGCACCCAATAGTCAAAATCCCATTACATTTCCCCATGACATACAGGACCCACCATCTGAATCCCATCAATCCAACCCATCTGAATTACCAAATGACACTGACAATCACAACTCTAAGTCCTTCACCCCTTATTTTGACAACGAATATGAAACAAGTGAAGGGTAATATTGGATAGAGTCCGATGTGGAATTAGATGATGATAATTTCATCTACAATATCTCTGAATCTCTCTGCATGCTTTCCATGTCCTCCCCTCAATTCACCAACACTAATGATGGCATTTCCCTAGTTTATCCTCAACTAGTCGATTGGGACCAACAAGGCTCGCCAGTCCTAGACACCTTTCAGAATGATGAGGCAATTGCAAATTTTATGGGATTACATGAGGGCATACCCAGTGGTCATCACAAGTCAGGATTCACCATTGATCTAGATTGTGCGGCCTACTTCGGTGAGACTACTCCGTCCTCCAATTGCAAAATTAAAAATAAAAATAAAGTAAAAAATGAAACATCTTTAGGTGAAAACCAAAAGACACCTTTTGATGACAAAAAATAAAAAACAAAGGACGTATCTGCGGGTGAAATCCTCTTTGAGGCACCCAAAGATGGAGGACTGGACTTTCTTCCCATGCAACAAGAGAAGTCATCTATGCTTATAGAAGACACCATAGAAAACAACATATCAACAGCAGAAGATCCCAAAATGGTCCTCTTTGCTACATCATTGACTGAGGAAGAGAGACCAGAATTTCATAAATTCTTTGTAGAACGTAAAGTCAACTTCACATGGTCCTATGATGACATGCCAGGATTAGACCTAGAACTGGTTCTGCACCATCTGCCTCTGTTGCCTAATGCCAAACTAGTTAAACAAAAGTTATGCGAAATGCATCCTCAGGTTGCTCTATTGGTCAAGGCTGAGTTGAAGAAACTTCTAGACGTTGGATTCATACGATCTATTGATTATGCTTAATGGATATCTAACCTGGTGCTAGTAAGAAAGCCAAATGGGATGATCCGCATCTGTACAGATTTTAGAGATCTAAATAAGGCATGCCCAAAAGATGACTTTCCTTTACCGAATATTGATATCATAGTGGACCTCACAGTAGGATATGATATTTTCTCCCTCATGGATGGTTTCTTTGGCTATAATTAGATTCGCATTGCCCCTGAAGATCAGCACAAAATGGCATTTACTTGCCCATGGGGTACATACTGTTGGAATTTCATGCCATTCGGTCTCAAAAATGCAGGCGCCACATATCAGAGGGCTATGACCATAATCTTTCATGACATGATGCATAAAATAATGGAAGATTATGTAGATGACCTATTGGCTAAATCAGTAACAAGGAAAGACCATCTCAAGGTGTTAGACACAATTTTCAAGAGACTGGAAGAATACAAAGTCCGACTGAACCCTAAGAAATGTGTCTTCGGGCTAACATCAGGTAAACTCTTTGGATACATAGTTTCTCGAAGAGGCATTAAGGTCGATCCAGTAAAATTCAAAGCCATCATAGACATGCATCCACCCAAAGGAATTAGTGAACTCAGAACTCTACAAGGCAGGGTACAATCTATTCGACACTTCATAGCCCAATTGGCTGATAAGTGTCACCCTTTCCAATATCTGTTGCGCAAAGGTATCCCCTTTGTGTGGACAAATAAATGCCAAGAAGCCTTTCAAAAAATAAAAGATTACCTATTGTCACTGCCAGTCTTCATGCCTCCCATTCAGGGAAAACCATTGATCCTATACGTCTCGGCCAATAATTCAGCACTAGAGGCATTACTAGCACAAAATGACCAAGAAGAAAAAGAAAGAGCTATATATTACATCAGTTAGACATTGGTCAGGTATGAACTGAACTACACATCAATTCAATGGGCTTGTCTAGTCATAGTCTTTGTAGCACAAAAGCTAAGACATTATATGTTAAACCATCAGACACAACTAGTAGCAAAGATCAACCCCGTCAAATATTTGTTAAGTAGAGCAGTGTTAACAGGATGTTTAGAAAAATGGGTCATGATTCTGAGTGAATATGACATTCAATATGTAGAATGAAAGGAAATAAAAGGACAAGTCATAGCAGACTAGCTGGCGGATGCACCTTTACAAAGTGATCACCCATTAGTGAAAGATTTTCTAGATGAGTCAATATTCCATATGAAACCTAAGTCACCATGGTGGCTTTACTTTGATGGATCCCACACAAATCATGGCTCGGGGGTAGGAATCTTGTTCATCACCCCTCAAGGAGACTCCATTCCTAAGTCTTTCGGCATAGCTTTTCCATGTACAAACAATGTGGTGGAATACGAGGCACTAGTTACAGGACTTAGAATGGCAATAAAATGGAAAATTAGAGCACTACATGTCTATGGGGATTCTCAACTCATCATCAACCAGGTTAATGATGACTATGACACAAAAGATGAGAATTTGATGCCCTACAAATGGATGGTTGATAGTTTCCAAACGTACTTTCATATGGTAACTTTTGAACAAGTTCCAAGAGCACAGAACAATGCGGCAGATGTCGTGGCTACAATAGGCTCTCTCCTTGACATACCAAGCAATCTGCCTCAGCTAGAATTCCTAATAGAGCAATTACTAGTCCCTACCTATGACATTCTAGAGTCAGAAATGGTCTGTGAAATTGTTGGTCCTGACTCTCCCTGGTACCAAGATATTTATGACTACCTTAAGTCTTAAACCCTTCCACCTAACCTATCTAATAACCAGAGGAAGTCCTTTATCCGAAAAGCCGCAAGGTATGCCATTGTCAGTGACACCCTTAACTGCCGTAGTTTTGACAACACCCTCCTTAGATGTCTTGACACCAATGAAGCATGTAGAACCTTACATGAATTACATGATGGTATATGTGGGTCTCATTCGAGTGGTCCTACTCTAGCCAAGAAAGTAATGAGACTTGGGTACTATTGGCTGACCATTGAAAAGGATGCACTAGAATATGTCAAGACTTGTCACAAATGTCAGATTCACAATGATTTGATCCACGCTCCAGCGTAGGAACTTCGGCTGATCACTTCTCCTTGGCCCTTTGCTCAATGGGGACTCAACCTCCTAGGTAAGATCCATCCTACCTCATCCAATGGCCACAAATTCATCATCACCGCCACTAAGTATTTTATGAAGTGGATTGAAGCCATCCTACTGACATACGTAACTAGAAAACAAATATCCAAGTTCATTCTCAACTACATCATTTGTCGATATGGCCTTCCACAATCCATCATCACTGACAATGGAAGTCCATTTAAAAACTAGGACGTTTGTGGGTTATGTGAGCGATTTCACATCCAACACCATTTTTCATCTCCGTATTATCCACAAGGAAATAGTCAAGCTGAGGCATCAAATAAAACCATTGTTAAAATC
This sequence comes from Sequoia sempervirens, assembly GCA_007258455.2. Classification (NCBI taxonomy): domain Eukaryota; kingdom Viridiplantae; phylum Streptophyta; class Pinopsida; order Cupressales; family Cupressaceae; genus Sequoia; species Sequoia sempervirens. The sequence continues at coordinate 155,039,869 of VDFB02026320.1, forward strand.
CTCAAAAAGACTATTAATGATGTTGGTCCTGACTGGCATATACAACTCAACCCTGCTCTGTGGACTTACCACACTAGCATTTGTATGCCTACAGGAGCCACTCCTTTCACCCTAGTCTTTGGAGTTGAGGCCATCTTTCCCATTGAGGTTGAAATTCCTTTGTTACGAGTCTCTCTAAAGGGTTTAACTGATGAGGAGTAAAGACAATCGTGCTTGCATGAGCTGGAGATGCTAGAAGAAAGAAGGAAAAAATTCCTGAACCATCTACAAGCATATCAAAATTGTCTTTGCCATAGTTATAATAAGAAAGTCATGGTCAGGAAGTTTGACATTGGCGACTTAGTCCTCATGTAGGACCCTAAGAACCAGGATGACAGAGAAAAGCCAGGCAAGTTTGAACCAAATTGGTTGGGTCCTTATGTCATCATATCTTCTTTTGGTTCTGGAGCCTATCAGCTGGTGACTCCAGATGGAGAACAGCTGATAGAGCCTATCAATAGTTTACATCTCCTAAATTTCTATGCATAGCATCAGGAGATCGAGCTGAAAATGGTAAAATAAAAAAAAATTGAAAAAATGGTAAAAATCATTGCCTTGATGAAAACTTGGCAAACATGCATCTTGGTAGCACCAAAAAAATAAGAAAAATGACAAAAATAGTAAAGAAAAAAGATTTGTCCAACAATGAAAACCTAGCAAACAGGCGCTTTGGATAAGTACCATGGTGAAAGCTTGGCAAACAAGCACCATGCATAATCAATCATCACTTTGGCATCTACTGTTACTTTGTCTACCTTGGCCTAGGATGAAATACATTTCCTGCCATTATCACACCAATCACCATGACATCATACCCTTCCTCTCATGGTTGATAAGCGGTCGACATCAAGTCCTCTTTAATGTCCATCTGGTACCGCAAGCACACCCATTTCACATCCTTTAAATTTGGCTAAGTCTTGGACCTGATTGGGGGAAATTTTTTTATCATGTCACTGCAGTGGATGTCTCGCATGGTTTCAAAAAATGCTAAAAGTCCTGAAAAAAGACAAAAACATGACAAAAAGTCCTTAAAAAAAGACAAAAACATGGCAAAAAGTCCTTAAAAAAAAGACAAAAACATGGCAAAAAGTCCTAAAAAAAGACCAAAAACATCACAAAAAGTCCTAAAAAAAGACCAAATGCATCGCAAAAGTCATGAAAAAAGACCAAAAACATCACAAAATGTCCTAAAGTAAACCACAACAAATGTCAAACTACTTTAAAACATAAAAATAGAGTCATTCCTTGACAAATCAATCAATTAGTCTTCATCATTTATCCAAACTACGTTGTCTCTATGCATTTGCTACGTAGGCAAGACTCATAATTGAGTCTCTGAGACATTAGGTCATTCATTTTAGGTTTGTCAAAATAAAATCATGGCACAATCTTTGGTCATCAAGACAAAGTCATTGGTCGTGTCAAAATATGAGGTCTCTAAGTGCATGACATAGGCAAGGCCATCTGTTGATGAGCCCCCGAGGCCGCACTAGGTCAATCCATTAGGGTTCATGGCATCACACTGACACACACATCAAAAGGTCTTCAAGAAAAAGTGAATCATTCCCAAATGGGAAAACTCCTAAAACAAAGTGAAACAACCATTTATTTAGCATGAAAATCTCATCAGTACGTCAATCATATCATCATGACAATATCAACATATGGTCAACACAAGTCAAACTTAGTAAAAATGAGTCAACTCTTGGTTAGTCTTTAGATGTGTCCTTCTGAAAGATAACCTCTATCATTCATGCCTTAGGATGTGTCCTTCCTAGGTAGCATCACTGTCATTCGACATTTTGAGGGATCCTGTTGACATCTAAGGATCACTCCTCTTGACATCAATTTTCTTCAAATGTGTCCTTCTGAAGAACAAACTCTATCATTTATGCCTTAGGATGTGTCCTTCCTAGGCATCATCATCATTATGAGGGACCCCTTTTGAATTTTAGGGATCAAATCCTTTCGATGTCAACATTATTCAAGATGTGTCCTTCCTGAATTCGACAATCTCTGACATTCTTCATCTTGGCATCGTCAAAAATTTGACACCCCAACATCTAGACATCATCAAACCTAACATACTGACATTAAAACAATGGTTATCCAGATGCACTTGGCAAACACTTGGCATTTTTCTTTTGGCTTTTTATCATGTTATTAGTTTTTCAGCGAGATCCCAATAATAGGATTTAGAGAAACAATGATGTATCACGACATTTGTGTTAACTTCTTGACACACATGATTACTAGTTTCTCAGTGAGGTCCTGATTCTAGGATTTAGAAAAATAGCGACGTATCATGATAAGGGCTTTATTTTTGTATTCTGGCAATCATGCTGCTAGTTTCTCAAAGATGTCCTAGGAACAAGATTTAGAGAAGAAATGACGTTTCATGAATTTTCCTTTTGGTCTTTTTCTGTTTGTGGTTGATTATGACAAAAAAACTAGGGAAATCACGCTCTTAGTTTGAGTCATGATCATCGATTTATGTGATTGCTTGTCTTATGTGATGGTATGACCTTGCACACCTTGATCTATGTCATATCATGGTGTTTGTTGGCCATTACAACAGTCTGCCCAGTGATGATTAAGAGCAATAAATATTAAAAGTCCTATGGTAAAGTTTTGAAGGATTTGGTCTAGGAATTAACATGCATATCCTTCGGTCAAGTCATTGTTTCTCTTTGGTCTAGTCATCTTCTATCATCCATCTCACGATGATATCCTGTGACATACAAAAACATAAGTGCATACATGACCATATAAAACATTGCATTAGGTCCATACATACATCATCCATAGCATTACATCATATACATGTCATTGCATATCACATTCAAATTTGCATAAACATGACATCCATTCAAATAAATATATTATGCATATCATTATCACCATCATCACAAAATCAACATAACATATAAATAAGCATGGCATTATCATGGCATCATATCATAAGAAAGCATCGTAGAACATACATAATACCACCATCCATCATAAATTAACATCATGCATAAGGCATCACATCATATATATCATAAGGCATAAATCAAATAACATCACATAACACACATGTAGGCCACATCAAAACTGCATCATCATATAATATCATCTCAAAAATGTACAATGTCATAGGATAAAGTCAAGAGATATCCCAAAAATGGAGCTCGCAGGCTCAATAATATATACATAATGTATAATAATAACAAGCATGCCCCTAGGATAGATTCTCATCATCCCCTTGTGGCGAAGAGTGTGGTGGCTAGAGCTCTGTGATTGGCACTAAAATGATGGGTGGACCTGTAGTAGCCTTTGTCTGTGCAACTAATGGAACTGACACTGATGGCATCATCTCCATGGTAAGACACCTATGATGTCACTACGGCCTGACTCTGAGAAGTAGAAGGATCTGCCACTGGTGGCTGCCTCTGTACTAATCTCTATCCTGAACCAGTGGAACCATGACTGTGGCTCGAGTGATGACTTGAGGCATGCTTGTGAGAGTGGTGGGACCTATGCCCTGATGTGTGCCCTGAGGAGGTAGACCCTCTTGCACTCATGTGACTCCTGTTGTTGCTCCCACTCCCTGATCGGTGACCATTGTCTGTCCTCATCTATGACCACGATAATGTAGGATCTCGTTGCTCAAGAGGAACTACCTGCTTGTATAATGTCCTTTACTATCCCAACCTCATTCTCACCCTAGCCAGCTCACGAGCAATATCCCCAGAAGGCCCTGTACATAATGTAGAAAACTTGATGCACCACTGAGCTGAGTCCTACTAATGGATCATTGCCTGATCCTGCTCTACCTGAGTCACCTCTAGCTCTGACTGCAGTGCTTAGACCTATGCAGCACTCTCATCCAGTCTCCTCTGAAGGTCTGCCACCCTTTGGTCTGTTGTGGCATCATGGGGAAGTGTCGAGATGGATGGTATCTCCTCATCTCCCTCCACCATCCTAAATCTAAGAAGTCTCTCAGCCTCGTCTATGGCGTCATCATCCTCATCGTCATCCTCCGCAGCATGCTCTCCACCAACTCCCTCATCCAGAGGCACATCCATGTTGACATCCTCCTAATATCTGGCCTCCTCCTCCTATCTCTCCTCCTCCACCACATCCTCCTCTTGTCTCTCCTCCTCCACCACTGGCTCCTCCTATCTCTCCTCCTCCCCCTCCTGCCTCCGCTACTTCTCCTCCTCCCGTCTCTCCTCCTCGGCCACCTCTGGGATAACATCTAGTGCTACTCTCACCACATGTGGATGCACCCTCCAGCCCTATGTCTAACCATCTCACCTCCATCTCTAGCCATCTCCTCCATCATCCCCATCGTCCCCATCATCCCCACCTCGGCCTTCATCCCTGCCTCCATCTTGGCCTTCGTCCTGGCCTCCATCTCTCCCCTTGCCTCCATCCTGGCCTCCAACCCTCCCTCGGCCTCTGCCCCTATCACCGCCTCTTCCTTCTTGCCTGTCTCTCAGCACACGAGGTATCACTAACCGTCTTTCCATAGGTGTTGGGCCATCGGGATCTGTCAATGGCACTGGTGTATGTGCCTGCCACCATAGATCATAATTTGTTGTGGTCCCGAGATTTGCAATCTCACCTCTCCATCCCCATGGCTGGGCTCCTAGCCCATCGATCCGCTGCTCAGTGAATGCTACTGGAATGGCTGGCCCCCAAGCATACTCTCGGGAAGATCAAGCATACTCGGTTGTCCCTGCAGGTACACCTTGCTGCTCTGCAAACTGTCTAAGGACATGCTGCGATAGATACATCTGTATGATCAACTGGCTCTGCACTGTCCTGCCAATCAAGTATCGATACTATTTGCATAGGATGAGATGGTCCACCTCATCATCCCACTATTGGGAGTCTCTGTATGGCCTCCAAATAAATGACACCATAGTATCAATCTTGTGATGCCACCAACCTATCTCTCCCATCCGTATCTGCTGTAAGGCACTGGCATAATAATAGGCATAGGGCATCCCCTCGACCAGCTATGGTCTCTGAATGGGTGGTCAAAATATAGCTATGTGCTCCCAAGCCCAAATCATCATTAGTGTAGTGCCACATGAGATACTCTCAGCTCTCTGGTAGATGACCTCGTGCAGCTGGTGGTAGAATGTGCCCAATAAACATGGGCCCCAGGCATAAACTATCCGGTCCCATCTCATCCCAATGAGGACATCTAGCTAGCCAATAGGGAACCCATGTTTGTGACGGTCAGGAATCAATATCCTACCAATAAGTGTCGCTAGGAATGCATCAAAATGAGCATAGTGCTCTGCCATAAACTCCCATCGGATCTCATATCCTTGGATGTCAAGTCCTACAACTTCATCTCGATAGTACGCCCTAAAGGTCTGCTCACCATGACGAGGGTCGTAGACGATCCGCTCTCCTCAAATCGGCATGCGTAGAATGCGGTACACATCCTCTAGTGTAAGTCACCTCACCCATCAATAGATGAAAGGAACATGTCACAGAATGCCAGTGCTCAAATAATGCAGTCAGTAGTCCCCTATTTTCCCAAATGGCGGGCATATAGGTGACATAGAACAAACCTAGCCGCATCAGTCATTGCCGCTCTTGCAGAGTCAACTAATCAGCAAACTGGAAGGTCATCGGTCTGCTATCTCGTGTGTAAATTGAGGCAAGCTGTCTCTACACAATGCCAAACAATGCATCAGTACCTTCTAGACAATTTTTAGTATCATCAATGCTATTTCATATTCAAAGAGCATCAAAATCAGCCCTAATGAAAGTCAATGTCAAATGCGTTGCATTGACTGCAATTGCATTGCAAAATAATGAATGCATTGTTTCGTACTTCAAATGTGTCACAACATGCCAATTGTGTTGCTCGGTTGCTCAAATGTGTCGCATCAAAGCACTTGTGTCACGATATATGACGATTACGTCATTTCATTCAAATGTGTTGCTAAAATAGATGATTGCATCGCAAAATGACAATTACGGCTGGTGCAGGAGCACCTTGGGCATCAAATGCTTTTCAAATTTGTAAAATGTTAAATGTTCAAAATTGCATTGTAAAGGTCATGAGGTCATGAGTCAATCACAAATGTAATGGAAAAAATGATGTAAAAAGTCTTATTTGAATGTATTTAAGGTCATGGGTAAGTTCTAGGGGATGAAAGTTGAAAAACAATGTAAAACTTGCAATAATGCAATGTTGTCAAGTTACTAAATTGATCAAAATAGGAAGATTAAGAGTTAAAGAGGTAGTTAAACCAATGGAGGAAGTTGGTAAGTCAGTTGAAAGGAGGGAAAATTTATAAATATCATGCAAAGGTCGAGCAAAAGGATTCCATTGTATTCTTGAAGAGTTAGAGAAATAAAAAGTTCCTTGTTTTAGTATTTTTCTGATTTTTTCCAGTGTTTTTGACTGTTCCCATGCTTGGTATGGATCGGTACTTAATTGTACAGACTCCCAATTGACATGGTTGGAAAGAGGGCAGAGTCTAATTTATTTTGGTGGTGATTTGACTTGTTTTCATTAAGTATTAAGAAAGTTACATCAGTTTTAGTGAAAGAGGGTCTGCAATTTCTGAATCTTGAGTTTTGAGAGTCTAACAAGGTTTTCATCACTACTCCACCAATGTAGGTCAAGTAGATTGGTGGAGTAGGTTAGGGATAGGTTTTTTGTTATGATTTGATGGTTGTGAGTGCAGGGAACAGCAAGAATACCTTGAAGGAATTGCTGCTACACAGGAAAAATGGAAGATTTCCTCACACAATTTGCTGCACAGTCAAGATTCGTGAAGAAATAGAGCATGCAGGGGCTTGGAAATGATGTAGAAGGTGTGGAAAAGTGTATTTAAAGGTGATATAAGTGTTGGCTGTAGTGGAAGAGGTTTGTAAGTGTTTCTTTGATGAAACCCTCACTTGTTTTTGGTCTTTCCACCCTTAAACAAGGGTTTTGTGGATCAACATGTTTCTATGGTTTATGGTCCTTAAAAATGGTGAAAACATGAGTTTTGTGATGTGTCTAATGACTGTTTTTTGGTTTTGAGTATTTTGGGAGTGATTGGAAGGGGTCTCCTTTGTAAATCAGGCCTCTTTTTGTAGCCTTTTGACAGTGTACAGTCTGAAATTTGATGATTTTCTTTATGGAAAAAGTCTGAGAACTTTGACATGTTGAGATGTGATGGAAGGTGTCCCTAAATATGCATTGAGTTGGTGATAGGAATGTAATCACCCATTTTAATGTTTGACAGACCTATTAGAGGAATAAAGGCATTGTCTGATCCAAAACAGAGATGTTGCTTAAAACAATGAAAAGAATGATATTAAATGCTTGTTTACTGATATTTTGGCTAAGGGTCTATGAGTCTGGTTGGTTATTTTGTTGGGTGGAGCAGGAATACTCTATGAACAACTGAACAATAATACAGAAGGTGCAAGGTCTGATAGAGTCGAGTTTGGGTGTAAATTCCTGGTTTGTTTCAGCATAATAATGATGTTTACCATGATTTAGTTGTCTGACAGAAAGTAAGAAGGAATGCTTGTTGATATCTTGCCTTCGAGAGTGAGAGATAAAGAGGAATGAATACTAGAATGTTGAATGGTTTAGTGATTATGATCAAGTTGCTGCTTTGAAGTTTTTGTGTCTAATAAACATAAAGATTGTTGATTACTAATGGCTACCCTATGAATGGTTGAGGAAAATAAAGGATGTTGTTAAGTGGGTAGATGAAATTGAATTTTGATAAATAATTCTTAGAGTTTCATAGTGATCTTCTGCTGATTTGATTTAGGATTGAAATCCCTTGAAGAAGTATGGTGTTGTTGGTGTTTGTTAGGATGCTCTGCATCAAAGTGGTATCAGAGCTTGAAGATTCTTTGGGAAAGTTTTTTCTAATTAAGTTGTTGCTGATGATAGGTTGAGATTGTTGGTTGGTTGCAGGTGCTTATCCATCTAACCTGCATTGAGAAAGTCCAAGAGACTAGGGAGAGTAAGTGGAGACACCTAGGTGAGGCAAGTTGAGTTGTGTTGCAGTTAGAACCTGATGGATTCCTGTCTGAAGAAGCACTGAAGAGTTGCAGCCTTAATGAAGAATACTCCACTGATACGAGTAGTAGAAGATGAAGATGAAAGGTGATTGAGAAGAGTATGCAAGGACAGCCCTGTGTCCTTGGAGGAAAGTTGCAAGTGTGCAAGGATAGTCTTGTGTCCTTGGTTAAGCAAAGAGTTGTTGAAAAGATGAAAAGGACAGTCCTGTGTCCTTTTGAAAGAACAAATGGTTTGAGAACCTGATAATGAAGACTAGGAAAGGAAAAGAAGAGGCAGAGATGAAGATAGAGATGAAGAAAGAAGATGACAAGAGCAAGCAAGGAAAAGTGAAGATGAAGAAAAGAAGACAAGGCAAAGGTGAATGTTGATGAAGAAGAAAAGGGACAAGGAAAATTGATTTTTGTTTTGCAAGTACAAATGGGGATGATGCAATGTATGTTTCCAAGAGACTTGGAAAAATTTGTTGGTTGGTTGTATGGTGCAGGAGCACCTTGGGCATCAAATGCTTTTCAAATTTGTAAAATGTTAAACGTTCAAAATTGCATTGTAAAGGTCATGAGGTCATGAGTCAATCACAAATGTAATGGAAAAAATGATGTAAAAAGTCTTATTTGAATGTATTTAAGGTCATGGGTAAGTTCTAGGGGATCAAAGTTGAAAAACAATGTAAAACTTGCAATAATGCAATGTTGTCAAGTTACTAAATTGATCAAAATAGGAAGATTAAGAGTTAAAGAGGTAGTTAAACCAATGCAGGAAGTTGGTAAGTCAGTTTCAAGGAGGGAAAAGTTATAAATATCATGCAAAGGTCGAGCAAAAGGATTCCATTGTATTCTTGAAGAGTTAGAGCAATAAAAAGTTCCCTATTTTAGTATTTTTCTAGTTTTTTCCAGCGTTTTTGACTGTTCCCGTGCTTGGTATGGATCGGTACTTAATTGTATAGACTCCCAATTGACATGGTTGGAAAGAGGGCAGAGTCTACTTTATTTTGGTGGTGATTTGACTTGTTTTCGTTAAGTATTAAGAAAGTTACATCAGTTTTAGTGAAAGAGGGTCTGCAATTTCTGAATCTTGAGTTTTGAGAGTCTAACAAGGTTTTCATCACTACTCCACCAATGTAGGTCAAGTAGATTGGTGGAGTAGGTTAGGGATAGGTTTTTTGTTATGATTTGATGGTTGTGAGTGCAGGGAACAGCAAGAATACCTTGAAGGAATTGCTGCTACACAGGAAAAATGGAAGATTTCCTCACACAATTTGCTGCACAGTCAAGATTCGTGAAGAAATAGAGCATGCAGGGGCTTGGAAATGATGTAGAAGGTGTGGAAAAGTGTATTTAAAGGTGATATAAGTGTTGGCTGTAGTGGAAGAGGTTTGTAAGTGTTTCTTTGATGAAACCCTCACTTGTTTTTGGTCTTTTCACCCTTAAACAAGGGTTTTGTGGATCAGCATGTTTCTATGGTTTATGGTCCTTAAAAATGGTGAAAACACGAGTTTTGTGATGTGTCTAATGACTTTTTTTTGGTTTTGAGTATTTTGGGAGTGATTGGAAGGGGTCTCCTTTGTAAATCAGGCCTCTTTTTGTAGCCTTTTGACAGTGTACAGTCTGAAATTTGATGATTTTCTTTATGGAAAAAGTCTGAGAACTTTGACATGTTGAGATGTGATGGAAGGTGTCCCTAAATATGCATTGAGTTGGTGATAGGAATGTAATCACCCATTTTAATGTTTGACAGACCTATTAGAGGAATAAAGGCATTGTCTGATCCAAAACAGAGATGTTGCTTAAAACAATGAAAAGAATGATATTAAATGCTTGTTTACTGATATTTTGGCTAAGGGTCTATGAGTCTGGTTGGTTATTTTGTTGGGTGGAGTAGGAATACTCTATGAACAACTGAACAATAATACAGAAGGTGCAAGGTCTGATAGAGTAGAGTTTGGGTGTAAATTCCTGGTTTGTTTCAGCATAATAATGATGTTTACCATGATTTAGTTGTCTGACAGAAAGTAAGAAGGAATGCTTGTTGATATCTTGCCTTTGAGAGTGAGAGATAAAGAGGAATGAATACTAGAATGTTGAATGGTTCAGTGATTATGATCAAGTTGTTGCTTTGAAGTTTTTGTGTCTGATAAACATAAAGATTGCTGATTACTGATGGCTACCCTATGAATGGTTGAAGAAAATAAAGGATGTTGTTAAGTGGGTAGATGAAATTGAATTTTGATAAATAATTATTAGAGTTTCATATTGATCTTCTGCTGATTCGATTTGGGATTGAAATCCCTTGAAGAAGTATGGTGTTGTTGGTGTTTGTTAGGATGCTCTGCATCAACGGCATTCTAAATTTTGAATGCGGCTCAAAAAGGTGATTGCGTCGCAAAATTTAGCAAATGCATCACAAAACCTAACTTTTGGCATGCAAAACAAAAAAATTACAAAGGGAGTTAGGGGTACATACCACTGGCTCTGAGCCCTCTGCCCACCTAAAAGTCCACACGATCTCACCGTGATGCTTTGTCACTGGAATCACCATCCTCGATGAACTCCTTTTTGCTCTGAGCTCTCAAAATTTGCAAAGTGAATAGTAGAAATGAATTGACTTTTACCCCTTTGTCAACCTATTTATAAATTCAAAATGGCATTTGTCAACTAGGTTATTACTGGAGGCTCATTTGACCAACTTTGACCACCCCGTTGGCTGCCATAAACATGTCAGAACCTTAAACCGTCTGCGCCATTGTTTTTCTAGTCATCAAATTGACTTATCAAGACCCTTTCCAAATTTTTCTGCCACTGATCCAAAATTTGAAAATTTTCTCGAGGGGCATTGATACTCTATACCTTCATTGGGGCATGACTTAAACTTATTTTCTTTGTCACAACGCGACATGTTGCATTATGACAAAGAGGGGAAAAATGTACACTTAAAAATGACCTAGGCTTGCATGCTCTATTTTTACCACTTTCATCCTAGCATAATTATGACATTTAATTAAGTCCTTGGTCCACATTCGACTATTAATTAAATAATTTATAATTGTTTAATTAATTCATGTCCTTTTATTCTTCATGATTATTAAATAAATAAATTTTATTTATTTATTCAATACGTCTTTAATTTTCTAAAGTCTTCCTTTAATTAAATAAATTTGTTAATTTGTTTAATTACCTTTATCCATTTATTCTTCCTGATTATTAAATAAATAAATTTTATTTATTTATTCAATATGTCACTAATTTCCATAATTAAATGAATTTATGAATTTATTTAATTATCAGTCATAATCCTCTAAAATTAAATAATTATCTTTAATTATTTAATTACTCAATTTAACATTTCCATCATTTTAAATCAATTTATTATTTAAAATAATTTTGTTTTCTTAACTGTCAATTCATTTTGGTAAATAATCTGAAAATATTATTTATTATCTCACAAAATCCATATTTTGAGTTGATTTAATTCAAATTGGTAGCTTTCTTCCAAAAATCAAATAAAGCAAGCAGATTCTTGAGTTTTCAAATTTGTTTTTCAGTCCACCTCTTATCTTCTTGATTTTTGAAAATATTTATTTTTCTAATTAATTATCTCATCTTTTCTCCACCACCGATTCAATTCTCTCATATGACATCTTGACCACTCGTCTAAGGATTTTCCGTAACCCTGATTAGGGATTATCAAATTAAATCTCGTCCTCTGATTTTAGGTTTCTGTGAAGAGTCAATCTCGTCCATCCATTCAAAATTATGTTTTCTATAAAATGTCAATTTTGCTCATAATTTAGGGACCACTTCATTATTATAGGCATTATAGTAATTTATCATTGGCATAGGCATAGTTTTACTCAAATCCTTCAAAACTTGCATAGGACAATGTCATAGTCAAATCGCTCACACACTCAATCTGAGGGCACCAATCATATGCTACAAGCTAGGAGGTGTTATGAAGGTGAACCATGGAAGCTTCAATGAATATCTAGTATAATTGTTCTTGTTATTTGCTTTCTTTGTGCTTCATAACTTCTTTGGGTTTATATTATTGATCTAATCATTGCTAACCTTAATCCTGAAATTTACCCATTGATACACCAGATAGAGATGATAAGAAGTATAATTTTGTAATGTTTTGAAATTCTTTTGCATCCAGAATAAGAAGGTCTCTGATATATGAACCACCTAGAATTCCTAGAGAAATTCATGAGTTTTTGAGACCCAAGGAGATGAGGCCAGACTTGAATTTGAGTCATAACTAGGGAGATCTGATTTTATATCCTAATAAGACCATCTTAAGAGTGTATGGTAGTGGTCTAGACCCATATTTCTTGCTAAGAGATGTGCTTCTGAGAATAGGATTCCTAGAATTCATGAGTCAGTTAAGAGCTTCACAGGCAGTACATTTACCTAAATCAACAAGGAAGGGGTTATTCTTTCCAGAATGGACAACATTTGCAGATTACATTTTAACAAAAGGGGCATGGAATCAAATAGTACATATGTTGGGTCCTTATAAATTGATGGCTATGCACCCAATGAATCATGATCCTGAAGGCTTCATCAATAAACTCAAAGTAGAATATAAAATGGGTAATTTTGTGCATGTTTTTAATTACCCTGAGGATGTCATTAAGAATGTTCTTAGCTTTGAAGAACAAGATGAAAGGAAAGCTAAATACCTTGCTTTAGGAAGATGGTAGAAGCAAAACGGAAAAAAAAATCCTCAATATGATCCTCTGCAAAACATATATGATGAATTTAACAAAGTTATGCATGTCATGGACAAGTTTTTGAAAATCTATTGATATTTTCAAAGATCATAGAAAAATTGCTCTCAATTTGTCGCAAGGTACTTGGGTGGTGACTCTAATGTCTCTACACCAGTGCAAACTAGTGTTCAAGGATATTCAAGAAGTAGAAAAGAAAAGTGAAACAAAACCAAAGAAGATGACGAAGGCAAAAATGACTCAAGCTCAAATGAGAGGAACACAAGTCATATGAAGAAGCATCTAGAATAGAAAATGGAAGGTGAATTATCTAAGAATAAAGGAAATTGGATAAAGGTAAAGGATGTAGGAAAAGGTAAGTCTACACCTCATCCTACACCTGAACATTAAATGTATTCTAATTCTAGTTTACGATGTGAAAAGAATTTGTTAGACTTTAGTGATAATGCTTCTAGTGAGAGGGGAGAGGTTTTTATGAAGACTATTGTAAATGAGTATTCCTAAGACCCTGACATGCAAGCTATGAAGCAGAGAGAAAGGGATAGAATAAAGAGAAACAATGCAAGTGCTAGGCGTGCTAGAGCCAAAGGATATATCACCCAAAATTCCCATACATACACCCCTATCCCTAATGACTTGTTAACTAGAGATGATTATTCCCATGATCCACTTCCTTTCCAAGCCAAAAATATAGTTACATCTGATAGAGAGTCTACCCTACCAAATGAGGAAGAGGTATTGAATGATGTATATTTTCTTAATCAAAGGATCTCTAAATGTAATGAAAATAGAAGGAAAAGGGAAGAAGAGAAGGAGAAGAGGATTAGAGAAGCCATGATGAGAAAGGATATGTTAAGGAGAAAAGTGGAGGAAATGGAAGCATTAGATAAATTGGCATCTCAAGCTAACCAAGAAGATGGTCCAATAGTGCAAGAAATTGTAGGAAAAATCCCTATAAATCCTTCAGCTGATAAGACTATTGCAAGCCCATGAACCAATGCTGCTGAAAAAATTGCTATCCCACCACCTCCCCCTCTTAAGAATACTAAGCGAGAATCCCATGATATTGATAAAAGGAAGCACCATATGAATGAGAGAATATAATGAAGGGGTAAATATTAATGAGGGGGGTGCTTCAAAGAAAGATACATCTCAAGATGATTCCATTTCAATTTTTGATAAATTAATGAAGGAGAATGAAGAATTGGATAGGAAGACAAAGGAAATGGAGTTATTGGCAGTAAACAAGGAAATGAGAAAGAAGCTTAGTTTCTTGGAATCTACATAGAAAGATACTATCCCTGAAAAATAGAGCCCTCAAGGCCGCTCATCCTCCTCAAAACCTCATACTATTGACAAAATTTCACCTACCAGTAACCCCTCTAGCTCTTCCCCATAGCTTGAAAATAAGAGCAGAACCATCCACTTTAATGATCAACATGATTCTGAACACAAAAGGTCTGGACATAATAGTGAAATAAGGAGAGATAATGACAACCAAGATGAGGAAGAAGGACCTATGGGTAGAAGATTATTGCATACCGACAGGTATAGGAAACTATGTTTTGAAAATATTCCTAGATACCCAAATCCAGTGCCAGAAAATGCCAAGAAACATGTGCCTAAATTTACTAGAAACAATGCTCTCAATGGGTAAGATCATTTGAAGGAATTTCAAAGTTTTATAGAATACTTTGAATTATGGGATGAGGATGTGGCTATGAAGTATTTTATGCAGTCTCTAATATAAGATGCAAGGAACTAGTATAGGAGCTTTCCCAACGTGAGCATTGAATCCAAGGATTCATTCTTCCAAGTATTTAGAGAGAAATATATGACTAGACCAACCCATGGTTTAGATTAAATGACTTCAACAACATTACAAAGGGGCACAATGAAATGCCTACAGAATTTAATACATGATTTTAGAAGGCAATGTATAAAGTCACTAGATTTTTGAGGCCTAATGAAAGAGAATGTTTGGTTGTCTATTGTAATGCGTATGATTCTCAGATGTGTTATCTACTTAGAGACAAAAATCCACAATCCTTAAAGGAGGCCTACAAGATGGCAGTAAACATTGAAAATAATAGAAGGGTGTCTAGAAAAGTTGGTAGAAGAGATGACCCTAAGCCTTCTAAGAATTCAAAAACTCAGAATGAGAAGGTAGCTAAAGTTTCAACCCCAGATAAAAAGTTGGGTCAAGTGTTGAATCTGTTGCAGAGGTAAGCCAAGAATGAAAAACCTCAGTTCCAAAGGAATGAGAGGCCTCCAAGGCTTCAAGATTATCCATACCATACTAGCTAGCATAATGGAAAGCCTATTCAAAATAATCAAAATAATTTTCAAGCCACACCTAACCCCTTACATAAAAATACTTTTGATTATTTTGAATAGGCTTTCCATTATGCTAGCTAGTATGGTATATGCAAAGATAAGGAGCAGTTGTGCACCATCAACAAGTGTTTCCTGATGAAGAAAGAGAAGATGAATACACTTCTTATAATCTTGAGGCATGCAATGTCTCTCTAAGGAGACCTTCAAATGAGGAAATAGAGAAATACACCATTGCATTAGCAGTTAGGGCTCAAGTGAGAAATGATCTCCATCTAAGGAATAGGGTGGTGAGTGGTAACCTAAGCCATCCAAGAGGAATATTCATCAAGGAGAACAATGCAGACAATAGGGGAACTAAAATAGAGAATAAGAAGGAAGAGACCAAGCCCAAGGAAGCCAAAGAAATAAGAATTTGGGATAAAAAGGGTGGCAAAGAAAAAGTTTCTGCTAAAGTGGTACATCAAGATCCTAAGGAAAAAGACCTGAAGCCCAAAGTGGAAGAGGTTGTTAAGCAAATTGGCAAGATGATTTGTTAGGAAATAATACCTCCCTAGTTATTCCCCTATTGATATGTTTTAGGTCTTGTCTCAAGTTCGGGTCATGGTCCCTTTTCTAGAAATGATGAGGATCAATGAGTATAAAGATAAGACTGTTGCTCTTATTAATAGTGTTGTTGATAATAGAAAGAAAAAAAATGAGGCTAATGTACCTAAAACTAGTAAGAGTCAAGCTAAGGATGCCAAGGTAGAAGCAGTGATTAATGAGAACCCTAAGATTTACCTAGGAACTACCATCACTGCAAACCCTAGTCTGGTCAATCCTTTATTTTTTAGTCTAATCATTGATGGGAAGGTGCTTAGAAATTGCATGATAGATTCCAATGCTTCAAATAATGTTGTGCCAGTTAGAATAATGGAGGAAATGAGTTTGAAGGTGAACAATACTTATGGAAAGTGCTATGTTATGGACTCCAGAGAGATCCCTGTTATAGGGATAATTCATAAAGTACCATATAGACTAGATACCTTCCCTAAAAAGGAATTGGTTATGAGTGTCACAATAGTAGACATTCCACCAACCTATGGAATGTTATTGTCAAGCAAATGGTGTACTTTGATGGGAGGTAGTATGCAATGTGGCCTCTCCTTTTCTACCTTTTCAATCAACCAGAAGGATGTCAAGATTGTCAAAGAATCAAGGGTCTGACACGTGATTGAACATGTTGGTGAACCTAAGGAGCCTCCAATAATCAATTTTGTGGACACTGGTATATATAATTTTCATGTGGAATAAATGAAACAGGAGGGGGAGGAAGCTAACCCTGCACCAATTGTTAAATAAGTCTTGCAAACAACACAAGAGGATGCTTTATGGACTTTATATTTTGATGGAGCTTGCTCGAAAGAGGGCTCAGGTGTTGGGGTCATTTTTATATCTCCCCAGGTTAAGAATTTCAAATATTCCTTTTTACTACAGTTTGCATGTACCAATAATGTAACTGAGTATGAGGCCTTACTGCTTGATTTAAAACTTGCCTCCAAACATGGGATAAAGTTGTTAAAGGTATTTGGTGATTTAGATTTGATAGTCTCCCAAGTCAGGTCCAAGTTTGTTACTAAGGACAAATGGTTGAGGAAATATAGAAATGAAGTTTTGGATACTATCGAGACATTTGATGCCTTTGGAATAGAATGGATAGAAAGAGGACAAAATGCTAGAGCGAATCTATTGGCTAACATTGCAGTTAAATTGGATGACGTCAATTTTGATGGTATCTCAAGGATTGAGGTGCAGACACAACCCACAACTCCTAAAAATGTAATCAATTCGCAAGTGTTCGAGGATGATAAGGACATTTTGAAGTTTCTACATTGCATTGACCAGTATGAAAGTCAAGAGATTGACTTTAGTTCATATGTGGTAGAAGTTGATGGGAAGGAGACATTGTTTGGAAGTGAAGTAATCCAGTTGAAAACAAACAAAATCCCCAAGGGATTAGTTTCACTTGAAATGGTTTTTGATGGCCCAGATAGGTCAAGTGCTAAGAAAACATCAACACATAAAGAAGACCTTAAGGAGATAAATTTGGTAATAGACAATTCCCCTAAGAAGGTGTACATTGGTAAAAATATGAAGCCCCATGTTAGGACTATGTTGATTTCCCTATTAAGGAAATACAAACATGTGTTTGCATGGTCTTATGATGATCTAAAGTCATATAGGGAGGGCCTCTTCCAACATGAGATCCCATTAAACCTTGATACTAAGCTTTAGGTAGAAGAAAAGATTGATTAATCCTACTTTGAGACCTAAACTGCAAGAGGAACTAGCAAAGTTGAGTGATGTGGGAATCATTAAACCTATAAGGAATTCCTCATGGGTATCCAATTTTGTTCCTATCAGAAAGAAGAATGGCGACCTAAGGTTATGTGTGGATTTTAGGAATCTCAATGTTGCATCCTTGAAGGATGATTATCCCTTACTTAACATGGAAGCAATGTTACAAAAGGTAACAAGTTGTGAGTTCCTTTCCATGATGGATGTATTTTTGGGATATAACTAGGTCATGGCAAGGGAGTTAGAACAATACAAGACAACATTCACTACGCCATGGGGAACCTATGTTTATGTCAGAATGTCTTTCGGCTTGATAAATGTTGGTGCCACTTTTCAAAGAGCCATGGATGTGGCTTTTGCTGATTTTCTAGATCTATTTCTTGCTATTTATAAAGATGATCTTACTACCCACAACAAGAAAGAGGAAGATCATTGCTCCCATCTTGATAAGATTTTTATTAGATCTCTGGCATATGGTATCTCCTTGAACCCGAAGAAATGTGCTTTCAAGGTTAAAGAAGGTAAATTGTTGGGGCATATTGTTTTGAAGGATGGTATCAGAATTGATCCTCAAAGTAGTTGTTGATAAGATTAACCCACCGAGGAATTTCAAAGGGATTCAATCTTTCTTTGGGAAAATAATTTTTTTGAGAAGGTTTGTGACCAATTTTGTAGAGATAAGCAGGCCTATTTCAAAAATGCATAAGAAAGGAGAAAGGTAACATGGTCAGAAGAACCTCTTAAATATTTTCAAGCCATTAAAGACATTATTAAAGCTGCACATGTATTGAAGACTCCAGATTATTCAAAACCATTCCAATTATTCACATTTGCTTCCTTTCATACTGTAGCAGGTGTATTGCTATAGAAAATTGATGAAGGTTTTGAGCAACCTATTGCCTCTTTTAGAAAATACTTGCAAGCAGCTAAACTCAAATATGACACTACTGAAAAGCAAGCTTATCACTTAGTTAAGGCTGTTAAAAATTTCAAAACCTATTTGACTGGTGCAACAGTAGTCTCTTATGTCCCAAATGCAGTGGTCAATGAAATTTTTACTCAACAAGAAACTATAGGTCAGAGGTGTAGATGGATTGATAGAATCCAAGAGTTCAACATAGATATTCAAATAACTAAATTGGTAAGGGGCCAAGGTTTTTCCAAGCTCATGGTTGAAACTAATTTAGAGGCTAACCAAATCAATGAGGTTGAGCAAGAAAACATTGTACCCATTTGTGATATGCAAACATGTGGTTGGTATCGAAGGATAGTTGAGTATTTAGAGACTATGAAACTTCCTAATGGCATGCCAAACAATGAGAGGAGGAATTTAAAGCTATAGGAAATTAAATATGTTATTATTCATGGTGAATTCTGGAGGAGAATCCTAGAGGGTGTGCTTCTCTGGTGTGTGGATGGTGACCAAGCAGATGACTTGCTGATTGAATTGCACAAGGGAGTGTGTGGAGGCCACTACAAGTCTAGGACTACTACAAACAAGATATTAAGAGTTGGTTTTTGGTGGCCCATAGTGTTCAAATATGCCCACATGTATGTAAAGAAATTTGGTGCTTGTCAAAGATTTACTAGTAAGATAAAGTTTTCAGGTAACTTACCACTTAGACCAGTCTCATCACCAACCCCCTTCGAACAATCAGGCATTGATTTTATTGGAGAAATGGCGGTGAATTCAAGTGGAGGACATGCTTGGATTCTAGTGGCAATTGACTATTTCACAAAGTGGGCTGAGGCTATTCCTACCTGGAAGGAAACTAGCAAAGTTGTCATTGATTTCTTAATGAATAACATCCTAAGTAGATTCAGTGTTCCTGAGAGAATTATCTCTGATAATTCCATGTGCTTTAGGTCTGAAGAATTCATGGATTTCTACAATTAGCATGACATAAATGTGTCTTACTCATCCCCATACCATCCCCAGGGGAATGGATAGGCTAAGTCCAACAATAAGAGCCTTATGAAAATCATTAAGTGGGTCCTTGAGAAAAATAAAAAAGCCTAGGATTTGAAGTTGCAATTGGCATTATGGGAAGATAGAACCACATTCAAGAAGGCTATTGGACACTCTCATTTTAACTTGGTATATGGGATAGAAGCTAGAATACCACAAAATAATCTAATGAAAGTGTATAAATTTTTCAAGAGTATGACACTGACATCTATGATGAGATGCAAAACAGGATGGATGAGTTGGTTGAGCTTGATGAGAAGAGGATAAAATTTAACAAGAAGAATGAGAAAATGTAGTTCCAAGTTAAATATTTGCATGACAAAAGGGTTGTTCAAAGAAAGTTTGAGGTAGGATGTATGGTTTTGATGTGGAACGATAGATTAGAAGATAAAGGAAAGCATGGGAAGTTTGATCCTTTATGGCTTGGACCTTACTTAATCACAAACACCCATGGGGAAGATTCTTACTTCCTACAATCACTATCAAGTGAATTTTTAGAACTTCCAGTACATGGACAGTTCTTGAAACCCTATTTCTCTTGAAATAGGTTATAATTCAATGTACAATGTATAGTCCTATAAATTTTGTACATAGGGTTTGGTGTGTTTTTTTTTTTGTTGCATCTGCATGCCTTGTCCAGGAAAGCTCTTTGTTTTTTTGAGTTCCTTTGTATTTTGTTTGCTTCACCTAGAGATCTCTTTCTCACCATAACCACCAGGGGTATGCATCCCCGTGCATGAGCCACTAATAGAGCTCTAAAAATTCATTACATTTTGAGACTTTTTGTGCTTGATATCAACATGTCACATGCTCGCCATTGGTAGGCTTCAATGTTTTGCTTAGCTAAGTCTTGTCTTCAATTGATCCATGTTTGATCCTTGAATGTTCTAATTTTATGTTGACCTATTCTCCCAATTGCTAGTGATGTAAGTTGTTTTTAAAGCTATGGTTATACATTCCTTACCAGCCCTTCTTTTATGGTCGTTCGGTCATTTCAAGGTTGCAATCTCTCATGATTTTTCCCTAAATCTGATTTTAATATTTTATCATTGTGACCTACATTTAAGTCATCGATTCCTAAGGGTAAATTCTCGCCGGCCTAGTCTAGGCCCTCTTCTATGAATAAACCTTGTTGCATGTGTAGGTTGAGACACCTCCAAATCTTGGGATTTAATTTGGACTATTACTCATTGGCTCGCCCATCTTAAGTGACAATAGTTTAATGGATATGAGGTCAGTGAAATGTCACCAAGTGTATGTGGGCCTAGCCATTGTATTCCATCCCAATGCCTAAAGTTTTGAGATTAATGGTGTTCATTGAATGAGGAAAGATGATCTCCACCATTCCTTGCTAGCTCGTAGAGGTATGATGCAAACTCTTTAAAAGCAGCGAGACCCGCGAGAGGCTGCCAAATGCACCCTATGGCTACTGGTGGGTGGAGCCCATAGGTACATAAGGAGGATCCAGTCGACACGTTCCTATTTTTCTTTTGTTTGAGTTGGAGCAGCAATATAAATTCAAATGTTATTGACTCAATCTGAGTCGTTCGAGATGTCTAGCTTAGTCATAGATCGATGAAATACATTCAAAGTTGCAAAGTATTCCCATTGCAATTGTTTTTCTTTGCACAAGTGGGAAGTAATGGTGGAGGTGACTCATAATTTAATCAATTCCTTTCAAAAAATGTCTATACGGCCAATTCTTGCTTATTTAGGATTCAAGGACATGTCTGAAATAATACAAAGAATTGAGAGAAGTGATTCATAGTAGTCATCCCAACTGGCATTAGGTTTTATTGCAACTAAAAGCAGTAAGTAAGACAAATGCAATTTTATGCTTTTTTTCATTTTTCTAAATTAGGGCTTGCTTTCAATCTATTCTTCGATGAGTGTGTTTTATCGTTTTTCTTTCATTGCTTTTAGTTAGGGTTATTTCTGTCTTTTAAAAACTATGGTCCTATAAATTTCTTGGAATTAACAGTCACCCTATATCATAGGTTGCAACTTAGAGGTTAAATAGTTGAAGATTTTCTGTTAGAACCCTAGTATACATAAACCCATGGCTCCTTAAGTTCAAGGTGCCTCCTCTTTAACCCATTCTAGAACCCTTTCTTAGGATGTAATTGGCTTGCTACCCTCATCTAAAAACAAGAAACCAGAGGGAAAGGTAGTATTTCAAGTCCCTACTATGAAGGAAGGAGTGATGGATAAAGCTTGCTTCATAAAGGATGCCAAAGTACCTTACACCAGGTGGCAGTTGTTTCAACACTAGTTTGGAAATAGGAACCTCAAAGCTTCTCTCAATAATCCTTGGAGGTTGGATATGGGGAAGTTGATTGTTCCCAATGTGTACATGGATATATATCTCTTGAATGATATCGCCTCAAAGTATGACCCTATTTCTAGGGTGGTCAGAGCATTTGATGGGGTGATTATGGTAAGAATAACCAAAGAGGAAGTTGAAGAAATCTTTGAATTGCACGAATGGATTCAAGATATGGTCCCTTTAGATATGGATAATATTAGAAATGAGCACAACAATACTAAGGTGTTCATCAAAACAAGGATGTAGCCTCTGCACATTGCAATGACCAGTACTGGGAAGCACAAAAGGAAGATTAAGATTGATGACAAGGAGCTCAAACCTTTTCCAATGAGTTATTTTGCTAGCTATTTTAGAAAGACTATGTACTCTATATACCAAATCATTGGCGTCAATCCACCTGACACATTGCAGAAGGAGTGCAACTATTTGGCCACACATTTACAACACCTACTTTATAGAATTGTCTATGACTATGGTACTTATCTAACAAAACACATCCTCAAGGGCTTAGTTGAGCTGAAAGAGGGAAAACATTGGGAAATTTTTTTTGTGGTACTCACTATTAATGCACATGTTTTTGCATAAAGGACAAAGGGTTTTTGAGAAGGATATCATTTTTGAAAGGGAAGGTGTTGACTTGCTTGTACAATGCTAGACCCAAATTCTAGATAAAGATGATAATAAGTATAATTTTGTAATGTTTTGAAATTCTTTCGCATCCAGAATAAGGAGGTCTCTAATATATGAACCACCTAGAATTCCCAGATAAATTCATGAGTTCTTGAGACCCAAGGAGATGAGGCCATACTTGAATTTGAGTCATAACTGGGGAGATATGATTTTATATCTTGACAAGACCATCTTCAGAGTGTATGGTAATGGTCTAGACCTATATGTCTTTCCAAGAGATGTCCCTCTAAGAATAGTATTCCTAGAAATCATGAGGTAGTTAGGAGCTTCATAGGTAGAAAATTTACCTGAATCAACAAGGAAGGGGTCATTTTTTCCAAAATGGACAACGTTTGTAGATTACATTTTAACAAAAGCGGCATGGAATCAAATAGTACATCTTCTAGCTCCTTATAACTTGATGACTATGCACTCGAGGAATCATGATCCTGAAGGCTTCGTCAATAAACTCAAAACAAATAAGAAAATGGGTAATTTTGTTCATGTTTTCTATTACCTTGAGGATGTCATTAGGAATTTTTTTAGCTTTGAAGAACAAGATGAAAGGAAAGCTAAATTCCTTGCTTATAGGAAGATGGTAGAAGTAAAAAAGAAAAAAAATCCTCAATATGATCCTCTACTGAACATATCTAGTGAATTTAACAAAGTTATCCATGTATTGGACAATTTTGAGAATGTTGTTGGTATGTTGAGGGAACAGCGGGAAGTCACAAACAAAGGAAAAGCAAGGGTGGCTAAAGAAGATGTTGAAGTGACATTGGAAGAAAAACCTACATATCAACCACCCAAGCAATTAAGAATTTACTCTAGGAGAAGGAAAGAAATAGAGGAAGAAAGAAGCTTGATAACCCCTATCACTTCTGAAGGGCCAAAAGAAGATCCTCCTAAGAGTGCAACGTCACCCCCTCCTACACATACTTCTTTTCCTATAATTGATTTTGACCCACCCCCTAGAATTCCTACTCCTCTTGAGCATCCACCTCTAAAGAAGAAAAAAATTGAGACAAGAGGAGTGGTTGAATACTCTGACACAGATGAAGATGATATCTACATCACTCCTGAAGAAATGTAGATAGGAATGCCTCCTCATGAAGGAAAAATTGCCTCAAGTTCAAGAAAAAGTAGTCTCAGATTGAGAAAGCTTGACATCAGTGGACTAAACACTGTAGATGATTTGAGAGTAGAAGCCTGCAAGGAGTTTATGGAAGATGACTCCATTGAAACTTCAACATTCTAGGATTTCTGGTGGAGAATATGTATAAATGGTGGCTATTGAAAGGAGCTTACATCCTGAATTTCCTGAAAATTTTAATTAGTAAAATGAAAGAAGCATTATGAAGAATGAGTTATAAAATATTAATGCCCAGGAGAGCAGAGAGCTTGTTAAAAAGTGTGGTGTATTGTTGCTACCAGAATGGAGTATTTCTAATGCTATTATCCTAGATGCTATAAGAAGGGCTGAAAGGCCTCTGGTGTAAACATAAGAAGAGATAGAAATGGCACTTCAAGGTTCAAAATTCAATGAGGATTGAGATGCATTGGCAATATGGTCAATATCTGTGGGATCTAGGAAACCAAATTTGGTAGAGCCATCAAATTTTAGTGGACAATTGCTTGTGAAGAGAGTTTCTGACACCCCAACTTTGGAGGCAGCAGATATGGTTGTCAATATTGCTAGGTTTACTCGAGAAACTATGGAAAGGTCTCACTCTAGAGAGAGATAACCTCAAAACTAAATATAGAGAACTCCTCAATGATTATGACAACAACTAACAAAAGGTGGTTGTATTAGAAATTGAATTGGAAATTTATAAACAAAGAGGAGAAGTGCAAGGAGGACAGGGTCAGTTCATCTCAAGCCACCCAGTTCCAACATCTCCAATTGTGTCCTCCCAACATTCACTTCTTGATCAAGCCTTAGAAATGGTATCATATAGTTTGGGACAGGGATCACTCTCAGTGGAAGAATCGAGTAGACTAGGCTCTAGCTCATCTAATAGAGAGTAGTTGCTTCTGTAAGTTGAAACATACAAGAAATTCCTAGAGAAACCTTAGGACACAATGTATGAAAATGTATCAAAAAATTTCCACACTGTCTTGAAGCATCTTAATGAGAAGATTCAGGCTAGGCTTAATAGTGTGCATGACAACTATGCCCTGATGTTGCGAGCAATGAGATTGTCCCAAAGAGATAAAGAGTTGGCTATGCCAATCTTGAATAAGTGGGTCCCAAGAGCTGAGAGATTAAAGTTTATTAGTGGGAGCTAGCCAACATGAACATAAGTATCCTCATGTACTTCCAATTTATGAGTTTTTATGTGAGTTAAGTGAGAAAAAGTTTCAAGGGTACATAGCCCCACTAAAGCAGAAGATAAGAGAATTGATAGCTCAATATGATTTGACCAACTTGTCACCACTACCAGAAATTGAGATTTCTAATTATGAATTGAAACAATTGCAAGTGTAAAAAATGGAATTGAATGAGGTTATTGATTCCTAGGTGAATAAAATTTGCAAAGAAGTTGATATTGATGTCTTTAATGACACTTTGGAGAGTTAAAATTTCTTGTTAGTTTTCTGGAGGATTTTGATAGAGAATCCAATGTAGTAGTAACCAAGTACTCCCCATATAGGAAGACCCTGGATAAAGTTATTGAATTCAATTGGTCATTTGATGAGGAATATGAAGAATGGGGAAGGGTATATGTTAGAAAGTTTGGTTTGTGAATAAGGATGTGAAACATATACTGGGTCAAGTATTGTATAGATCTGGCCTTAGAAGTTACAGTGTATAAAACATATGTTTCACATGAAAGTATCAGTTGCTAATGATGTGGAATGTTGACTGAGAGGCTAGCTCACCTTTTGATCCACGTCATTTTGTCATCTTGTTCGATGAAATGGATATGTTTCTATGAAGAAGTTTATCCTTTTTGACATGTGCTTTTTGGAAGGAAAAGTTGCTCCTTATAACAAATGTAAGTGATCTTTGTGTCATATGAATTCCCTCCATTTCGATGAATGTAAATATAACTGAATTAGGGAATTTCTTCTAGTGGTCGAATTAGAATGTGACATGTGTACACTTGGCCTGAAGCTTTGTTTTCTCTCTTATTCTATAAAAGGGAATTCAAGGCCATTTGTGTGGGATCTTTTTTTGAATTATGTAGCTGAAGTGCAAAAATTGAAAATATAGAGTGAACATGTTGAGTCCTTATCTAATGCTTTAAGTCTAGGTAGAAAATTTTGTCAAATGTATGGTTTTTGAATATTTATGAAGGAAAATGGATATTTTCTGAGTCTATAGTCTCTCCATTCTAGTTTTGTATTTGAATTATTAATGAAAATCTTAATCATAGATCATTTAATTAATTTTCATCGTTTATGCTTTGACATGTGTTTTCGTTTTAGCTCTTGTCCATGGAATGAGTTAAAATTCTTGAATCAAATCATGAATTCGTGTGCAGAGTTGTTGGATCTGATAAGTAGTCTGTATATTTTGGTTACATATTTGTGAATTGCAAAGTAATATCGCTTAGATCATGAGTATTCAGAATTAAATAAACCTTATATTTCAATTTGCTTAGACTCCTAGCCCATAGATAATGGCACTGATCTTCACTCATTTAAATATTTCTCATGGTTCCAGTAACCCAACTTGAGAACAATATTTTAAATAATCATTGATCTATCTTGAATTTTTTGTATTTTGTGTTGTTTTATATTCTTGGGTTAAGTTGGAAGATTCATTCAAGGAATTACTAACTTCTTGGATAATTTCAGCTTATTAGCTATTGATGAGAATATATCTACTTAAACATATAGTGTGCACGAGAATTGTCTAAAATAATAGCATAATACACATTATGGGATCACCCTCCTAGGTTTTGTAGAGCCTGAAGTGTAGGAGATAAATCCATCAGTGCAATATCTCGTTAGTTGGCCACTTGTCTAGCAGATATTCAAGAATTGAGCCTAGCAAACTCATAGGTACCTGTTAAGACCTGATTGGTTCGTTGTAAAAGAAACCAACACCATCTATTTTTAAAAAGGTTTTAAGATCATTAACATCTAGGTATGATTCTAAGATCTATGTAATTGAGGAAGAAAGAGATTTGAATAAGCTCACTATGGATGAGTTATATGGTATCTTCACTGCCTATGAGATAAAAATAAGAAATACAAATACCTCTAAAATATAATTTTAATTTAAAGTAGCTAAGAGAGAAGAGGTAGCTACTCCTGCATCTGGATCCGAGGAGACTGATGAAGAAGAAGCTAACTTTGTCAAAATATTAAGACTAAGCTCTAGAAAATACAAAGGTAAGGGTATGTGCATTATCATGATGGGCCAAAAAGTGGCAATATGATGGGTATGTGGCCGACGACTTTTTTTTACCCAAAATTGATGAAATGAAAAGAGTTATTAAAGGATATTCTCATCTTTCCACCAATATAAATTCTTCTTCACTTTGAATTTAATAAGTAATTATTATTCATTTTTTATTTGAATTACGACTAAAGTCTTGATTGATAGGTTGATTGAAAAAAATCTATAGCTTTCAAACGGTATCACATTTTTTAAATCCAAAAAATGCATCACATTCTATGCTTCACATACTATAGGATTAAAAAAAGAACAAATAAATTTAATGAAGTTCTGACCAAGTTAAGGTGGTCAGACATACAAGTTTTTATATTTTAAAAAAATTTAATACAAAATTCATAATTAATTATTTACTTGGAAAAAAATTATAAAAAATATGCATCACATCGGGACATGAGTCCTCTACTTATATCTAAAATCTTATAAAAAAATATTATCATTTTACTTGTGGTTAGGGTGGTCAAACAGACACCTACATCTTATTTTTTCCCGAAATTTAAGTACTACTGATTGAAATTTCAAATTTTCACCAAATAGATTTTTTTCTTTTAAAAAACCTAGTAGTTTAGAAACTAAATTCAATTTTCTACAGATTATATTCTTACATATTTTTGAAATAATATAGATAACTTATTCAATTTTTTACATCGAGTTTCCTAACTCTGATTTTTCTAATTTTTTTGCCACTTAAGGGCCTGTTTTTTCCATGATGATCCTGCACATACCCGTAAGTTACCTTTTCAATCCTTTAATTGTGGAAATTTTGTTATCTCCTAAGCTCAAAAAGGTAAAAGTTTTGTTATCAGTAAATTTTCAAATATATATGTTAACTTCAAAGTAGAAGGGAAGTATGAAAATGTATGAAAATGTAAAATAAAGTAAAGATACTATTTAGTTGAAGAGAGATGTTGGAGAAAAGAATCTTGTGGCAGATAAAAAGGTAAACAAGACTATCACTAAGAACTTAAAGAAAAAAAAATTAAAAAAATTAGTTGATTCAAATGATTTAACAAGGATGAGATACTTAAAGAAGCAAAAGCCAAGAAGGCATCCTCATCCTACAACAAGAAATATTATGACAAGGTATTTTTTCATATTTCTATGCTTATTGCTATAACTATAATCATTTCGGTCATAGGGCTAAAGAACGTAGAATTATACCTACAAGGATAAAAAAAATTGAGTAGAAATCCATTTTCTCCTTTGGTAGATATGAATCATGCTATATGATATAATTGCAAAAATATTGATCATATAGCTAAACATTGTAGAAAGAACTTTGTAAATCCAAGAGTACAAAGGAAAAGGAGAGATGTACTTCCTAAGGTGAATAAGGGTTCACAAGTTTCTAATAAAGAGAACAAACCCAAGACAGTATGGAAAGAGAAAGATCACAAGACTACACAATTAATAATTGCTCAAACTACATTCCATGTAGAAAAAAAATATGGGTTATAGACAATGGTTTCTCTAAACACATGACCAATGATAAGAGAAAGTTTATCAAACTAAGTAGTTGCAAAGAAGGTTGTCTTAGTTTGGGAGACAATAACTACAATTAAAATAAGTAGCAAAGGCATAGTAAGCATAGATGGAAGACTACCTACGCATAATGTTCTTTGTGTTGAAAGATTGAAGCATAATCCACTTAGTGTTAGTCAAATGTGTGAAAATGGATACAAAGTCACATTCAATGTAAAAGGTGGTGTAGGAGCACCTACACCTTATTTTCAAATTTGAACATTTGATGTTGATCATAGGGTGAGCCTAGGGAATTTGAGGTGTTTTGAATCTTAGTATGCTAAATAAGGTCAATCAATACCATTTATGATGTAATTAGGTGATTTGGAGTCCTAGGAGTCAAGTTTGCAAAATTGCAAAAAGTACAATAAAAGTTATCAATAAAAGTTGTTAAAATACAAATTAAGGAAATATGAAGAGTTTGGTATTTTAAAAGACAGATAGAGGGGTTAGGTCATTGGGATCTAAAGAGAAACATGTATTTAAAGCCTCAAAAGGCTCGATGATGAATTAATGAACAATGTATGGAGAATTCCTTGGAATGAGACAATGTTTTTCCTGCTAATTTACTAGTTTTATGTACTTTTCCTAAGTTTTTTGAACTTCTTTCACTATGTAGAGACCCGTATAGGTTTCTAATGCTCTGAAATTCTTTGAATATAATACTTGCATGAATTATCTTTCTTTTGAGACAAGTTTGAGGACCTAATGTTGTGAATTGAGTGAGTTATCTTTAAGTTTTTGTTGCCCCTCCTATTCTCACAATTTCAACTGTTGAAGGTCCTTTAAAATGCTACTTTGACCCATTCCACTTTTTGTTTCCTCTATTTCTCATGGAATGGGTCCCAAATAATATAAATTAAGTGTCCTGATGTTTTGGTGGGAAAATAAAGCGAGTTGTGTGGTTTAGAGTGAAGCCCTAGGGCTGGTAATTGTGGTTTTCTATGTGAAAATGGAGGGTTTATGAAATGATTTGTCTAAA
This sequence comes from Sequoia sempervirens, assembly GCA_007258455.2. NCBI lineage: Eukaryota > Viridiplantae > Streptophyta > Pinopsida > Cupressales > Cupressaceae > Sequoia > Sequoia sempervirens. The sequence goes on from VDFB02026320.1 coordinate 155,069,227, forward strand.
TACTAATGGGAATGTCATTATAAGGGTTTGAGAAGTCTATACAGACATATTATAAACTATTTGATGCTTCATTGAGGTTTGGAAAACCCAGTTGTTGGTAGATGCAACAAAACCCTAGGTTTTTGGTGGTAATTGGAGGGTTTGGTGGAACTATGGGTTAGAGGTTAGTTGTCTAAGAATTGATGGATGAATTGGTGGTTTTGCATCACATTTTAACTCTATCAAGTGTGATTTTTTTAGAGAATTGGAAGTGCTTCCTTTTGTTAAATAGTGCTAATTATAGTAGCCTAGAAGCAAGACATGTAAGTGATTTTCCATTTTGGGGCAAGGAGCCTATTAGTTCTCAAAAACGTTGGTTGGAAAACCTCAAGAGGTTGCCAAGATCTTGGTATGTTTTAGGCTATCAAACAAGGCCAATTGGTGTATTTTGTTAGAAACCAAGATCTAAAATGCAAACCAGAAAAGCCTTCCACATAAGAGAAAATCAAAAAAAGAAAGAGCTATTGCAAAAAGATGTGCAACATAATATTATTCAGGAATACTTAATTACAAGATATGATTTGCTTTATAAAAGCAAAGATGCATAACCCTAATCTTATCTTGAGCAATAAGATAGATCAACAAGATAAGGATGACAATAATTAACCTAGGAATTAAATATTACCTAAGTAAAGTTATGTTAGTGTAATTAAAGAGATTGCATGAAGATGTGCAAATTGATATATTCGAAGTACCATAATTACAAGAGATAATTTTCTTTATAAAAGAAAAGATACATAAACCTAATCTTATCTTGAGAAAAAAAGATAGCTCAACAAGATAAGGATAACAACCTATAACCTAGGAATTAAATAATGCCTAAGTAAACTTATGTAAAGTGTAATTAATAATTAATTACACCAACACCCCCCCATAAGTGAAACTTAGGGAGAAGCAAATTATTATGCAAATGATGTGAGATGGGTCTCGAAAACAAAGGCTTGATTAGGTACCCGAATACAACCAAATCTCTATAAAGTGGAGAAAGGGAGAAAACCTCATGGGAAAAAAACTCCCCTCCAAAAGAGAGAAAAGAAAAGAATGAAATGCACTAATGAAAGAAGGATAGGAGGCGGATTACATGATACCCTCCATAGACAGCTTATGTTAGAAACCAAGATCTGAAATGCAAACCAGAAAAGCCTTCCACAGAAGAGAAAATAAAAAAAAGCAGAAGCTTTGCAAAAGATGTGCAAAATATTATTATTCAGGAATACTTAATTACAAGATATGATTTGCTTTATAAAAGCAAAGATGCATAACCCTAATCTTATCTTGAGCAACAAGATAGCTCAACAAGATAAGGATGACAATAATTAACCTAGGAATTAAATATTACCTTAGTAAAGTTCTGCAAGTGTAATTAAATATTAATTACACTAACACCCCCTATAAGTGCAACTTAGAGAGACTAAAAAAGCATGCACCTAAAAACTAAGATGAATGCAAGAAAGAATAAATGGGTCCCGGTAACAAGGCCTAATCAGGTACCCAAGTACAAATGCAATAATGAGGTAGAGAAGGAAAACCCAGTGGGACAAAACCCCCTACAATGAGATGAGTGCTACAAAGAAGCATTGGAAGAACACTATGGAGTAACACTGGAACCTGAATCTAGTAAGCAAGGAAAGATACTTATGTTTACTACTAAAACTAGATGAGGAGTCACTAATTGACTCAAGGAATCATGATAAAGCAACAGCAGACCCGATGCCACGGAACACTGGAAAACTCACAAACTAGAACAACCCTAGAATCTGTGAAGCAACAGTAGATGAAATGATGACAAAATCTAGAAATCGTGTATCTTTATGCTGATGCCAAACTGTGACTAAAACTCTTCCATGGGAACAAGTACCATAAAGACTTTAGAACATTAACCATAAAAACATGGCCCTCAAACTGAGAAGGATCTAAACCAATGTGGATCAAGAAACATAAACTCTCAATCTAAAGTGTGAACTGATGTGAATCTGATATGTGTCAAGCAAGAGCAAGAATGTGTCCAAAAGAAACTAAGAAACCAGATATAACCCATGCGAGTTATCATCAAAACAAGATGGAGATGGAGATAAAAGTGCATGCACACTCTAATAAGATTATTATGCAAGAAACCCCCCTGATGGAACTTTATCTCAGTTCATTTATTACAATAACCCAATGATTGTAAAAGAAGAGAATGCAAACATGCATAAACAGAAAATAAGATGATGTGGTACTGAAATGAAGTGCAAGTATTCAAGTTTCACCTTTCCAACTGACAAAACATCCAAGTAATCTCCAAAACACCCATCAGGAAAAATATGGAATAATGATCAACTTGGGATAGATATAGATAAAAGTGCATGGATAGAAAAATAGAGCTCCTCAATACCTTTCCAATGCCGCAAAGAAGATGAAAATCGGAGATCGTGGCAAAAAGTTATGAGCTAGGAAGCCAAAAATTAACATCTAACTTCAAACAGCAATAAATGTAGCTAAAAAGAAAAATAATGAAAAATAAACTACACTAGAAAGTGCTCAGAACCAAATTTATGGCGATATCTTGTTTGCCCGATTTCGATACCATATGCCCAAGTTACGCCAAAAAGAAAAAAACTGCTCCTTGAATGAAAATTGGGGTTAGGAGGGGGCAAAGAGGGCCGGCCATACGCTGATGTCAGCACTTCACAAGCATAAATTTGATGCCCTAGAGGCCGTCGGGGAAAAAAACACCCCCCCTGCCAAAAAAAATTGACGGGCATCAATATATTCTCTGCATCTTGGAATATTCAATAGGAATCTTTTGCTGGAATAAGAGGGAATATTCCCTCGAGTTCGTCACTACTTTGTGGAGGCCCTTCAAAGTAAGGAACGCCGATCGATTTTGAATACTGACAGTGGGAGGGTGTGACCGTCAACAACAAGGGTAATCTGTAGAAAGTTTGGACGCCACTGGGAAATGGGAGGAGTTAGCCGAGAAAATCTAAATGTCACCGGGGAGATGAAAGCGGTGGTGGGTGGGGTCCTGCCCTGCCAGCAGCGGCATATAGCCCTACCGCGGCAAGGTACGGGGTACCTTGTCTGCCCAGGCTTTAAAAGCCTTAAAAAACTTATTTCAAAAAAAACTTTTACATGTTTTTTTATATTTTTTTATATTTTGTTTTTTGATTTTGATTTTCAAAAAAAACAAAAACTAATAAAAATAATAATTTTTTTTTGGCATGCAGGAAAAATATTAAAAAGAACCTAATTTTTTTTTCGAAAATCATGCATAAGGGTCGTACACAGACCGTATGACCTCTGAAACAATTTTTTTTTCCTTAGAAGCTCCCGACACCGAAATAGGGCGTGTTATATGTCGATTTTCATCTCTCAGATGCTCTGGACTTGATGGAGAGGTCCAATCTACCTGAAAATGCACCAGAAGCTTTGCAACTCCCAGATCTAGAAAATCTTCAAACCCTCATAACACTGGCATAAAATGTCAGATTTAGGTGAAACAAAAGTTGATCTTGACTTTTTCGACAACCCTGGACTCGAAAATGAGCTCATATTTCCTCCAACGTGTGCCAAAAGTAACCATGCAAGAGCACCCAAATAGAGAGACAATCTCGAGGTATGAAACCCTCAAGGAATCTCGAAATAACTCTGCAATGATTTTCTCAAAAATATGAGAAGAGGTTGCAAATCAAGACTTTGATACCATGTTAGAAACCAAGATATGAAATGCAAACCAGAAAATCCTTCCACATAAGAGAAAATTAGAAAAAGCAGAAGATTTGCAAAAGATGTGCAAAATATTATTGTTCAGGAATACTTAATTACAAGATATGATTTGATTTATAAAAGAAAATATGTATAACCTTAATCTTATCTTGAGCAACAAGATAGCGTAACAAGATAAGGATGACAATAAATAACCTAGGAATTAAATATTACCTAAGTAAAGTTATGCAAGTGTAATTAAATATTAATTACACTAACATATTTGAACCTCCTTCTCTTTAGGATCTACCAAACCTAGGTGGGTGTACCTATGCAAATGAAGCAGACTTGAATTATGTGTTTCCTACTTGAGAAATCTATCCACAATGGAAATTGGGAGTGGAGAGGTGTAAACCTAATTTGGTGTAAATTGTATAAGCAATATCAAGGTGAAGTTTATTAATATGTTCCATTAATAGATGTAAGATTTTGAAAAGAAATTTGATGAAATTAAATGAAGAAATGGGTAAGACCAGTGCCTTGTTGGGTAAATGGAGTCAAATGAAGATCTAGAATGTATGACTTGTATTTGTTGTAATTCAAACTATTTGGCACACTTATGTTGGTTTATATCTTGTATAAACATTCAGGAAAGCGATTGACAAACTCTACTTATGGATCCAATTGACACAACCAGGTTACTTATGATTTATCAAAAGCATTTAAATCCTTCCTTGAAAGAACCAATTGAATAAATTACATAAGAACAACAGATGATACCAAATTGGAGACAAAATGGTAATCCTAATTATATGTCTCTTCATACTAATCTAAATAACATTCCTAGATTACTGTGATTGACTAAAAGGGTTTTAATTCTTTTAAAGAAACCAATTAATCACACCACACAAGAACAACGAATGTTCCTTGATAAACTGAATATATCCTTGATACACCAATTTAAATAATAAGGAAATATTAAATTGGAGACAACCAAATAATTGTATAATTTCAACAAATAATTGATACCAATATGAAGCCACAAAATCATAGACCTTTCATTGACTTCCTCAAAATTATGCTTGCAACATGGTCTTTTGAAATGTAAACATTATGAAACTCTTCTACTATCTATATATCCCTACTCACCTACTTGATGAGTTCCTAACCTATTACAACCATCTGATGATTTTATTTCATCTTAAATATATACATTGTATTTTAAGAGTTGTGACCCTTGACAACATCCCTCTAGTGCAATTCTTCTTTTTGATGCAACTCTTCATTTAATTATTTTTAGAAAAATAAAATATTTAATTAGTTGCTCTTGGAAAATTAAATATTTTAACTTTTAATCTCCCTTTTGCATCTTCGTGAAAAATCAATTTCAGTAATTATCCTTTGTTGGAAGCTTCACTTTTCACCCATTAAATATAAAAATAATTATCCACTTTATAACTCCTTTGGTGAAATGTTCCCTATCCTGGTGAATGTATTTTACTTGGTATTTAATTTGTGCATCCACCCCCGATGTAAAACACTCCTTGAGTAAAAACAATTACCCATTACTAGGCTTTAAATTGTCTTTTAATTTCCTCAGTGAAGAATTTTACTCTCAATCATTAAAACATTCTCCATGTAAAATAATTTTCTCTCCCTTGGTAAAAACATGTCATCTTACATTTACCCATATGTATCTTTACCCATTTGAAAAACACTCTTTGGGTAAAACAATCACCCATTCTTTAATCTTTCCAATGAAAAAATGTCCCCCTTTTGAGCAAAAGAATATTTTCACCAATAACAAAATCCCCCAAAATAAATGAGGTGATATTTACCATATAATATTTTACCCCTTATACCACCACACCAGAATTTGAAATTTTAATAAAACATTGTTTTACCTATCTAGCATGACTTATCCTTTTCACCCTATCGGAGAAATTTACAACCCCCACCGATATTGAAGACTCTCTCCGATAAACATTTTATACCCTGCATCTGAGGGACTTAATATATCATTTGAGTAAAAATAGTTTCTCACCCAAAAATTTTGTTTTACCTTCAGTCCTCTTATGGAAATTTTCATACTTTGGTAAAATATTTTATAGCTACATCAAATAAAATTATGTGCACTCAAAACATTATTACTCAAAAGTTTCCTTTGATAAATTATAGTTTTATGCAAGCTACTTTGTCAGAGAGACTTCAAAATGAATCTTTTCGAAATTTATTTCTCTTGCTAATGAATTTAAGTTATGTCAGGCTATCAGTGGGACTTCAACATTGCTCCCACCAATATTGGATAGTTTCTCTAATGAGTTTTTTTGCTGCATCATAGTATGGTTTTAGGGTTTACAAATAAGTAATAGAATGATTGCTCATTTATTGTTGTCCCACATGAGTGCCTTCATCGTTACCCATATGTAGATATCTTCTCATTTTATGTCCAAATTGTAGCTTCTCTCCATGGAATTCTATAAATACTTCTTTCAATTGATGTATGCACAAAGCTTCATACCCTTTTCAGCTCATCTTCAATATTTCATTGCTTGGTTTTGTCTTCCATATATTTTAAAAAGTTAAAATTTATAAAAAAAATGAGATATTTATTGTTTTGAAAGATGCCATATTCATTTTAAAACATATCAAATGTTTTAAAATATATATCATTTGAACATTAGGATTTAAGAAAGAATTTTTCAATTTCGGCTAGTGGAAAACAAAGTAATTTCACTACGGACACACAGAGCATCCTGGAGCCTTGAAAATTTTCAAGAGATAGTGATCAATTATTTTGGAAGTGGGTTTCTGACGGATTTTGAATAGCTCACCAAATTGAGCTACTTCCTGTGTAAACTGGCCTTGTTGGAGCATGTAGTGAGAAAATGAATTTTTAAATTAATACACCAAATGAGCTCAAAATACAATGAAATTGAACTTGGTAACATTTGAGGCCAAAACACCAACTAGGTCATCCTTGGAATTTCAAAATTTGCTACTTTTTTGGGGTGCCAAATCTAGCCCAAGAGCAATCAGAAAACAATTAGAAAGCATACTAGAACTCCTCTGACGATCATGGAAATGTGTAGATGTGTTGAGTTGTGATAGGAGAGTATGCTCATCAAACGGTTGGTCGATAAGTTATCAGGATTGCAAACTATGAATGCCCAAAGTTGCTTACTCAACATTTTCTAAAAAATTACCACTGTCAAGCTCAATTGAAACCCTCCACTTGCCTTTTTTGAAAAATTATCAAATGTGATTATGAGAAGCTATAAATTTGGATATTAGCTCATTTGGGCATGGTGAACATGTGTGCAATAGGTTTTTTCACCAAGTGTCTTTATTCACAAAATATCAAATATCAAAGTTGACCTCTACGAAAGACTTTTGGAAATGCAGTCTTCAAACTGGGTAAATTCCATTTGGATTTGATTTTTGAAAAAATACCAAATGATGTCCTGAAGCCCTGAAAATTGGTGGGAAGAATCAAGAGCACGAATTGGTTGGTCATGAAACCCTTTTAGTTGCTTAATATTATCCTTCAAAGTTGGTCACTTTAACAGATTTTACTGTGCAGACAACAAACCTTTGCAAAACCCTTCAACTTGGCCTTTTGAAATCTTGTCAAAATTGATCGTATGAAGCTAAAAATTGGCATACACACTCACATATGGTATATGAACACACTTGCAAGGTTTTTTTGCAAGGTTTTTTTGCGTGAAATTGCACTAGCTTCATTTTGAGATTTTTCAAAGTGGGCCACTTGAGCAGATTTTTCAATTGTACTTTTGAGTGTTAAAATCAAGATTTTCATCATGGGAACCTTAAATTTTGCAAAAAATTGTATGAAATTTTAGGCTCCAACAGTGCCTCCATCTAGGGATGTATGTCCCCTATGGGCATAGCAAGAATCCAGGTCTCTGGGAGAGTAGACCAAGTGCTTTACTTATTGAGCAACAAAATTAAACTTCCTCCTGAAATAGTATGGCCTGAAAAACCACACTGCAACTGACAACATGATGACACTAAAAAGAAAGGCCCCTACTTTCCTCTGTCATAGACTTGTTTTACATCATGCCATATTGAACCCAATCTTAAAATTTTGTTGAAATCTATTCGACAAAATTTGTTGATGTCTTTCATCCATCTATTATGCCCAATATTGCCCATTTGTTCTTCATTATTATGCACTTGAGAATCAAATACAATATGGAATATTTTATCACAATATGAAAAGAAGTCACAACCACCAAACTCTACATGGTACTTTATTTGATCCCTTTTGTCATTGTTGACCAAATGTTGGCTCTCTAATTGAACTGGAAAGCGGAATGGATCATGTTGCTATTGACATCTATTATCATCAATGTTGGCCTTAATATCAAACCCAAAAATACTAGCACCATCTTCATCATAACATATGGCTTTCCCACATAGTTGTGGTTTTGAAACCCTACCAAAATTTTGTAGATCTAACTTTTCAAAATTACCAACACCCCAAGATTCAATAGAAACATGCCTTTTTGGAGCACTGTTGCAGTGAACTTCATGACCACTAGTTGTCTTTGTTTTATCAAAATGTAATTGTGAATATACAATTCCATGCTCATCATGAATTTTATCACCATTGTCACGCAAAGTGTATTCACTATCAAAGGAAATATGTGTCGGGCATTCAATTTCAACATTATTCATGTGTGCATACCTCTAATATTCCATAGTTTGAAATTTTCAAATTTTCTCACTGCTGAGCAAACATGTTTTTTCATCCAACCCATTACTGTTGTATTCTTCTCTTTTCTCATCATAAAAAAATGGTAATTCAAATACATCAATCTCATATTCATTTTCTTCACAAATTGGTACATTACGCTGATTATCAAAAAATACTTCATTCTCATCATAAAGTGGATTTGAATACACGTTAAATTCCTATTCTAGCACACCTTGGAAAAATATCATCAGATCTTCTATATTTTCATCATACAATGGATTTGAAAAAAATTAAAAATGTTTTTAGGTGTATCAACTTCTTCTTCATCAAATGAGTATTCATGGTACTCAGTTGCAACTAGAGGTGTTATTTTCTCACTGTCAAATGGACTCACATTTCCCATTGCTTCTTCCTCTTGATCTCCTTAAGAGATGAAAGAATCACTTAATTGCAAATCCACATGATTGTCATCAGAATCTCGATTTTCACTGGATTATTCATAGTCATAATTTGTTATACAGGAGAGACCCTCTATATATTCACCCTCCTTAAACAGTTGATTTTGGTATACATTTCGCTATAGGTTTTGATTGAAATTTACAAGAGGGAAGAAATTATGTTGCACATTATGATATGGAGTTTGGTATTGACATGGGTAATATTCAGGATATTGATTGTATTGATGATTTTGGTAGCCTACTAGTCTTTGACCGGGAGGGATGGGATAAGAATTTATTTGTTTTGAAGCATGTCATGAATAAATGTTTTGTTGTGCATGATGTGCCTTACCTCCATTGCCAAAATTCCCAGCTATATTATGTGCCACTTGTGGGGTCCAATGCTTGCTTGCATTTGTGTATTCATTCTTATTGTAGAATTGTAAGGAAAGCTAAGGTGTGGAAACAACTCTCCTAACGTCAAAACCTTAGGGAAGAATGTAGAGGTGCTTTTAAATTTTTCAATTATAGTCCAATTAAGATACACTTTGAAAGAAATAGCAGAAACAGAGAAATTAACATACACACATGAACACCAGATTTACGTGGGAAAACCCTTACAGGAGAAAAAATCGCCACACTAAGAAAAGCCCCTTTGTATTATAGTAATGGAAATTACATACAGAGATCAAACGTATCTTTCTGATGTCAAATTACAACAGCATACACAATGATCAACCTTGTACAGAACATTCAAGTTACAATGCTCTCATAATTGAATTCACACTGATCACTCATTGAATTGTTCATCCAACCATTCGTCTAACCGAACATCATCTTCGATCTTAGAGTATATCCATGTCATCCCTGGTCTATTGAACTTCCTCACAAGAACATACACAACAGTCTAACTTCCAATGGTTCCCATTTTGCTCCCTAATTGGTCGAAGCACACCACGTAGGATAGTCAATTGGTCAAAAGTGTTCAAATTGTATCTGCATGTTGGTGAGACACTAACCGTGTCTCCCCAATGCCACAAAGCCCAACCATCGATATTTCCAAGAGTCATCACCTTCAGAAAGAAGTTACACCGAGTTCACAAGCTATCGGAAAAACATAACCATATCACTGAGACATCATACTGATGATCATCACATGTAGCGCTATTCGGCATGACTATCACTATTCGGCGAAAGGTCATACCAAAGTTCCAAAGTCACTTAGACATTAGCATTCCCATTGGCGAGACTATCACTATTCACAAAGAGATCATACTGAAACAACCATGTTACATCAAAATGTCCTACCATCGGTGAGACTTACCGCTATCGATGAGACATAACACCGAAGCACATAACAGCTGGTGAGACTACCACTTTTGCCAAGAGGTCACACCGACATTTATACCCATCAGTGAGAGAACCAACCGTCGGCAAGAGTTCTTACCGAGGCTTTCATGTTACCTCGAGACCTCCTTTCACCAGGAGTCATACCGACAATAGCCAATGTATCGAAGAGACAAACATCGGTCACCAAGAGTTCTTACCGAACCCTTATGTTACACCGATGACTCCAAGTGAATACCCATCAGCAAGACAACCATCCGTCGGGATGAGTAATACCAAATGTTCATGACTCTCCCCAAAACCACTTGTCACCCAGAGTCTCCCTGACATCCGATAAGAGCAACCTATCGGCCAGACCAATCCACTCGGTAGAGGGTTACACCAAACACAATAAGTCACAGTGATAGCACCAGTCGGCAAGACAACAACAAGGTCTCGACGACCTGAATATTTCACAAGGTTGCACAACTGTTAGTCGGCCAAACAATAAGGATTTCACACTGACTTGGCTCTTTTAGAGGTTTCAGCCTGTGAGATTGAGGCACATAATTCCAACAATCTCCCACTTGATGAAGATCACACATCCACCTCTAGAGCACAACAAAACTACTGAAATTCATGGGAATTGAGGCCCATTGAACTAGCACACCACCTAAACTTGTCTATTCTCACTGGCTTCGTCAATGCATCTACAACATTCTCCAGAGTATCCACTTTTTCTAAAGAGACCTTTCCATCCTCCACCATATCTCATACAAAATGATACTGTACATCTATATGTTTTGTCCTGGCATGGAAAGTAGGATTCTTTGCCAAACAAATAACACTCTGACTGTCACAATAAATTATTATTTGCCCTACATCAAAACCAATGTCAGAAGACAAATGTTTTAACCAAATTTCTTCTTTACAGGCATGTGTTGCTACCATGTATTCTGCCTCTGTAGTGGACAAAGCAACTACAGCCTACCTCTTACTTATCCAACTAATTGCACCACCATTCATCATGAAAATATATCCACTGGTGGATCTTCTACTGTCAATGTCCCCTGCCCAATCTGAATCCACATAGCCTTGGATGCTGAGATTCCTCTATGATTCAACCAAGTTCCCATAGTAACACAAAGCATATTCTGAAGTTCCCTTCAAAAATCTAAATACTCTTTTCACAACATCCCAATGTGTCCTTCCATGATTAGCCATAAACCAACTAAGTGCTCCCACTGCTTGGGCAATGTCTGGCCTTGTACAGACCATTGCATACATTAGACTACCAACCACACTAGCATAAGGAACACTAGTCATGTCCTCCATCTCAGTATGAGATTTTGGATAGTCTTCAACAAATAGCTTCATTCCCTACAAAACTGGAACAACTGGCTACTTACAATCATTCATGCAAAATCTCTCTAGAACAGTCTTGATATACTTACTCTGACTGAGCCAAAGTTTTCTACTATTCCTATCCTTGGTTATTTCTATTCCCAGAATATACCTTGCTGCACCAACATCTTTCATTTCAAACTTTGCAGACAACTGAGACTTACGATCATAAATCATTAACTTACTATTGCCTATGAACAACATATCATCAACATCGAGCAATAATAAGAACTTGATCACTTTCAGCTTTGTAATACACACAATGATCATATTTTGATCTTACAAATCCCAATGACAAAACAAAAGTGTCAAACTTCTAGTACCACATTCTAGGAGACTGCTTTAATCCATACAGAGATTTTTTCAACTTGCAAACCATTTTTCTTTACCTTTCTCCACAAAGTGCTCAGGCTGGGACATATAAGTTTCTTCTTCAAGATCACCATGAAGAAATGTTGTCTTCACATCCATCTATTCAATCTCTAAGTCATATGCTAGTGCAAGTGACAAAAGAAGTCTAATGGATGCTAGCTTAGCTACAAGAGAAAAAATTTCCCCATAATCAATTCCCTCTACTTGGGAATAACCCTTTGCAACCAACCTCGCCTTATATTTTTCCACACTGCCATCCAGACCTATTTTCTTTTTAAATACCCATTTGCAGCCCACAACTTTTCTACCTTTAGGAAAGGGCACCAAACTCCAAGTATCATTATTTTCTAGTGATGTTGTTTCTTCATTCATGGCTTCCAACTAGGAGTTTGAATTAGACATTCTAAATGCCTCTTTCACAGTCCTAGGCTCATCAGTGCTAGAAATTAAAGCATAGGCACAAGTAGAATCTATCAAAGAGAACCCATACCTATCAAGTTGCTTTCTTTCATGAGTTGACCTCCTCACTTGTTGAGGCTGAGGTTGTTCTTCTTCATCGTAACTCCCAGAACTACTTGAGCTCTCCTCGCCAGTATATTTTGAATTTTGAATTCCTCTTTATCTCGGTGCTCGAGGAATTTCAACTACATCCTTTTTGTTTTCCGATTTTGTCTCGATTGTAGATCCGTAGAAGGCTTCAACTCATGAAAGATAACACTTCTGCTGTACAAAACCTTCTCCGTATCAGGATTCCAAAGCTTGCATCCTTTTTATGCCAGCACTATAACCAATAAAAATACATTTGACAACCTTGTTCTCCAATTTAGATCTTTTCTCATTTGGCACATGTGCATATGCCTCACAACCAAAGACTCGAATGTGTCTCGAGAGGGCTTCTTTCTAGACCATGCTTTCAAAGGTGTTTTCTCAACAAGAGTAGAATTAGGAGAATGGTTTATCAAGTAACATGTTGTAGCAACTACCTCAGTCCGAACTTCTCCTCCAAGCCAACACTGCTCAACATACTTCTGCTCTTTCCATCACTGTCTTGTTGAACCTTTCAATAACTCCATTTTGTTGTGGAGTGTAAGTTGTAGTTTTATGTCTTTTAATTCCATGATCTTTATAGTACCTTTCAAATCATCAGAAAAAAAATCACCACCATTATTAGTCCTCAAAATTTTATTTTTCTTCCAGTCTGATTTTCTACAAGGTTTTTAAATTCCTTAAATCAACTGAACACTTTTGATTTACTTTTCAAAAAATAGACAAATGCTCTTCTTGAATAATCATCAATAAACAATACATAGTACCTTGAATTAGACAAAGAATGAACATTCACTGGACCAAAACATCATAATGTAAATAATCAAGCAAACCAGAAGATTTGTGAGGACTAGAATAAAATGAAACACGGTGTTGTTTACCATATATACAATGTTCACAAAACTTGAATTCAAGGTTACAATCATCAAGCCCTTCAACCAGGTTTTTATTTTTCAAGGTTTTTAAACCTTTTTCACCAATGTGGCCTAGCCTATGATGCCAGAGCATAGTCTTTTCTATTGGAAGTTTAACTTCCATAGAGTTTACACTATCAGGAATTTTACCATCTTTTCTCCATGAGTAGCTTTCTGTGACTTTGCAGAGACACTATTGCATTGAACAACATGTGCATCTAGCTTATACAAGGTACCAATATAAGCACCCCTTGCTAGCACCATTGAGACTCTAATCATCTTGCAACCATTTCAGAGAACGTGAATTGTACTCCAATATCATTTAGCTTACTAACAGAAAGTAAATTTTGAGCCAGACCTGGTATATGCATTACATCATTGATTCCCTTCACTCTTCCATCAAGGAAACTGAATTCTGACTCTTCCACAACCAACTATTTCCAAAGATGAATCACTTGCCAAATACACCTTTCTACCATCGTATTTTTCATACTTCATGAACCAGCCTCTATGAGATGTCATGTGGAAAGATGCTCTAGAATCAATCAGCTAGACATCATCTGATGCATGTGTAGCCAAGGCTACAATGAAGGCATCTGCTTCACTCTGAGAAGAATCATTATGGGAAGAATTCTTCTTCTTCTTCTTTTTCTCCTCTTTACAATCCTTTCAGACATGACTAGGTTGCCCACAATTCCAACACTTTACCTTGAATTCTTGCCAGAGACTTTGATCTCCTCCTGATTTTGATTTGGACTTTGTCCTCTTCTTGCCTTTTTCTTTCGATCTACCTCTAACAGCAAGAGCCTCCTTCGCCATCTCAGAATATTTCCTTCTCATCTCTTCTAATAACAAAGAAGCAACAACATCTTCCATCTTAAAAGTGGATGTCGTACTCCCAGTAGCCATCACCAAGTGATCCCAAGAATCTGCAAAGAGCATAATAACAGCATACAATGATCCTCTTCATCAATCTTCACACCAACAGATGTTAACTATGCAATCAACATGTTGAATGTGTTCAAATGATCAGTAATAGACCCTCCTTCCTGCATTCTCAAAGAGTATAGCTTCTTCCTCAAGAACAATTTATTCACCAAGGACTTGCCCTGATAAATAGTTGCCAGTCTTTTCCACAAGGAAGATGCAATCTTTTCTTCATGAACATTCGAAGAACAGAAAACAAAGCCTTATCAACCCCTTAGATTTTCTATATGCAAGGTCCCAATCCTCTTGCTTCATGCCTGTAGGATTCATTCTAGACACAACAATCCAAAGATCATGGTCAACCAACAAATCTTCCATTTTAAGTTTCCACAACTCAAAATTGCTGCCATTGAATTTCTCAATTTCAATCTTTCCTGACGTGCTTTCCATCTTAACTTGTAATTTGAATTACCAAACTTCTACAAGACTCCCACTGAACATAATTGACACAAAAAACCCAACGTACCCACAAGGATAACACAACTGGCCAGGCTTTGATACCACTTGTAAGGAAAGCTAATGTGCGCAACTCTCCTAATGTCAAAACCTCAGGGAAGAATGCAGAGGTGCTTTTAAATTTTTCAATTACAGTCCAATTAAGATACACTTGAAAGAAATAATGAGAAATGAACATACACACAGATGAACACCAGATTTACATGGGAAAACCCTTACGGGAGAAAAACCCACCACACCAAGAAAAGCCCCTTTGTATTATAGTAATGGAAATTACATACAGAGATCAGACTTATCTTTCTGATGTCAAATTATAGCAGCATACACAATGATCAACCTTGTATAGAACATTCAAGTTACAATGCTCTCATAATTGAATTCACATTGATCACTCATCAAACTATTCATCCAACCATTCATCCAACTGAACATCATCTTTGATCTCAGAGTATATCCATGTCATCCCTGGTCTGTTGAACTTCCTCACAGGAACGACTGCAATAGTCTAACTTCCAACAATTCCCATTATGCTCCCTGATTGGTCGAAGCACACCATGTAGGATATTCAATTGGTCAAAAGCATTCAAATTGTATTTGCATGTCGGTGAGACACTAAGCATGTCTCCCCAATGCCACAAAGCCCAACCGTCGATATCGCCAAGAGTCATCACCTTCAGCAAGAGGTTACACCAAGTTCACAAGCTGTTGGTAAAACATAACCATATCGTTGAAACATCATACCAATGATCATCACATGTAGCGCTATTCGGTGAGAGGTCATACCGAAGTTCTAAAGTCACTTAGACATTAGCATTCTCATCGATGAGACTATCACTATTTTCCAAGAGATCATACCAAAACAACCATGTTACACCGAAATGTCCTACCATCGGTGAGACTTACCGCTATTGATGAGACATCACATCGAAGCACAAAATAGTCGGTGAGACTACTGCTTTCACCAAGAAGTCACACTAACATTCATACCCATCAGTGAGAGAACCAACCATCGGCAAGAGTTCTTACCAAGGCTTCCATGTTACCCCGAGACCTCCTTTCGCCAGGAGTCATACTGACAACAACTAATGCATCAGCGAGACAAACATCGGTCACCAAGAGTTCTTACCGAACCCTTATGTTACACCAATGAATCCAAGTGAATACCCATTGGCGAGACAACCATCCGTCAAAATGAGTAATGCCGAATGTTCATGACTCTCCCCGAAACCACTTGTCACCTAGAGTCTCCCCGACATCCGATAAGAGCAACCTGTCAGCCAGACCAATCCACTTGGCAGAGGGTTACACCGAACACAACAAGTCATAGCGATAGCACCAGTCGACAAGACATCAACATGGTCTTGGTGACCTGAACATTTCACAAGGTTTCACAACTATTAGTCGGCCAAACAATAAGGATGTCACACTGACTTGCCTCTTTTAGAGGTTTCAGCCTATGAGATTGAGGTTCATAATTCCAACAAGAATGGTATATTTTGTGATGCATTTGGAACACATTTAACTCATTTGGAACACATTTAACTCCCAGTTGTAGCTATTGTTTGTTCAATTCTTTACACTTTATTATTAACTGTTGCCTTTTAAAAAATTCTTTTGTTCCAAACTGTCTATTCATTCTTCATCAAGTTTTTTACCAGAGTCACCACTCACTTTCTTAAAAGTGAGAAAAATGAAATTATTCTTGATTTTATCCCAAGTGAAATCACATTTCCTCAAAATTTTCAACTATGAATCTCTTTTTAATGACTCTTTATGATGGTCTCTAACTAGATATAATTGAAATACTCCCCAACAGAGTCGCCAATCTGTTAGTTCTCAAAAATGTTGGTTGGAAAGCCTCAAGAGGTTGTCAAGCTCTTGGTATGTTATAGGCTAACGAACAAGGCCAATTGGTGTATTTGAACCTTCTCTTCTTCAGGCTCTACCAGACCTATGTGGGTGTACCTATGCAAATGAAGCAGACTTGAACTATGTGTTTCCTACTTGAGCAATCTATCCACAATGGCAATTGGGAGTAGAGAGATGCAAACCTAGAAGGTATAAATTGTATAAGAAATATGAAGGTGAATTTTATTAATATGTTTAGTTAACAAATGTAAGATTTTGAAAAAAAATTGATGAAATTAAATGATGAAATGGGTAAGACCAGTGCCTTATTGGGTAAATGGAGTCAAATGAAGATCTAGAATGTATGACTTGTATTGGTTGTAATTCAAACTATTTGGCACAATTATGTTGGTTTATATCTTGTATAAATGTGCAGGAAAGTGATTGAAAAAAAATACTTATGGATTCAATTGACACAACCAGGTTACTTATGATTTATCAAAAGGATTTTAATCCTTCCTTGAAAGAACCAATTGAATAAAGTACACAAGAACAATAGATGATACCAAATTGGAGACAAAATGGCAATCCTAATTATATGGCTCTTCTTACTGATCCAAATAGCATTCCTAGATTGCTATGATTGACTAAAATGGTTTTAATTCTTTTAAAGAAACCAATTAATCACATCACACAAGAACAACGAATGTGCCTTGATAAACTGAATGTATCCTTGATACACCAATTTAAATAATAAGGAAATATTAAATTGGAGACAACCAAATAATTGTATAATTTCAAAAGACAATTAATACCAATATGAAGCCACAGAATCATAGACCTTTCATTGATTTCCTAAAAATTATGCTTGCAACATGGTCTTTTGAAATGTAAACATTATGAAACTCTTCTTCTATCTATCTTTCCCTACTTGCCTAGTTGATGAGTTCCTAACCTATTGCTACCATCTGATGATTTTATTTCATCTTACATATATACATTGTATTTTTAGAGTTGTGACCCTTCACAACATCCATCTAGTGCAATTATTCTTTTTGATGCAGCTCTTCATTTAATTATTTTCAGCAAAATAAAATATTTAATTAGTTGCCCTTGGCAAATTAAATATTTTAACTTTAATCTCCATTTTGGATCTTCATGAAAAATAAATTTAAGTAATTATCCTTTGTTGGAAGCTTCACTTTTCACCCATTAAATATAAAATGATTATCCACTTTATAACTCCTTTGTGAAATGTTCCCTATCCTCGTGAATGTATTTTACTTTGTATTTAATTTGTGCATCCTCCCCCAATGTAAAACACTCCTTGAGTAAAAACAATTACCCATTACCAGGCTTTAAATTGTCTTTTAATTTCCTCCATGAATAATTTTACTCTCAATCATTAAAACATTCTCCATGTAAAATAATTTTCTCTCCCTTGGTAAAAACATGTCATCTTACATTTACCTGAATGTATCTTTACCCATTTGAAAAAAACTCTTTGGGTAAAACAATCACCCATTCTTTAATCTTTCCAATGAAAAAATGTCCCCCTTTTGAGTGAAAGAATATTTTCACCAATAACAAAATTCCCCAAAATAAACGAGGTGATATTTACCATATAATATTTTACACCTTTTACCACCACACCAGAATGTGAACTTTTGATAAAACATTGTTTTACCTCTCCAACATGAATTATCTTTTTTTCCCTATTCGAGGGATTTAAAAACAACTCCCACTAATATTGAAGACTCTCTCCGATAAACATTTTATGCCCTGCCCATTTCGGGGCATCAGAGGGACTTAATATATCATTTGAGTAAAAATAGTTTCTCACCCAAAAATTTTGTTTTACCTTGACTCCTCTCATGGAAATTTCCACACTTTGATAAAATATTTTATAGCTGCATCAAGTAAAATTATGTGCACTCAAAAAATTAGTACTCAAAATTTTCCTTTGATATATTGCAGTTTTATGCAAGCTACTTTGTCTGAGAGGCTTCAAAATGAATCTTTCCAATATTTATTTCTCTCACTGATGAATTTAAGTGATGTTGGTCTATCAGTGGGACTTCAACATTGCTCCAACCGATATTGGATAGTTTCTCCAATGATTTTTTTGTTGCATCACAATATGGTTTTAGGGTTTACAAATAACAACTCCATTTCTGATTTAGGTAGAATACACTTGTAATAGAATGATTGCTAAGTGATTGCTCATTTATTGTTGTCTCCCACATGAGTGCCTTCATCATTACCCATCTATAGACATCTTCTCATTTTGTGTCCAAGGTGTAGCTTCTCTCCATAGAATTCTGTAAAATCTTCTTTATTAATTGTTGTATACGCAGAGCTTCATACCCTTTTCAACGTATATTCAATATTTCATTGCTCAGTTTTGTCTTCCATATATTTTACAAAGTTAAACTTTATAAAATAATGAAATATTTACTATTTTGAAAGCTTCCATATTCATTTTAAAACATATCAAATGTTTTAAAATATATATCATTTGAACTTTAGGATTTAAGAAATAATATTTCAATTTCGGTTGGGAGGCAAACAAAGTAATTTCACTGCGGGCACATGGAGCATCCTAGAGCCATGAAAATTTGCAAGGGACTGCGATCAATTATTTTGGAAGTTGGTTTCTGACAGATTTTGAACAACTCACCAAATCAAGCTACTTCCTTTGTAAACTAGCCCTGCTAAAGCATTTAGTAAGAAAAATGAATTTTTAAATTAATACACCAAATGAGCTCGAAATCCAACAAAGTTGAAGTTGGAAACATTTGAGGCCAAAACACCAACTGGGTCATCCTTAGAATTTCAAAATTTGCAACATTTTTGAGGTGCCAAATCTAGCCCAGGAGCAGCCAGAAGACAATTAAAAAGCATATCAGAACTCCTTCGACGACCATGCAAACATGTAGAAATATTAAGTTGTGATAGGAGAGTATTCTTGTTGAATGGTTGGTCATGAAGTTATCATGATTGCAAATTGTGAATTCCTAAAGTTGCTTACTCAACATTTTCTGAAAAATGACCACTATCAAGCTCAATTGAAACCCTCCACTTGCCATTTTTGAAAAAATATCAAATGTGATTATGAGAAGCTATAAATTTGGATATGAGCTCATTTAGGCCTGGTGAACATGTGTGCAACATGGTTTTTCACCAAGCGTCTTTATTCACGAAATATCAGACATCAAAGTCGACCTCTACGAAAGACTTCTGGAAATGCAGTCTTCAAACTAGGTAAATTCCATTTGGATTTGATTTTGAAAAAATACCAAATGATGTCCTGAAGCCCTATAAAATAGCATGAAGGTATATTTTGGTGGGGAGAACCAAGACCACCAATTGGTTGGTCATGAAACCCTTTCAATTGCTTAATATTATCCTTCAAAGTTGGTCACTTTAACATATATTATTGTGCAGATATCAAACCTTCGCAGAACCCTTCAACTTGGCCTTTTGAAATCTTGTCAAAACTAATCGTACGAAGCTAAAAATTGGCGTACACACTCACATATTGTAGATGAACACACTTGTAAGGTGGTTTTGTGTGAAATTGAACTAGCTTCATTTTGTGATTTTTCAAAGTGGGCCACTTGAGCAGGTTTTTCAATTGTACTTTTGAGTGTTAAAATCAAAATTTTCATCATGGGAACCTAATTTTTTAAAAAAAATTGCATGAAATTATAGGCTCCAATAGAGCCCTCTTTGAATCTATTTGAAAATTGTCTTACATCTTGTTGGGAGTCTTTGAAAGCATTGGTTTGGACTTTGTACAACCTTCTATTAAAGGTATCATCAATTGTTGATATTTGAGGGCTACAAGCTGAGTGGAGTTGTTTTGGGATAGTTTGATTAAATTTCCTTGTAAATATTGCTTCCCTCTTTGAATTTGGTCATTGTATGTCTGATATTGTTTCATCAACCACCTTGCTTGGATCAAAAGGCTACAAGATAATGAAAGATAAATCAGGAAGACTAGTTGTAGAAGGAAAAAGAATTGAAAGTAATATTTACAAACTCAAGGAAGTAAATAACAAAAGCTTTTTTATAGGACATATTAATGATATTTTGTTATGGCATAGAAGAATGGGTAATGTTGACTGTAATAACCTGGTAAAGGTAAGTTCAAATAAACTTGTTAGACATATGCCCAAGATAACCAAACCTAGAAATACCACATCCAAAGAATTTTAGCAAGGTAAGCAAAGAAGAGTTAGATTTCAAATAAAATAATATGCTCCTTCAAAACCTTTGGAGTTAGTACATACTAATCTATGTGGTCCTATAAGGAAAAAAAGAATTAAAAGGAGAAAGATACTTCATGTTACTCATAAATGATTACTTAAGGATGATATGGGTAACCTTTTTGAAGGAAAAATCTCAAGCATTTGAAAAATTTAAAATATTAAGATCTCTGGATGAGAATTAAATTGTATGAAGAATTAAATGCTTAATATTTGATGAAGGTGGAGAATTCACCTCAAATGAATTCATATAATTTTGTGAAAGAAGTGGGATTAAAATGTAATATTCTACAACAAGGACTCCACAACAAAATGGATTTATTGAAATAAAGAACAAACCAATCAAATAAATGGATGGAACAATGGTAAATGAATCCAAGCTACATGATTTGTACTAGAGAGAAGTAGTACATAATGTAGTATATACTTTGAATAGAGTTCAACTAAGAGTAAACAATAAGAAGACTCCTTATGAATTATGGAATGGTAGACCTTTAGTTAAATAATTTAGAGTATTTGGTAGTAAATGCTACATTATAAGATATGAAGATAATTTGGGAAGCTTTGCTTCAAGATGAGATGAAGGAATATTTCTTGGATATTCCACTCAGAGCAAAGCCTATAAATGTTAAAATAAGAGGCTACAGAGAATTGTGAAAAGTATAAATGTCAAGGTTGATGAAGACATGACACATGTTCAATCTGATAAAGATATTTGTGAAGAAAAATTAAGGTTTGAAGAATAAATAGCTGATGAAGGATACGCAGATGAAAATGAAAAGACGCCTGCAAAATATATTCAAAAGGATCCTGTAATTGAATAGGTCATTGGAAATATAAATGGAGTTAAAACAAGGATAAGACTTGCTAAGAACCAAAAGAAAGGTAATTTTTCCTTATTATTAGAAATTGAACCTAAAAATTATGAGGAAGCAAGTAAAGATAAGAATTGGATAAAAGCCATGGAATAAGAATTGAGCCAAATTGAAAAGAACAAAACTTGGGAATTGGTTCCAAGACCTTTGAACAAGAATGCAATAGGAAAAAAATGGGTCTTTAGAAACAAGCTCAATGAAGATGGAGATATTGTGAGGAATAAATAAATTTTGGTGTGCAAAGGGTGTGCACAAATGGAAGTTATAGATTTTGAAGAAACATTTGCACTAGTTGCTAGAGTAGAAGCTATAAGAATGTTTGTAGCATTCTCGATTTTTAAAGGTTTCATAGTCTATAAAATGGAATTGGATTCCAAGTATACTTTTTTAAATGGAAACCTATAAGAAGAAGTTTATATTGAACAACCTGAAGGTTTTCAACTATCAGCAGAAGATAATTTTGTTTGTAAACTAAAGAAAGTACTATATGGTGTAAAACAGACACCTAGAGCCTAGTATTCAAGGGTAGATCAGTACTTGCAACTACAAGGATTCAACAAGGTATGTGAATATAATAATCTATACTTTAAATCGAAAGGTAATCATATGCTAATCGTTGTTGTTTATGTAGATGATATCATTTATGGTGGTAGAAACAATAAAATGTGCAAAGATTTTGCTACTCAAATGCAAGATGAATTTGAAATGTCCATAATTGGAGAACTTTCATTTTTCCTTGGTCTAGAAATATAATAAATTGATGAAGGGATATTCATATCTCAAACCGAGTATACTAAGGAGATGCTTAAGAAGTTTGGAATGGAAGATAGTAAGCCAGTTGGTACTCCTATGATAACTAGATGTAAATTGAGTAAAATAAATGAATCTCTTGATACAAATCAAAATATGTATAGATCAACGATAGGTAGTTTTTTATACCTAACAAATTCACTAAGCCTCTTCCTAAAGAAAAAATTGAGTACTTAAGATGGAAATTTCAAGTACTTTCTCCCAAATTCCATCACTAACAATAGTGATATGGCATCAGTCTAGGGGGGTTCTTAATTACATGATGATGTCATATTGGACACACTCTTTCTCTATACATAGCATCCCAAAGGGGGAGAACATTAGTGTAAGATATATGTCCAAAAAGTGTTCATTTGTCATTGATGACAAAGGGGGGGAAATTGAGCAATGCTCTAATTTTACAATTGAGTAATGCTTTGAGTTTACAAGTTTTGGGAGAGAATGTTCAAATGTTCATGCAATTAGAGTAGGGGGGAAATTGGGAAACATGCTCATTATATTATCAAAAGTAGAGATATGTCTAAGAGGGAGTTATGACTATAGATAATAAAATGATTGTTGGCATGGTTCATGTTGATATATGAATGTTCAATTTGTACACTTGGTATATAACATTTCATATAAGTCTCGGTATAATTGGTATAAGCATTTTAATTTTTCCATCAATGCCAAAGGGGGATATTGTTGGCATAATTGGTATAATATTGTCATTGATGTCAAAAAATATAATTGATGTGTATGATGGAGAGAAGAGAATGTTTTTGAGTGTTAATAAAAAAGATGCAATGTTGTCATGAAATGTTGGCATGTTATCATAGAGGCTATTTCCAAACGTTTGTAGAGAAAATGAGAAGCATATTTGATATGAGTTTTCATGAATATTCTAGAAGCATAATTTTCATGTTTAGGAGATCATGGATTAGCTCATAAAATGATATATTTTTGTTATTTTTCATAACTAGGGTGTTGTAGATAAACCCTAAGTGTTGTAGTCATGGTTTTGATTAGGATTTATATTTGTGTGTTGACTAGAGATATTCATGGTTGTAAGTTTCTTAAGCTATCACTTGAGCCATTTGTGTCATCGGGGTGATTGGCCCCCTTTACCTAGTGTTACTAGTTGGTGGAGTGTGTGTATTGCATCAATACTTCATATCATTTTTTATATATTGCAATGAAAAAGTGTTTGTGTGATATGCAATGAATAAGTTCAGCAGTAAAGGATGAAGGATGGGAGATCAAACAACTATCACTCAATTTCTTCACATCGTGCTTGAAATTTACCTCGACATGTGATTTAAGTGATATGCAATGATAAAAGTTAGTGGATGGTGACATCAAAAAAGAAAAGCTACAATATATTGTTTCATCACAATATTACTTCACATCATAGTTGTGAAGCAAAAGGGAGTTAAGAAAATTGTGATATGCAACAAGTGGAGTATGTTGTATGTATGTATAGGTGGTAGAAAACTATTGCATCACACATGTTCAATACATTGGAGAAATGAATTCTCAAGCACAAACAAAGTTAAGACAAGAATAAGGCTTGAGATAGAGATCAATAGTGATCATTTAGAAGAAATATGATCATTTGATTGTGTTTTAAATTTGAACAATTTCAATATATATCTGGATGATGGCATGAAGATAGAGATCAATGGCCTACATTCAAAGTTGTAACATCACAACGGTTAGGAAGTGGTATGAATGGTTAGGCGATGGAACTTGACACAAAGGAAAAAATATAATATTCCATGACAAAAAATGAATGAAATTTTATTAGACAAACAACATCATAGAATTTTTGGCAGTGATAAAGACTAGATACAGTTTCAATTGTTCAAAACAAGCATTTATTATGCATCAAACCTACATATCAAATTTTAGGTTAGGGTTTTTGATACATAGTAGATAAGTGGTGGAATAGGGTATATAAAATGATGTCCTAATATTAAAAATAAGCTTCTTGGTAATGCTGAGAGCTACATACACTTAAATACATATAAAGTAACATAGTATGAGGTGTGTGTATATAGCTTGAATGAATGATAGAAGTGTTTAACATAGATTAAGTAGAGAAAGAGAAGAGAGAGGAAAGATGAGTTACTTGTTGATGGCAATGTTACTCACAACAACAAGGAAAATAAATTCTTCACAAACAAACTATGAAGAGCCTATCCTTTTATAAAGAATTAACCAAAGGTAACCCTAGGGGATCCATATGATAGGATAAGGGTTGGCTCAGTTCAATCCCAATTCTCTGGTAGTTAGGTCTTGACAATACTAGGTTCACTTTAGGGTATGATGTGATATTGTTGTTAATCTCAAAGGGACTATGTTTGTTTGAAATCATATGTATTAGATGCTGAATTTTTAGTCTGATCATAAAATAATATCATGAAATCAAAAGATTTGAAATAATATTTCATGAACATCAACAATTTTTTCTATCACTTAAGTAGATTTAGCTTTAAGCATTTAGCAATTTCATAGGAAATGAAAGATTTTCAATAAATTTCCATCCAATCATATATTTATTTGAAACATTTTCCATAATTTAAACATCTATTCTAAAATAAAGCATAGAAAATACTAAAAATTAAAATTTCTCCTAGTTATTCTCCATGCATGCCCCAAAGAATTAACCAAATCAAAGAAAACCACTTTATACTTCACTAGATTGTTTCACAGCTACATATAAAAGGGTGCAAGCTTTTAAAGAGAGGGGTTTTAGTTTGGACACTGAGTAGGTTCTACATGCAACCTTAAATGGCGCAACACATAGTCTTGTTGGATTGAACTAAAAAAAATAGCTACAAAGATTCATGATATAGGTAGCTATAAAATTGGATTCAATATTGATTAAAATCTATGTGCATACAAGTTTTTAGACTGGAATGATTTAGAAAATAGTAAAAAAGAACAAAACTTAGAGAAGTTTTGGCTCTTCCAAAATCCATAAATTCTGAACTTAACTTAAAAAGAAGTATCCTCTGGCTTTTTATAGAAGTAAGGTAGAAATAGGATAATAAAAATATATGAGAGGAAATCCAAGTGAAAAATAAAATAAAGACACATGGAATGTACTGACTGGTAAGAGAATTGGAATATGATGGACTCAAAGACCTCTGCCTTATAACCTCCCAGAGTATGCAACCCAATCTAGATCTATTTCTATCCATGATTCAAATTTTCTTGACCGTCTGTACCTGAACTCTACATCTCCTGCAATCACAAATTCCACTCATTAAATCCCTTTCAAAAGAAAGAAAACATTTATAAACATCTCACATAAATAAAACCATCATTCAATTGTTATCACATAAATTTCTCATAAATAACATGCTTTCTAGCATATCACGAATCCTTGCATGATTATCTTGTATATACCAAATTACTAGACTATCAGGATCATTAGATAACCATAATATTTTAAAACTTCACTTTACATCTCTACCTGGTACCCGGTACCTAGTATTTAGCTTTACCCATGAATTTTCCCCAGACTTCAGTTTTACCAGAACTTCCATTTTATTAGACCTTAGCTATCAAACTGGAACATTCTACTCACATTTGCATTACCTTTTTCCATTTTCAAGCATTCCTAGTTCCTAATATCTAGTACCTGGAACACTACATTATGAAGTACTCTTTTATTAAAGATTTCTCTTTGCTCTTCACTTTCGGTGATCTTTTCAGCTTGGTAGCTCCTACCATAAGTTAAATTTTTCACTTGGTTCCCCAAGTCTTACAACCTTGGGGTGTGTTGTGAGACCACACAACAACTCACAACCAATACAACCAAATTTAAACTAAAACTTGAGATTGAATCACCATTTATAAATTATAATTTATGCATATTTTAAAACAATAACATTTACCTTTACCTAGATTTTGGCATAAAAAAGTAAAAATCCCCCAGAAACATATGTTTGTGCTCTGATTAATTCCAATTTTCAGAATTTGGTGAAAAAAACTAGTTCATTAACATTAAACTACATAATATGGTTTAATCCTCCAAAGCCAACCAGAGATAGAGCGTTGATGCTAGTCAAGTGTCAATAGCCTTGACAAGGTTATCTCTATAATTCCCCCCAAACATAGCTCTACTACCGGCTAGGAATCTATAGCCCCAGTAGAGATATTTGGATAGCCTAAAGAGTTGATTTCTCTTTTTTTATTTTATAGATATTGCAATGATAGCTTATTTTCTCTTTTGATATTTCAATAATAGATTATTTTTCAACTTGCAGACAATGAAGCCCGCTATTAGGAAGGGAATTACAGTGGTAGCAAAGGTTACCTTTTGATTTTTCATTCAATGCAAATCCCTTCATCAATTCACTTCTTCCCAAAAATTCATTTAATAATTCCCTACTCGTGTGTATTTCTAGCTAAATTTTACCAATTTATTCCAAATCCTAGCTAATTGCAACTCACTATATGTTAGAAGACATGCATAAATTAAAATTTAGCAATGAACAATTTAATTGTGCCAAATTTAAATCTAAATTTAGAACCATTAGTCACCACCCTTTCGATTAAATTCTATGGAAACCACTAAATACTCAGCTAACACTTCTAATTTGATGGTGCTACACCACATTAATGAATCAGGAATATCATAATGACATTGAAACACGATCACATTATTTTGCATTAAATTCGCACCTTAGTTTGCACATATTACTTCATTCAAATTACCCAAGTGATGATGTGTGTTTCTTTATTGGCTTCATTTTCCTTTGTACTCCACACACATAAGCACCTTCATAATTAATATGGCTTAAAAAAATACATGAAATGGCCACTATTAACTTTGAGATCTTCAACTTGCTTGGTTTGGAATCTTTGTACTGATAAAATTTGAAGCAATTTATCACCAAATTTTTGTAAATAATTAATTTGATTTAACATTTTTCTCTGAAGAGGGTGTTCCCACAATATTGGTTTATAATTTTTGGCCAAACTAGACACTGAACTAATTTTTTCTAACTAAATCTTCACTTTCGGGCCCCTATAGTGGCTAAACCATAAGGAATTTGAAGATGATGCAAACTAGTTCAATTTGTGGCATTTTCTCTGTAGATTCTAAATATATTGTTTTCAAAAAAATTGGAATCATATTGCACTTCTTTTTCCATCTCCTTCGAAAACTAGTTTTTTTTCAGTAAACACCATTTTTAAGGAGTGACCTCACTGTATAACACAACTTTTTTTCCATCAAGGATAAAATTCTTTTTTTTCAAATTTAGATTTTTAACTATGATATCTAGTGCTTCCAATTGATTTCATAGTGTTTTATTGAATATTTTTCCTTAATCAAGTTTTGAAGTCAAATCAATTACAATTTAGACATAAGTGACTATATAACACATAACATTTTTTGTATGTATCGAAATTCATTTTTCTTTTTTCATAATCTTCTATTTTTCCACATGTGCAAAGCAGAGAGCTTGATTTTCAGTGAAAAATTTACATTCACAAGAAATAAAAAATAAATATAACAATAAAATTAAATTTATTTAAAATTATACTTTTTGGGAAGCTTATAATAAGGACTACATACTTACAAAAAATAAATTTTAAATGAATTCATTTGATCCCCCAAAAGGTAAATCAAAAGTCATTTTTATTAGAATTTTGATAGGTGTAAAGGAGACTCTATTATATGTATGGTTTAAAACTAGTGGGATTCTATCCAAGGGGTTTTGATCTAAGTTTTATCAAACCCTCTTCAATTGGAATGTTTTAAATGGAAATTTTTAAGGCTTAAATCATTACATTTTCTAAAAATATGTGATTCTAGCAAAAATCAGAATCTCTAAAAAATTGTAAACTAGCTTTGTGCGATCACCCAAGACAATTATTCAATTTCCACCTTGCTTACGATTTCCAAGACTTTTCTTGAGGCAACTATGTATAACAACTTCCTCATGGCTTTCTATAAATTCTGGACTTCTCAAATTCTTCACACTTTTGCTTAGCTTTCTTGTTATTTTGCATTTCGTGCTCTACTAATTCTTGCTTGCTTCTAGGTTATGGATACTCCAATTTTCTTGTCCTACTCTCACCACTAGAATGTTTTTTTAGGAAGTATCACACAACAATGGCTTGAAAAGGTTTTCTTCATTTAGACTTCTAGGTTCACTGTACTGAATTTGTGATTAGTTCTTAGGGAAAAGTATGTAGAATCCAGCTGCTACTTCTGCTTCTTTTCCAACATGGCTTCTCATTTTGTAGCATCACTTATGGATATTGGGCTTCCTGTAGAAGATGTTTGCTTGGCTACCAATTTGATAGTAAGGCCTGAATATTTAGAGAATCTAGATACTATTTTGTCTGTTGCACAACCAACCATCAAAATCCCTTCCATGGATGATATCCCTCAATTCCTAGAACATGAGGAAGTGGTTCCACTCCAGGCTTTCCTCACTAACCTCCATATTTGTGACTTTGAAGTTCACCAGGAACTCACCTACATAGAGTATTTGGCCTTGATAGATGAGGCATCCCACATCAACTGAATGAATATTACTACCTACAACTCAATTTACTCTTTTTTGACTCTTTTGATCTTTTGAAGCAAGAATTTTGATACTCCATGTATATAAGTGATATACACATATATATAGCTTTGTAGTACATCTTAAAGCACACATTTACTATGTATTGTTTTATCATTTTCATTTCACAACATAGTTTTACAAAGTTTTGTATTAAGTCTCATGCATAAGATAATTTAAGCAGAATTTGCTAATGTAGACACCAAACAGAAAGAAAATAAAAGGAAAGAAATAAAAGTGACAACAAAGAAAAGAAAAACAAAAAAAAACAAACCCTACAAAAAGCAAACTAACCCTAACTAACCAAACCTATAATTTAACAAACGATTAACCCTAATAAAACAACTTATTTTGATTTCAATGACTATTTCCATTGTTGTTTTAGTATAAATTACAACAAGTTTATCCTTAAATTCATTCAACAAAATTTTAAGAGTTCTACTATAACAATGAATTCTTCTAAATTTTATATGTTTAATAATCATAAATTCAAAGGTGTAACTACTAATAACTTAGCTCATATGTATGAAAATGACCTCAATAAAGGTTGATTGCACACACTTCATTTGATATGACCATAATCTACCTTCTTTCAGCCCTAATTCATGGCTTGTTTCTTCACTCTGTTTGCCTCCATGAACAACTATGTCCATTTCTCAACTTTCTTCTAAAAAAATCTGTCTTTGGTCTTGTATTGACTATTCACTTTGTTAGACCAAGATATATCACAATTTATATTGTTATCAAAGAGAGAAAAAGTAAAACTTTGATACTCTGATCATGCATAAAATAAGGAAAATTTCCTGTTGACAACGGTTTTACTTGTAGTAAATAGATCGAATAAAATCTCCATAGAAAAGACCACGAAGAGCCTATCCTTCTTGAAAGATATGGAACAAAGAAAACCTAAGGGGAAATTCTACATTCATAGAGAAAAGATTGATTTCCATTCAATCCCAAGTCTTCAATAACCAAGTCATGGTTGCACTAGGGTCAGTCTTGGGTAATGATGTGATAATTGTTGTTAATCTCAAGGGGACTACGGTTATACATGCAAACATATATATGTTATTTCTTTGAACATCTTAGGTTATACTTAATAATTGGAATGATAAATTTGGATATCATGAAACCAAAATATTTGACATAAAATTTCATATATCCTCACTAATTCCTTTGCTATCACTTAAGTAGATTTGGTATTAAGCATTCAACAAATTTCATGGAAGATTTTCAACAAAACTATTTCCATTCACTTATATTTTTTGGAACATTTTCAAAAATATTAAACATATATTCTAAAACATAATATAAAAGTACTGAAAAATAAAAGTTTCTCCCAGTTATTCTCCATGGATGCCCCAAAGAATTAATCAAAATAGATCAAACCACTTTATATTTCACCAAATTGTTTCACAGCTATGTACAAAACAGTGCAAGCTTTTAAAGAGAGAGGGTTTCTGTTTATGGACACCAAGTAGGTTCTGTATGCACCCTTAAATGACACAACATACCGTCTTGTTCGACCAAACTTACAAAACCACCTACAAAAGATACTTAGATAGGTATCTATCCATAAAGCTTAGATATCAATTAATGTCTACATGCATACAAAGTTTTATGCCAAAATAGTTCAAAAAATAGGAAAAAGAACAAAACTTAAAAGAATTTTTCGGTCCTTCAATATCCACAAATTCTGAACTTAAAATGAAAATTAAGCATCCTCTGGCCTTTTATGGAACACAAGGCTTAGATAGATAAGAAAAATACATGAGAGGAAATCTAAGGGACCAATCTCATCAAGGCACGTGGAATATTGTGACCAATAGGAGAATTGCAATTGAAGTCAATGGAAGTCAACTCAAATTACTCATTGAAGCTCTTTGGGTTTTATGTTTATCTTTGTTGCCAGGAAAATAACTTGAATCAAGATAGTACGTAAGAAATTTGCATATATTCAAAATGATAAGGTCATTATCTAGTTCCTACACCTTTTGATCTGCATTAGGCTCTATATTCTTAGGATAATTTTCCTTGAAAGTGGGTGTGATCTACCACTAAGTATATGAAATATCGGGGTCCTGATTATTCCAATCGAATGCACAACCCTCTCATTATTTTTCTAGAACATCTGACCTGATCTAAATATAAATCTATTTGTGATTCAAGTTTTCCTGACCATCCATACCTGAGCTTTGCATCACAATTGATATCTCCTGCAATCACAAAATTCCAAATATTAAATCCCTTTTTAAATAAATGTGTCACAACATCTCATGTAAATAAAACCATTATTCAAATGTTAGTACAAAATTTCATAAAAACTCACTTTCAAAAAGCATATCATAAACCCTTATATATATACCAGATTACTGAGATCATTATACAAATAAAGCAATTTAATATTTCCTTTTCACATTACAATCTGGTACCTGGTACCTGGTATTCAACTTTACCCACTTACTTTCCTAGACCTCGGTTAATACTGGAACTCCATCTTATCAGACTCCATCATACCAGTCCAGAGTCTTTTGCTTGAACTTCACATTACCTTTCACCTTTTCTGTGTTTCTGGTACCTGGTACTCCATGCACGAAACACTTACCATATGAAGTAATTTCTTTATTAAGTATTTCTCTTATTTCTTCTTCTTTCAGTGATATTCCAATTTTTTAGCTGGGTATGTGTAGGATCATGATGGGCCAAAAAGTGGCAATATTATGGGTATTTGTAGGGTATGTGGCTAACAACTTTTCTTTTACTCAAAATTGATGAAATGAAAAGGGTTTTTAGAGGAGATTCTCAAATTTCCACCAATATAAATTATGCTTTAATTTAAATTTAATAAATAATTATTATTCATTTTCTATTAGAATTACGACTAAAGTCTTGATCAATAGGCTGACTAAAAAACATCTATAACTTTCAAACGGTATCACACTTTTTGAATCCAAAACATGCATCACATTCTATGCTTCACATACTATAGGATTAAAAAAAGAAAAATTAAATTTCATGAAGTTTTGACTAAGTTAAGCTGGTCACATATGATTTTTTATATTTTTAAAAAGTTTTAATAAAAAATTGATAAATAATTATTTACTTAGAAAAAAATTACAAAAAAATATGCATCATATCCGGACATGAGATCTCTACTTATATATAAAATATTATAAAAAAATATTATCATTTTATTATGGTTAGGGTGGTCAGACAAACACGTACTTCTTAATTTTTTCCCTGAAATTTAAGTACTACTGCATTGAAATTTCAAATTTTCACTAAATAGATTTTATTTATTTTTAAATAAACCTAGTAGTTTAGAAACTACATTAAATTCTCTACAAATTCTATCCTTACATATTTTTGAAATAATATACATAACTTATTCAAATTTTTACGTCAAGTTGCCTAACACTAATTTTTCTAAATTTTTTGCCACTTAAGGGCCTGTTTTTTCCATGATGATCCTGCACATACCCAGCTCTTGCCATAGGAGTTATATTTTTTCACTTGGGCCCCCAAGTCTTTTTAGTCTTGGGGCGTGTTGTGAGACCACACAACAACTTGCAACCAATAAAACTAAATTTAAAATTAAACTTGAAATCAAATCACTAGTTGTAAATTAATACTTATACATATTTTAAAACAATAACTTTCTACCTTTAATTAGATTTTGGCATAAAAAGTAAAACTCCACCAGAAACATCCGTGTGTGCTCTTGATTAATTCTAGTTTTCGTAACTTAATAAACAAAATTAGTTCATTAACATTGAACTACATGATATAGTAATCCTCCAAAGCCAACCAAGGATAGAGCCTTGCTACCAATCAAGCGTCGATAGCCCCAACAAGGTTATCTCCATAATTCCCTTAGACATAGCTCTACTGTCTGTCAAGCGTCCATAGCCCTAGTAGAGTTATTTGGATAGCCTAAAGAGTTGATATCACTTTTTTTTTTTTTTTGAGAATATAACAATGATAGCTCATTTTCACTTTTGATATTGTAATAATAGCTCATTTATCAACTTGCAAGCATTGAAGCACCACTATTAGGTTGGGAATTACAGTGGTAGCGAAGGTTACTATTGTGCAATTATTTTTGCACACACACCCCACTAAAAGTAGGGACCCTCTGCCGCTTTTTGATTTTTTGGTGCTTTGGCCCTTTGGTTTTGGGGTTTCATTGCTTTGGTGTGTACTTGAGTGTTTATCTTGCTTGCACATGATCCCATTAAGTTATTCATTGAAAATCTTAAGGTTTTGGATATTTTTGGGTTTTCCTATGATTTTGGGAATTTCCTCCTCTAGCGAAATTCCCTAGTTTCCTTGAAAACCTGATGATGAGGAATTTACACTGTGATTCGAAGATTCCAGTCCTTCACGGAATTCCATGTTGATAAAATTTTGCCAAAGTTCCTGCACCTCATTGAATTCTCAGGTTATGTCTTGGGTTGTCTTGTCAATAGCATTAATGCTTGATTGTATGATTTTTTTGGTGTGTATTTAGTCAATTTTGAGGGATTCTTGTGCCATTGAAGTTTTATCATTTGTCTTCTACTGATTTGAGAGGCTTTATCTTGAGTGCTTGGCTTGATTTGGCATTTGGACTTGTGGATTCTTGGATTTGGTGGTGAATTTCCTAGGCATCATTATTGTTGTTGCTAT
Organism: Sequoia sempervirens; assembly: GCA_007258455.2. Taxonomy (NCBI): domain Eukaryota; kingdom Viridiplantae; phylum Streptophyta; class Pinopsida; order Cupressales; family Cupressaceae; genus Sequoia; species Sequoia sempervirens. Next base: position 155,103,156 of record VDFB02026320.1, read on the forward strand.
TTTTTGGGGCATCAAAAGCTTGATACCAGTCATTGTTATAATCGATTTCACTTCATCAATGGTATGTATTCAATTGCCTTGCTTTCGATTATTGAATGTGAATAATTATTTAACGTCTTGAGTATACTTGGAGTCTGGATTTTGCGTTTGGCATTGGGTGTTCTAAAACTAGGGTTGTGCAAGACGTTTTCATGATTTCTTGAAGTCTAGAAGGTGCACCCCTCTAGTTAATTTTTTGGGTTCGATAATGCCAACTTCACCTATGAACTCGACTCTGTGTGTGTGTGTTATTGTCTCAACTTGGTACGATTTAGGTTTATTCGAGTTTGCTAAATTGATGACCCCGAGTGAGTTCGTGAGCTTATCTCTAGTTTCATTAGGAAGTAACTCACTTGTGTGGGCCATGAATGAACCATTTTTGAACTTAGAAAAACAAGTAAGTTGAATCCAAGCTAATTTAGTGTGTTCATGGTGGAATTTTAGGATTTTGAGTTTAGGGCATCACCATTCCTCATCGATTTGCTTCTAAGTGAGTTTAGAATTTGAAGATGATCTATAAGGGATTCCAAGCAAGCTAGATTTAAGCCCAAAATCCCCAAATTTTTGAGTGTTTGATCAATTTGGACGAAGTCATGAAGAAATGATAGCTTTCAAGATTTTGGGGTCTTCACAGAAGTCCTTAACCCTCAGAATTCTTTGATTTTTTGTCATCCCTTCATTTTCCCAAAGATGTGCAAAAACCTAGAATTACGCCTACTTTGTGGATTTCCTTTGCCAACGGATTTCCTCAAAGAATCCCACAATATGAAGGATTAGAGAAATAAATGGATTAAATGTTATATATCTTTGCATCTCATGAATGATTTGAATAATTAGAGGGATGGTTCATGCTTTTTCTTCATTTGGGATGATTAATTTATGGTATTGGTGCTATGATGATTAAAATCCACCTGGCATGGAATTTCTCGAAAATCCTCTCTGGCTTGATTTCCCTAGATGGCTGAAAACCCTAGATTTCAAAGAAATTGTGCCTTATGATGATTCAAGGGATTTTAAATCATGATTTTAAGCTGATTGAATGATACATATGTTGTTTATTATTGGCTAACCTTGATTCTAATATTGTAAAGAAGATTTATTGTGGTCTTTTTTCGATTACAGGATGAATCAAGTAAAACAGTTGTTGGTGTGACCAAGAGCAAGCAGATGGATTCGGGAGTTGAAGGATTGTCAGTCTTAGAACAAGAAAGAATCAAAGTGGACATACAAAGCAGGGTTCCTGAGAGTAAGTTGACTTCTGTTTGGTCGAAGGTCACTGATACAAATGTAGGTAAATGGGATTATGAGGAATTCAAGGCCAAAATGGTAGTGAAGGATCCTCCTCTATTGGCAAGAAGACTAGTGAGTTTGGGATTGGCTCATGTGGCTAGATTTCCTCCCACTATGCAATGCTATGAGTTGGTGCTAGAATGTGCTAGGCATTACGATCCAGGCACATAGAGGGTGATCAGTCCATAGGGAAGAGTGTTAGATAATTTCTCTCTTGTTTTAGTGGCACAAAAATTTGATATGCCTAATAGATCTCATGTGGTCAATATTGACCTTGATGTGGCCAAGAAATACTATACAGATGATACAAACAAGGCTCTGCAGATCATCAACTCCTAGTTGGAAAATCCTAAGCCTCACATCTCTAAATTTCCAAATCAACTATTTAGGGAAAAGTTTAAGGAAAAGTATTATGATTCAATTACACTCCTTAGCAGAGTAGTGGGCTTGAAAAGTGTGAGAGTCTTTGAGAATTGGATGTTCTATGTTATAGTGGGGATGGAATAGAACACTAATTATCACTGGGCAGGAATCATCAATGCAATGTTACATGAGCATCTATGTAGTGTGTTGCAAACAAATAGCTTCACCATGACCTCTTACTTGATCTATGCACTTGTAAGATTCCATCCCTACAAAGGACTAAGTGCAAGAGGAGTCTTTGGGCAAGATGTGATCTATGAATTTTACCCACAATTGCATTTGGGAAGCTCAAGCTACAGGAGAGTGAATGATGCATTCACCATGTACATCACTAGACTACTTGAAGGTGTAGAACATATCAAGATCTCAAACAATGCAAAGGAATTGATTAAAAGGTTTGGAGCTTGGTTCATATAGTTCCCCACTTTCTCCTAAATTAGGATAGATGGGGGTCAAAGAGCTCCCTACAAAATTCCCATGTATCCCACAAACCATATCATACTCCTAGAGGTCACAAGGGAGATATGTGACTTTGATGCTATACTGAAGAAGGAAAAACATGGGACTGGTTTTGGTAATGACTTCACTCTCAGGGTAGGCAGAAATGAAGCATGTCCTTCTATCATTTCAACACATTCTTCTGAGGAGGAAATGAGCTACTTAGGCTTGTATTTCCACTCTAAAAGGCCTAGGTTTGATAGAACTGGTGAGGCACAAAAGAGGGCTAGTAGGGAGTTCAACCACAAGGATTATATAGAAGACTACTGGGCTAATTGTAAGGATGAGTTTGAGGTTAGGAGGAAGAAATTCTCTAGGCTACCAGTCAATTTGATCAAATTATACAATGTCAAGGCTATCCCTGATCAAATTGATGATAATGTGGATGTGATCTAGAACCATGATTATGAACCTGTCAAGGACAAACCAGTAGGAAAGATTGATTGGTTGGAAGAGGATAAAATGGCATTGGAACAAATCATGGCTCTAGTTCTCAAGTACACTAGATTGTGGATCAGACACAAGATTTGGGAGCTAGACAACAAAGACATGCAGTACATGTATGACTTGATGGGAGACTTGGAATCCCATTCCACCTTTGAGGAGACTAAAAAAGATTCTAAAGGTAGGGGTAAGGAAGATTCTCCCTTTAAGATAAAAATAAAAGGTGCCTAGGCAGAGTCAGATGTAGAAAAGAAGAGAAATCTCATAGCTAAAAATAGGAAGAATGTTTCCAAGAAAGACAAGTCTGCTATTGAAGATGAACCTGGTGAAGAAGAGGAAAAAGATAGTGCTCTTGTGTCAAAAATAAGGAGAGTAACAAGAACGTCAATGATGAGGGCGCAGCCTGAGACTTAGAACATAACCCACAAACAAGTGAATAATTTTATTATTAAGAAAATGGAGCTTCTTACATGCAGAGGATCTCAAATCCCCAAGTTCTACAATACATGCAAGTTACAGAAAGCTATAGAATCACCCTTTCGCAATATGCGAGCTTGTCCCCAAAAAGTTACCCAAAAATTTGAAACCCGCCCATAAATAGAGCTCCTCCTTAGTTTGGAGCCAAAACAACATTCAAATTTGAGTTTAGGTGGTTTGGCACCAAAAAATTACAACTTGAAGTTCAAATTTCAAAAGAACATTTGCAATTGTATCTTCTAGAAAGTGTGCCAACTTCCCGGGGCCATAACTTTTGATCCAGAACTCTGATTCACGAACCGTTTGAACCGTTGGAAAGGTTTCAAAGTCAATAACGTGCTCAAAATGAACTATGTCAATTTTGGAAATTTTTGGGGCAGTTTTGGAAACTCTACGTGCCTCAAATCTAACTCAAAAGAATTTTAGGTGCAAATAAAGGAAACTAAATCTGCAATATCTTTCAACCCAGGAATAGAAAGTAAAAACCGTAAATTGGGAATTTCATTATGATGAAAAGGGTACCAAAAATGTAAAAACATCTAAAAACTAAGAAACTTGAAATTTAACTATTTTTGGGTGATGCAAGATTGCCCTCACACCACTGGATGCTCCTGCATCAAACACCCAGGGTAATTTGAGAAGTGACCTGTCATGTCTCAGATGGTTGAGGAAAACCCAACTGGTCAACTGTTGCCTTAGATAGCTAGGATGAATCTTCCATAGGCCTTCCTCTCCATTTCGCCAGATATTCTTCATACTGCCTATTTCTCGTACTCCTTCCCACACGACTATCCAAGATTGCTTCAATCTCCTCCCTTTCTGAAGTAGGTGCTGGAATTCCATACTGCCCTATTGTTGGTGCTTCCTCCGTTCCACCTTCATGATACTCTATCAAATCTGAAATGTTGAACACAGGGGAAATGTTGATTCCATTAGGCAACTCTACCTCATATGCATTCCTTGAATCATGCCTCTTCAAAATTTTACAGGGACCGAACTTCTTCATCTTCAATTTGTTATATGTTCCCACTAGAAACCTTTCTTTCCTCAAGTGGACCATCACTTCATCACCAATCTAAAACTCCTTATACCTCCTCTTCTGATCTGCCTTAGACTTATATTGCATATTCATCTTATTAATGTGTTCTCGTACCTTCTCATGTATATTCTTGATGTGCTCTGCAAAATCTTCGGCTTTAGCACTTATTCTCTTCTCTTGGTCCATCTTCCTCAATTTTGGAGCTGTTATGGGGCTACCTCCATACAAAATCTGGAATGGTGATCTAGCAATGCTTCTGTTGATAGAATTGTTGTAAGAAAATTCTACCTGGGGTAAGATCAAGTCCCATCCCTTGGGTTTATCTCCTACCAAACATCTCAATGGGTTACCCAAACTCCTGTTAACAACCTCTATCTTCCCATCTGTTTGTTGATGATGTGAAAAACTAAACTTCAACTTTGTCCTCAGCTTCTTCCACAAGGTCCTCCAAAAGTACCCCACAAATTTGGTATCATGATCTGAAACAATACTCTTTGGCAGACCATGTAGCCTCACCACCTCTTTGAAGAACAAGTCAACAATGTGGACTACATCATGGGCCTTCTGACATGGAATAAAATGTGCCATCTTCGAAAACCTATCAACCACCACAAAGACTAAATCATTCCCTCGTTGTGTCCTTGGTAAACCAAGAACAAAGTCCATACTTATCTCCTCCCACAGCCTCTCTAGTACAAGTAAGGGCTGATATAAGCCTATATTCTAACTCACTCCTTTAGCCATCTGACATACCCTACAACTTTGTACAAACTTCTTTACATCCTGTGACAACTGAGGTGAATAATAATGCTCACTGATAATGGTAATGGTCTTATCCCAACCAAAATGTCTTGCCATTCCTCCACTATGCTTCTCCTTTATCAGATTCTCCCTCATGGAACTCCTTGGGATACACAATTGACTTCCCTTAAATAACATGCCATCTTGGATTATGAAATCTAGCCACCTTGTCCTGTCCACTGTAACAGGTTCCTTGCAAGCTTTCCAAGCCTCTGCGAAATCAAGATCTTCTGCGTACAGTGTCTTAAGTTCATTGAACCCAACCACTTCAATCTGCATCTTTGTCATCAATGTATGCCTCCTACTTAAGGCATTTGTAACCCTATTTGACTTCCCACTCCTATGTTTCAAAACAAAGGTATAACTCTGCAAAAACTCTACCCATTTCATATGCCTCTGATTTAATTTTCCCTGACTATTTAGGTACTGCAAGGCCTGATGATCAGTATATAGAACAAATTCCTTCAACAACAAATAATGTCTCCATTTCTTTAATGCTTGAACTATTGCATAAAATTCCTAATACATAATACTTTCTCTTGGCATCATTTAACTTTTCACTAAAAATAGGCAATGGGCTTACCTTCTTGGCTCAACACTGCCTAATGGCACAACCATCGCATCACAATCCACCTGAAAACCTTGTTGAAATCTGGGAGGGCTAGAACAGTTGCTATGTAACCTTCTGCTTCAACAGTTCAAAACTTTTTCCACTGCTCCACTTGAATTATTTTCTATCCCTCTCATTGTTTTAGTCAGGGTCCACAAATACTATGAAGTTTCTAATGAACTTTCTATAAAACTAGCCAAACCATGGAAAGATCTCACCTTGGTAGCAGTCTGGGGTAGGCCATTCCCAATAGCCTTCACCTTCTCTGGGTCCATCTTGAGACCTTCTACTGAGACAACAAACCCCAAGTACACTAACTCTCTTCACAAAACTACACTTCTTCAGATTAATCAATAGTTTCTCTTCTCTTAACTTCTCAAAGGCTCTCCTAATATGCACTGGATGCTCATCCAACATCTTACCGAAAATAAAAATATCATCTAAATACACAATAAAAACTTCCAGAATTCTTTTAGTACTGCTCATGAGCATGAATGTGCTTTGCATTAGTTAGCCCAAAGGAATGACTAACCACTCATACAGCCCTCTTTGGTCTTGAAGGCAGTCTTCCATTCATCTCCTTCTCGAATCTGGATCGGTGATATCCACTATTCAGATCAATCTTTGTGAAGTACTGAGCTCCACTCAAACAGTCCATCAGGTCATCCATCCTTGGCAGGGGAAATCTGTACTTGATTGTTATCTTGTTTATGGCTCGGGAATCGGTACACATCCTCCACTCCCCATCCTTCTTTGGTGCTAGTATTGCAGGTACTGCACATGGACTCAAACTCTCTCGTATCAAACCCTCTCTCAACATCTCTTGAACTTGTCTGTTCAACTCCTCATTTTCTGTTGGAGTCATTTTATGAGCTGCCTTATATTGTAAACTGGCTCCAAGAATCAAGTCAATCTGATGATTGATCTTCCTTATTGGTGGTAAACCCTCAAGTACATTATTAAAAACAATATCCTAAAACTCATCCAACATCCCAAAAACTTCTTCTAGAACTTTCTCACTATCCTCCTTACTCACTCTAGGAATCAATGCATAACACACACACTCATGCTTCATACCTTCTAAAAATTTTCTTCCATCTACATAACAAATTCTAGCACTACTGCATACCTTTTTTTCGGTCTCCTTCAGGGGTTTCAACTTGTGACGAACCCCATCCTTTGTCAAGGAATAAGTTATTGCATGGCCATCATGTATAGCTCGCCTGTCAAACTGCCATGGCCTCACCAACAACATGTGACATACATCCATGGGGATGATATCACAGAGTACCTCATCATGGTAGCTCCCGATCTTGAACTTTACTAGGCACTGCTCATTGACCAAAACTTTGTGATCTTTTTGCAACTAGGAAATCCAATATGGATAAGGGTGCCTTTCCCTCTTCAGCTTCAACTTTGTGACCATCTCCTCTGAAACCAAATTATCAGTGCTCCCACTGTCAATAATGACATCACAACATTTTCCTTCACACTTGCACCTTGTGCGAAATAGATTCTTTCTCTATTCTGGTTCCTTTTCCTTAGTCACCAGGGCTCTCCTAATCACTAGGGCTTCTCCCCTTTTAGCATCATCTAAATGTTCAAATTGGGCCTCCTCATCTGCATGCACAACCCTTCCATGACCTTTTGGCATTTTGTCTGCCCTTCCTTGGTGTTGTGGACATTCATAGGCTTGATGCCCTTCTTCACCACATTGGAAACATGTTTCTTTGAAACCACCTCTTCCAGATCCTTGACCATATCTCCCTCGTCCTCTACCTCTTTGATCACCACTATTTTGATCACGAGAGTGGTAGAAGTTGTCATTCCTTTGGCTTCGGCTGGTACCCGCATCTTCACTTTTCTTTTCATCATCATTTCGGCTTCCTGAAGGCCTTCCACTGCCCCTTCCACTTTGACCTCCTCGTCCTTTTTGCTTGCCATCAAATCTTTTGTTTAGCTTCTCTTCCACCTTCAGAGCAAACTGATACACATCCTCAATGGTGGTCATTCTAACTAGGCTTAACTCCTCCTAAATACTTGATCATAACCCATTAAGATATCGGCTACCTTCTCCTTATTGGCCTTGTGTGCCCGTCGATGATTATCTTGTGAAAATGATATTCTTTCACAGATCTACTTCCTTGCTTCAAACCTTTGAAATTTCTTCAACAAATCTAACTCGTAGTCCACTGGTATGAACCGCTTCTCAGCTTTCTACCATAATGCATCCCATCCGTGATCTTTCCTTTTCCTCTTCATTTCTTTCCAACTAGACCTCTTTCCACCAAATAATGGCATGGCCCTTCAGCTTCATTTTTGCAAACTTAACCCGATCTGGGTCCTCTATTTCCTCATACTCAAAATATTCTTCTAGCTCATTGATCTAGTCGATCAACTCTTCCGGGTTCAGACTTCCAGGAATAACTGGGGACTTCTGCTCTGGGTCTTTTCCCGATCTTCGAAATGGCCCTTATTAGCCGCATTTGGTCTTGATCAATTGCTTCTTCTTCCTCTTCTACATTTGAACCTTCTTCCTCTCCTTCATCCTCACTTTCCTCCCTCGGGTTTAACCCTCTTCTCAACTGCTCTTGTAACGCGTCAATCTGTCTCTGGAGGGCTTCCAGTGCATCTCTTCCACCAGCATTTCTACCACCTCGACCACCTCTCACCACCATGCCTACAAGGCATCAATTTTGAGGCATCTTTCTGACGCGACCCACAACCATGGTCCCGTGCGAATCACCACGATGATCTATCCATCGCTCAAGAAACCCACTGCAAACCACTTGATGAGGGCGCAACCCAAGACTTAGAAAATAACCCACAAACAAGAGAATAATTTTATTATTCAGAAAATGGAGCTTCTTACATGTAGAGGATCTCAAATCCCCAAGTTCTACAACACATGCAAGTTACAGAAAGCTACAGAATCACCCTTTCGCAATATGCGAGCTTGTCCCCAAAAAGTTACCCAAAAATTAGAAACCCACCCATAAATAGAGCTCCTCTTTAGTTTGGAGCCAAAACAACATTCAAATTTGAGTTTAGGTGGTTTGGCACCAAAAATTACAACTTGAAGTTCAAATTTCAAAATAACATTTGCAATTGTATCTTCTAGAAAGTGCCCAACTTCCCGAGGCCATAACTTTTGATCGAGGACTCCGATTCGCAAACCATTTGAACCATTGGAAAGGTTCGATGTCAATAACAAGCTTCAAAGTTTGCTACACCAATTTTGGAAAGTTTTAGGGCCATTCCAGAAACTCTAAGTGCCTCAAATCTAACTCAAAGATTTTCAGGTGCAAATCTAGGAAACTAAAACTGCAATATCTTTCAACCCAGAATAGAAAATAAAAACCGTAAATTGGGAATTTCATTATGACAAAAAGGGTATCCAAAAATGTAAAAATATCTAAAAACTGAGAAACTTGAAATTTAACTATTTTTGGGTGATGCAAGATTGCCCTTACACCACTAGATGCTCCTACATTAGTCAAAGAAGAAGGATGAACCCTCCAAGGGAGAAAAGGGAGTAGGCCCTCAAGTTGTGAATGTGGAGAGTTATGGGAAGAGGACACAGGTCTATACCAAAAGATCAAGAACCACTTCTCCCAAGGACATTGCACCAAAAGAGAATGCTTCCACAACCTTTTTTGTTGTGTAGCAACATGGAGATGCCCCTCCTCTTCATGAGTCACATGGTGAACAACATGATTCAAGAGTTGTAGAGGATAGTGACTATCAGGATGAAGATGTAGGTGAATTCAAGGAGGGTGAACTCCATAGTGTTGAGGAAGAGGTAGAAAGAATCCTACAATCCCCCTTAGTGACATATGAGGACTCACCTGCTAGTGATGAAGGATATAAGTCTTCTAAGAAAGCAAAGATACCTTTAAATACCCCTTCACTAGTGCATAAGGAAGATGAACATAATACAGAAAAGGATGGAAATCCAAGAGAAAGGAAAGAAGATAAGGAGGAAGAGGAGGATAAAGTTGAAGTTTCTATTGAGCAGAACTTGAATGTGGATTCTTCTAAAAATAAACAAGGCGAAGATAAGAAAGGTGAACAGTAGTCAGATTCCACCATTCCTAGTTGGCTCAATGAAATATTGAAGAGTAAGTAGGTGGTGATAGATGATACCTCTCTGAATTGGGATGAACTGTTGGAAAACATTGGTAAGGGGAAGGAAAAGAAGAAAGCCAAAGTGATCTCCAAAATTACTAGGGATGAAGTAGATAATAGGATCATTCATATAGCCACCCCTATTGTAGAGAAAGGTAAGAGGGACATTTCTCCTCAGGAATACACAATCCAGACCTTGAACCTAGGGCACACTAGCAAAGATCAAGAAAAGGAAAAATTTCAAGAGTCTTCCTAGGCCATTCTGAGAAGGCTAGACAAGGAAACAACAGAGAAGGAGAAGTTGCAGAAGTAGCTAAATGATATGTATAAATATGTGTACCATTTGATGAAACCCCTACAGGCAGTAGGAAGTGAGGGAATGCCCCCTGAAGGCTTGTTGCCTAAGGATGCATTCAATGAACTTGAAAGGATGAAGAATTCAACTCAGGTCACACTTGATTGGTTACATGGAGTGGGAACTAGAAGAGATGATGCAATCAAAGAAATCATGTCAATTGCTGGAGATGCACACAGATTAGTGGAATGGTTGAAGTATGTGTTAGCTCAAGATAATGAAGATGTTGATCTCTTGCTACAGAAAACCAGGGTCATCATGGAGTACACTAAAGAAAATTTGGTAAGTGATGAAATCCTTCCTTCTTCAAAAGTTGCAAAATCTTGGGAATGGTATGAAGCTCTGCAAATCATATAGAGGGTATTGAAGAAGGTGCATAAGCAAGGAAAACAAATAGAGAACAACCTGATTGACATATATAGTAAATGTATTTCATCTTTTTGAAGTCATGACTGGCAGGAAGAAGTTTGCACCAAGACACCTCAGCTTGGAACAGTTAAGGAAATGGTGGCATGATGTTTATGTCCCAATAGATGATGGACCAATCACACTTCACCATTTGGATGATGCGGCCACATACATTGCAGTAATGGAGAAACATCAAACCCTAAAGGTGGAATGGGATAAAATAATCAAGAAAGCAAGGGAAGATATTAAATATATTGAAAGGAAGTTTATAATATTAATTATTCCACCTTTGGCTGACTTGGAGAAGACTTTCTTGATGGTGCAAGATAAGGCGGGGTGAGATAAAGATAAGGGGGAGAGAATTTAATGCAAGACTTCATCAAAATTTGTGCTTCCCCATTATTCCTTCTTCATTCTTCACATGTGTTGGAGTGAGCTATATTGGAGAACCCAGGCCGACTTGGATGAGTTTGAGCATTTAATGCAAATATTGTTTTATTCTAGAACTATCTTGGCCGACCTTGTTTCAGGCCAATTTTTCTTGTAACCCTATTTGGGCCAACATATCATGTAATCTCTAAAAATAGGGAATTCTATCTCATTTGTAAGGGCTAGATGATTATATTTTTAAGTGAGCTAAGTGATAGAGAAAAGTTAGTGCTAGGATTTAGTTTATTTTGAAGCAAGTGCTATAACACATAACACTGGAATTGTTGTTGTTATTGGGTGATTCAATACAATTGAAGACATTGTGCCTTGGTGAATTCTCTTGTGTTGATTTTATCTTGCATGGTTCTTGTTCTATTTTTTGAAATTTCTTAGACAATATATGATAGATTTAGAATTAGATATGATTCAATGGTGTTTATGGTTTGATGCTTGAAGTGTTTGCAGCAATCCTTGGTCCATACTTTTTGCAGCTGGTTGATTGTGAGTTGCTTTGTAAAGTTAGCCTGGACCTCATTTATTCATTGTGCTTAGTTCAATCATGAATTTTGTTCATTTCAATTGCAATAGGGTTGTTTTGGATGAATGTTCATGATCTAAAAATCTTTAATGCCTTAGGAGATTACACTATTTATGTAAGATTGCAGATTCATCTGGGTTAAGCAGGAATTAGTTTCTTTGGGATTGGTCCATTTCAAGTATTACGTCATTTGCATTGTTAATATTAGGAATAGTTTTAATCTTAGGAATCTCTCTTAAACCCTTATCTTTTTCCTTTTCTTTTATTATCTATGTTAAACTTAGGATTTGAAGTATCACCATATTGAAAATCTGATAAGTTCTAAGATCTAGCATTTATTAGTAAGATCCCTTGTGATTACCAACATTTTCACATTTATCATTGAGTTATTTTTCATTGTCAAGACCTCACATTAGAGACCTTGGGGTTATCTCTTGAGGCTTGCTGATTGAGATTTACCTTTCAAGAGAGATAGGATTTCCATATTCTGTCTGAGTTGTTGTGCAAAAAACACCATCAACAATTACTTTTTGATTTTTCATTCAATGTAAATCCCTTCATCAGTTCACTATTTCCAAAAAATGTATTAAATGATTCCTTGTAAGTGTGTGTTTCTAGCTAAATTTCACTAATTATTCAAAATCCTAACTAACTATAGCTCGTTATATGTTAAAAAATATGCATAAATTAAAATTTAGCAATAGAAAACTTAATCACCAAATTTAAATCTAAATTTAGAAACATTAGTTACCACCCTTTCGATTGAATTTTTGGAAACTTCTAAAACTTCTGCTAACTATCTCAACTTGATGGTGTTGCACTTCATTAATAGATCAAAATGTCATGATTACCTTGAAAAATGATCACCACTATTTTGCATTAAATTCGCACACCTCGCCCAACACGTATTATCTCTCTACTTTAGGTGATGACATGTAACATCTTACCAACTTCATTCTCTTGTATAATTCACACACATAACACCTCCACAATCATTACAATCTTTTTAAAAAAATTGGAAATGACCCCTATTAGTTCTAAAATCTCCAACTTGCTTGATTCACAATCTCCGTACTGTTCAAATTTGAAGCAATTTCACCAAATATGTGTAAAGAATTTATTTGATTTAACCTTTAATTCTAAAGATTATCTTTCAGTTGCCACCTCGCATACGATTCCAAAAAAATAAATTACTCAAGGCAACTATGTACCGCTACTCTATTCATGGCTCTCTATATATTTGTACATTTCTTCTTGAATTTTCCACACTTTTCTTTTCTTTCTCTTTTTTCTATGTATTTTCTGTAATTCCACTCTGTTCTATGCTTTTTCATTTGCTTCTTAGCCATGGATACTCCTATTTTCTTGTGTTGTTCTTATAGACAACATTTTTTTGGGGAGCATCACACCACAAAGGCTTGAAAAGGTCTTTATTGTTAGGACTTCCAATTTCACTATGCCAAATTTATGCCTAGTCCTTGGGGAAAGATATGTTGCATCTAGACGCTACTTTTGTTTTTACTCTAACATAGCTTCTCACTTTGTAGCATCACTTCTGGACATTGGGTTACCTGTTGAAGGTGTTCGCGCCCCTGCCAACTGAATAGTAAGCCTAAATTCTTGGAGAATCTGGACACCATTCTAGTTGTTGCACATCGGATCATTGGGATTCCCTCCATGCATGATATTCTTTGGTTCCTGGAACACAAGGAAGTAGTTCCACTACACCCTTTTCTTACTGATCTCCATATCAAAGATTTTGAAACTCACCGGGAACTTGCCTACATAGGGTATTTGTCCTTGATAGAAGAGGTGTCCTAGATCGACTAAATAACTATTTCCATCTACAACTTTACTCACCTTACTTTTTGAATCTTTTTTTTTATTTTGACAAGGATTTTGATAGTTTATGTATATACGTGACACACACACACACACATATATATATATATTAGTATTTTTCTTAAAAGCATGTTTCAATGTGTATGGCTTTATTGTCTCATTTTTGGTTTAGTTTTGCAAAATGTTTTAATTTCACTCTCATGTCTAAGATACATTTAAGAAAAATTTGCTAATGCAGAAGCCAAGCAAAGAAAGAAAACACAAAAAAAAAAGGAAGCAAACAAAAGAAGAAGAAAGCAAACAGAAAGAAAATCCCTAAAACAAGCTAAACTAAAGCTAAACTAAACTAATCCTAACTACCCTAATTCTAATATCACAAAAAAATAACTTTAACAAAGCAATTTATTTCAACTTCTACTGCTATTTCCTCTACAATTTTAGTATGAATTACAACAGATTTATCTTTAAATGCTCTTATCAACATTTTCAATATTCTACTGTAATAATGAAATATCTTAAATTTTTTACATTTAAACATCATAAATTTGAAGGTATGCTTACCCAAAATCTAGCTTAAATGTATGAAAATGATCTCACTAGTGACTAATTCCACACATTTCATTTGGTGTGGAGATAATGTACCTTCTCCCAACCTTGGTCCATTTCTATGTATGATTGTGTTCATTTCTCTATTTTCTTCTCTTCTAAAAATCTTCATATCTTCGGCCCTGTCTTTACTTTGCATTGTGTTAGACCAAGATATATCACTATTTATATCATTATCAGAAATAGAAAAAGTAAAAACTTGATATTCTGTATCTTGTATAAAATTAGGAAATATACTTTTATAGCTAATGAATTCTTAGCTTGAAGCACAATATAGGCATTTGTCGCTCAATTTTCCTGATTATCTCACTATGTACATTTTCCATGTATACAGGGAATGATGATTCACCCATATTTTTTCCTTGTTCATGATGAAATATCTCTGAATCTTGATATTCTCGCCTATTCCCCTGCAAGACGTTAGGATTTTCTTTAAAATAATTGTAGTTTCCTAACTGTTTTGGTTCATTAGTTATTTTTTTAATATTTTCCACTAAACTAGGGTAGAACATTTATCTCGTTAACAATATTTTTCTTCCAGTAGTTAAAAATTCTTTCGTTAATGGAATTTCTCCACTTGTGGCTAGACTTACCCTAGTTAAAAAAAATCACATTCAAGTTCACTGTGATTAGTTGTATCATGAATTCTACACTCAGTGACTCTACCAAAAGTAAACAAACTTAAAGGATGCAGTTTCTGATTAAAGATTTTGTAAAGTTTTCCAATTTCCATAATGAAAACTAGCTTATAATAAATTCCTCATTTACAAGCTTCTTGTCAAATTTAGGAATAATATTTCAAAGCACAATTCCACTTCCAAATGATAAAAAATAAAAGTATCAAAGAAATAAGAGAGAAAAGATAAATGCATGTCTATGGCTCGTGGCTGCCCTGGTGCCCTCTCCTTCTAGTGCTAGTTCCTATTGACAACGGTTTTACTCATAGTAAATAGATCAAATAAAATCTCCATAGATAAGATCGCGAAGATCCTATCCTTCTTGAAAGATATAGAACAAAGACAACCTAAGGGGGAATTCTGCATTCACAAAGAAAAGATCAATTTTCGCTCAATTCCAAGTCTTTGATAACCAGGTCATGGTTGCACTAGGGTCGCTCTCAGGTAATAATGTGATAATTGTTGTTAATCCCAAGGGAACTATGGTTATACATACACACACACACACACACACACACACACACACACATATATATATATGCTATTTCTTTGAACATCTTAGGTTAGCCTTCATAATTGCAATGATAAATTTGGATATCATGAAACCAAAAGATTTGACATAAAATTTCATATATCCACACTAATTCCTTTGTTATCAAGGTATGTGCAGGATCATGATGGGCCAAAAAGTGGCGATATGATGGGCATGTGGTTGATGACTTTTTTTTTACCCAAAATTGATGAAATGAAAAGGGTTTTAAAGGAGATTCTCAACTTTCTACCAATATAAATTATGATTTACTTTGAATTTAATAAATAATTATTATTCATTTTCTATTTGAATTGCACTAAAGTCCTAATTGATAGGTTGATTGAAAAACATCTATAGCTTTCAAACAAGATCACATTTTTTTAATCCTAAACATGCGTCACATTCTATGCTTCACATACTATAGGATTAAAAATAAATTGAATTTCATGAAGTTTTGACCAAGTTAAGGTGGTCAAACATACGAGTTTTTATATTTTTTAAAAGTTGTAATAAAAATTCATAATTAATTATTTACTTGGGAAAAAATTACAAAAAATATGCATCACATCAGACATGATTCCTCTACTTATATCTAAAATCTTATAAAAAAATATTATCATTTTATATTGTGGTTAGGGTGGTCAGACAGAGACCTACTTATTTTTTCCCTGAAAGTTAAGTGCTACTGCAATGAAATTTTAAATTTTCACCAAATAGATTTTAAAAAAATAAATAAACCTAGTAGTTTAGAAACTACATTCAATTTGCTACAAATTATATTCTTACATATTTTTGAAATAATATATATAACTTATTCAAATTTTTACGTCAAGTTTCCTAACTCTGATTTTTCTAAATTTTTTGCCACTTAAGGGCTTATTTTTTCCATGATGATCCTACACATACCCATCACTTAAGTAGATTTACTATTAAGCATTCAAAAAATTTCATGGAAAATAAAATATTTTCAACAAAACTATTTCCATTCACTTATTATTTTTGGAGCATTTTAAAAAATATTAAACATATATTCTAAAACAGAATATAAAAGTACTAAAAAAAAAAAGTTTCTCTTTATTATTCTCCATGGATGCCCCAAAGAATTAATCAAAATAGAGCAAACTGCTTTATAATTCACTAGATTGCTTCACAACTACGTACAAAATGGTGCAAGCTTTTAAAGAGAGAGGGTTTCATTTATGGACACCAAGTAGGTTTTGTATGCACCCTTAAATGGCGCGTCATACAGTCCTGTTCGACCAAACTTATAAAACCAGCTACAAAAGATACTTAGATAGGTAGCTATCCATAAAGCTTTAATATCAATTAATGTCTACGTGCATACAAATTTGTACACTAGAATGGTTAAGAAAATAGGAAAAAAGAACAAAACTTAAAAGAATTTTTTGCTCCTCTAACATCCACAAATTTTGAACTCAAAATGAAAATTAAGCATCCTCTATCCTTTTATAGAACACAAGGCTTAGATAGATGAGACAAATACATGAGATGAAATCTAAGGGACCAATCTCATAAAGGCATGTTGAATATTGTGACCAATAGGAGAATTGCAATTGAAGTCAATGGAAGTCAACTCCAATTACTCGTTGAAGCTCTTCAAGTTCTACTTTTATCTTTGTTGCCAGGAAAATAACTTGAATCAGGATAGTACGTAAGAACTTCCCATATATTTTGAATGATAAGGTCATTATCTAGTTCGTACACATTTTGATCTACATCAGGCTCTCTGTTCTTGGGATGAGTTTCCTCGGAAGTGGGCGCTATCTACCACTAAGTATGTGAAATATCATGATCTCGAGTATTCCAATCAAATGCACAACCGTCTCATCATTTTTCTAGAATATCTGACCTGATCTGAATATAACTCTATAGGTGATTCAATTTTTTCTGGCCATCCATACCTGAGATTTGCATCACAATTGATATCTCTTGCAATCACAAAATTCCAAATATTAAATCCCTTTTTAAACAAATGTGTCGTAACATCTCATGTAAATAAAACCATTATTCAAATGTTATTAAAAAATTCCATAAAAACTCACTTTCAAAAAGAATATCATAAACCCTTATATATATATATATATACCGGATCACGAGGATCATTCTACAAATAAAGAAATTTAAAATTTCCTTTTCACACTACAATTTGGTACCCAGTATTTAGCTTTACCCACTTACTTTCTCAGACCTCGATTAATATCGAAACTCCATCTTACTAGACTCCATCATACCAGACTCCATCATACCAGACTGGAGTCTTTCCCTTGAACTTCACATTACCTTTCACCTTTCCTATGTTTCTGGTACCCAGTACCTAGTGCACGAAACACTTACCATACAAATTACTTTTTTTATTAAAGATTTATCTTTCTTCTTCTTCCGATGATCTTCCAATTTGTTAGCTCGTGCCATAGGAGTTATATTTTTTCACTAGGGTTCACAAGTCTTTTCAGTCTTGGGGCGTGTTGTGAGACCACACAACATGTCCTTTTTTAACTTGTGAATTTTCAACTTGGAGCAAAATATAGACATCTCCTGCTCAATTTTCTTGCTCCTTTTCTTCATTTGTGTTTGTTTGAATTATGTGCCTCAATCTCACAGGATGAAACCTTTGAAAGAGAAAAGTCAGTGTGACATTCTTACTGTCTGGCCGACTAGCAGTTGTGCAACCTTATGAAATGTTCAAGTCGCTGAGACCTTGTCGATGTCTTGCCAACTGAAGCTATCACTGTGACTTGTGGTGCTCGGTGTAACCCTCTACCGAGTGGGTTGGTCTGGCCGATGGTTTGATTCCTAGCAGATGTCAGGGAGACTCATGGAAACTATAGTTATCAAGGAGACTCTTGGCCAAAAGGTTTGCTTTCGGTATGATGTCTTAGTGATGTGAGATGTCTCATTGACAGTGTTACACTTGGAGTCTTTAGGGAGATTCTTGAACACTCGGTAAGAGCTCTTGGTGATGGGTGTTTGTCTCGTCGATGCTTTGGCTGTTGTTGGTATGACTCATGGAAAAAGGTGGTCTCAGGGTAACATGGAAGCCTCAATAAGAACTCTTGCCGATAGTTGGTTCTCTCGCCGATGGGTATGAACATTGGTGTGACCTCTTGGCGAAAGCGGTAAGTCTCACCGATGGTAGGACATTTCGGTGTAGCATGAAGGCTTGGTGTGATCTCTTGGCGAGTAGTGATAGTCTCGCCAATGGGAATGTTAATGTCTAAGTGACCTTTGAATATCGGTATGATCTCTCATTGACTAGTGATTGTCTTGGCGATAGCACTACATGTGATGGATATCGGTATGATTTCTTGGTGACAAGGGGAAGTATGAGTGACAGCTTGTGAACTTGGTGTAATGTCTTGCCGATGGGGACAACTCTTGGCGATAATGACAATTAGGTCTTGTGGCATCGAGGAGATACAGTTAGTGTCTCACCGACATGCAAATATGTTTTGAATGCCTTTGACCGATTGACTATCCTACGTGGTTTGTCCTCGACCATTCAGGGAGCTGAATGGGAACCGTCGGAAGTTAGTCTATTGTGGCCATTCTATGAGGAAGTTCAACAGACCATGGGCATCATGGATATACTCGGAGATTGAAGATTGTGATGGGTTCGGTAACAATTGGATGAATAGTTTGATGTATGATCAGTGTGAATTAAATTTTGAAAGTTTTGTAACTTGAATATTTTGTACAAGGTTGATCAAAGATTATGCTGTTGTAAATTGACATCAGAGAGTGAAGCCTGTACTCTGTATGTAATTTCATTACTATAATACAAAGGGGTTTTTCTTGGTGTGGTGGGTTTTTCTCCTGTAAGGGTTTTCCCATGTAAATTTGGTGTTCATGTGTGTATGTTATATTCTTTGTTTCTGTTATTTCTTTCAAGTGCATCTTAATTGGACTGTAATTGAAAATTTAAAAGTATCTCTGCATTCTTCCCTAAGGTTTTTACATTAGGAGAGTTGTTTCTGCACCTTAGCTTTCCTTACAGTGTTTTCCACATATAAAGAGAATGATGAATCATCAATACTATTTCCTCATTTATGATGTGATTTCTTTGAATCTCGGCATTCTCACTTATTTTTCTACAAAATGTTAGGATTTTCTTTATAATAATTGCAGTTGTCAAACCGTTTTGGTATATCAGCTAATTTTTTAATATTTCCAATTCCACTAGGGTTTCACGTATTTCTTGTTAACAATTCTTGTCTTCTACCAGTTATAAATTCTTCTATTAACAGAATCACTGTGCATATGGCCAAACTTACCCTACTTAAAAAAATTCATAATCAAGTTCACCATGATCAGTTGTATCATGAATTCTACACTCGGTGACTCTACCAAAGTTGAGTAAACTCAAAGGATATAATCTTTGGTTAATTGTTTTTCAAAGTTTGTCAACTTCCTTATTAAAATACCAACTTGCATTAAATTTTTGCAGTACAATATTTCTCCTTAAACTCAGGACTAATACAAATTTCAATATATGGCCCTCCTTCTAGTGCCAGTCCCTATTGATGGTGATGTTACTCGCAACAATGGGGTGAATAAATTATTCAAAGACAAACCATGAAGAGCCTATCCTTCTTGATAGACTTAACCAAAGGAAACCCTAGGGGATTTGTATGATAGGATAAAGGTCGGCTCAATTCAATCCTAAGTCTTTGATAGTCAGGTCTTGAGAGTACTAGGTTCATTTCAAGGTATGATGTGATATTGTTGTTAATCTCAAAGGGACTATGTTAGTTTGAAATCATATGTATTAGACACTGAATCTTCAATTTGATCATAAAATAATACCATGAAATTGAAAGATTTGAAACAATATTTCATGAAAATCAACAATTTTTCCTATCACTTAAGTAGATTTAGCTTTAATCATAGTAAACGAAATTTCTATCCAATCATCTTTTTTTTTTGAAACATTTTCCAGAATTTAAACACCTATTCTAAAATAAAGCATAAAAAATACTAAAAAATTAAAATTTCTCTCAGTTAGTCTCCATGCATGCCTCAA
The DNA here is from genome assembly GCA_007258455.2 of Sequoia sempervirens. NCBI lineage: Eukaryota > Viridiplantae > Streptophyta > Pinopsida > Cupressales > Cupressaceae > Sequoia > Sequoia sempervirens. The sequence goes on from VDFB02026320.1 coordinate 155,123,333, forward strand.
AGAATTAACCAAATCAAATCAAACCACTTTATACTTCACCAAATTGTTTCACAGCTATATATAAAACGGTGCAAGATTTTAAAGAGAGGGGTTTTAGTTTGGACACCGAGTTGGTTCTGTATGCACCCTTAAATGGTGCAACACACAATTTTGTTTGGTTGAACTAACAAAACTAGCTATAAAGATTCATGAGATAGGTAGATATAATTTTTGCTTCAATATTGATTAATATCTATGTGCATACAAGTTTTTACACTGGAATGATTCAAAAATTAGGAAGAAAGAAAAAAACTTAGAGAATTTTTGGCTCTTCCAAAATCCATAAATTTTGAACTTAACTTAAAAAGAAGTATCCTTTGGCCTTTTATAGAAGTAATACAGAAATAGGATAAGAAAAATACATGAGAGGAAATCCAAGGGATTTATCAAATCAAGGCACATGGAATGTAGTGACTGGTGAGAGAATTGTAATCAAAGTCAATGAGGGCCAACTCCTATCACACATTGAAGCACTTCAGGCTTTAATCTTCTTTATTTTCACCAGGAAAATAACTTGAATCAGGATAGTGTGTAGGAACTTTCACATATATTTAGAAAGATTACTTTATCACCCTATTCCTACACTCTACTTTGTTTTGGGCTTGCTACTCTTGAGAATGGGCTTCCCTGAAGATCGACATTTGTCTCCATGCCATGTGCAATACTAGGGTCTCCAACATTCTGGTGGACTCAAAATGCTTTTCCTTATAACCTCCTAGAGTATGCAACCTGATCTGGATCTATTTCTATGCCTGATTCAAATTTTCTTGACCATCCATATCAGAACTATGCATCTCCTGCAATCACAAATTCCACTCATTAAATCCCTTTTAAAAGAAAGAAAACATTTATAAACATCTCATGTAAACAAAACCATCATTCAATTATTATCACATAAATTTCTCATAAATAACATGCTTTCTATCATATCACGAATCCTTGCATGATTATCTTGTATATACCAAATTACTGAACTATCAAGATCACTGGATAACCATAAGATTTTAAAACTTCACTTTACATCTCTACCTAGTACTCGATACTCGGTATTCAGCTTGACCTCTGAATTTTCCCTAGACTTCGGTTTTACCGAAACTTCCATTTTACTAGACCTCAACTATCAGACCTGGATATTCTACTAACAATTGCATTACCTTTTTCTTTGCTCAAGCATTCCTTGTATCTGGTACCCGAAACACTACATTATGAAGTACTTTTTTATTAAATATTTATCTTTTCTCTTCACTTTTGTTGATGTTTTCAACTTGCTAGCTCCTACCATAAGAGCTAAATTTTTCACTTGGGTCCCCAAGTCTTATAGCCATGGGGTGTGTTGTGAGACCACACAACATTACTGAGATTATAGTAGTAATAAATCTAGAAGAAGTGTTCCTATAGAAATAGAGAATAAAGAATGTTTTGAAGTGTAGAACAAAGAAAAGAAGTAATGTACGATTGTTGACTAGACCTATAACATGATATTGGATTCAATTGAATCACTTATGTAATTTGGAGTTTTATCTCCATTTTTTATTATTAATTAGTGTCTTCAAATTTTTTGTGCTAGTGCTTAGTTAGGGGATTAGTATCTCCTTAGGGTTGGAGCCATTAAACTTTGTAACAAATGAAACCTAGAAAAAATGAAGTGGACAGTTCTAATCTTTTTGGAAGATAGAACTAGGGTTTATGACCTTTCCACTTATTTTCCTTATGTTTCACTCAAGGAAACCTTAGAGTTCTTAATCCAAGGATGGAATAAGATAAATATATCCACAATAAGGTGTCCTAAGGTGTGATTAAGGGTATAAAGGGGGTTCACCACCAAGCTAGGGCTTTGGAAAGACAAGAAATGTAAATCATATGCAAGAATTAAGTAAATGACCTAGAAATGAATTCAAATCAGAATAATAAACTGAGGAAGTATAAAGGTGCATCTAGAAATTAAAGAGGCTTGAATGAAAGTATAAAATGCTATAAATGCTACTTTTAATGCTTACTAGGACTCATACACTAGGATGGGAGATTTAGTCCCAAATTAGAGTTTCTAGGTAGAAACTGGATTTCAACAATGATAAGTTTGAATCCTTTGAAACCTGGAAAATTTTCTATACTAGGACTCATATGCCACAAGTGATGTATCAATCCCATTCTACTTTTTTGCAAATTCAATCTGAATCTATTCTTTAATCTCTACTCTTTCTTCTCGACTTCATTTCCACAGTTGAACCCGTTGAAAATCATGTAAAACAAAAATATTGTATTGACTTGCTTATGGGGGGTTTGCCTCAATTAAAGCCCTAGTTTGGTAGTTAAACCTTGATTGAAAGGATAGCTCTTGGAAGTAAATATGAATGCAAGTCCTAATATTAAGTGCATATAAGATTAGGAGATCGAAATGCCATAAAACCCTATTCTAATGTGCTAGAACAAGATGCATGAATGAAATATAGAGATGATGACTCACTTTAGGAGATTTTTAATCACCCTAATAATCCATAATAATACATGTACCTTCCTTTAGGTAGAAAGTAGAATGATAATAGAGAATGTGATCACTTAGGAAACACGTCATTAGGCTTGGCTTGATGGCTAGTTGCATCTCCCCTACCTAGAATCCATCATGATTCACCATAGGCAACCATAATCAATCCTTAACAATGCTAGATCTTGAATGAAAGTGAGCTTGAAAACCTACAAAAACACTATAATGTTGCTTCAAGACTTCATCTTTTTTTGCTACTTGGTTTTGAATTCTCATGTGAAAGTGTTCTTGAGTGATCAAGTTGATATAATGAATGCTTAGACCTTTTATTACTGTAGATGTCTAAATTTGGACACTTAATTTATCCAAATTCATCCTCTTTCATCTTATTTTCGTTGATTAAGTAATACTACTATTATTTAATTAATACCTCTGATTCTGCCAAATCCCTAAGGTATTTAATCAATAATACCTTATCTCTTTAATCCTCCTTCCATCAATTGAATTAAATAAATATCACATTTATTTAATTCCTCCTCATGTCACATCCTCCATCATTTTTATCTTATCTTAATCCATCTTCTAATCTCATCATTAGGATGTGCACATGCCTAATCCTTGATTAGGAGGTGTCACATCCTCCAACTTTTGCAAGTTGGCCTCTAATCTCTCTTAGCCACCTAACCATCCTCTAATCCTTCACTAACTAGCCTAATCAACCTCTCAAGGAATTTTTAATTCCTTTTATCCTTCCAAGGAATATTAAATTCCTTTTCTCTTCCCCATGTCCTTTATGACATGTGTCCTTAGTCAACCCTATTAAATGCTTTTCTTTTGACAAGGCATCTCCTTCCCCATGTGAATTTTAAATTCACCTTTAATCCCCCAATGCACCCTTTGAAATTTAAAATTCCTTCCCTCTTCCCCATGAGAATATTTGAGGAATTTTTAATTCCCCACTTGTCCTCTCACCCACATGGGGACAAGTACCTCCTTTATGAGGAGATCTTGTCCAATCCCAAGGTACTTTGTACCCCTCTCCATGTCATGTCCTTTTCCCTCCACCTCATGGCCACTTCACCTTTTAGGGCTATCTCACATGCCACATGTCAAGATGTGAGGGCTTGTGAGTTCTCAACTCACCTTAGCCCTACATCTTGATATTTGGTGGATCAATCTCAACCGTCCATTTCTCCTAGGATTTTCCAAAAATCTATAAATCCCCCCTCTTTTCTCTCATTTTAGGGAGATCATTTGTGCTAGCCAAACTCTTGCAGTTTTGTTTCTCAACCAACATTTTCACATTTTCATCCACTTGCATCCATCTTCACATCCTCATCTAGCTTGCATCTTGCCATCTAAGGAGCATACACATCAAAGATCGAAGGGCCAACAAAAGGATCGACTCAACGCAAGGTATAAAGTTCCATTTTGTGCTTTGTTTGTTTTGTTTCCAACTTAGGCTAATCTTGAAGTGTAGGTTGTTTTAGTTGTTTATTTGCACTCTTTTACTTGTTGCTTGCTTTCTAACACTCACATTCGACCTATCACATTTCTGGCACTCCCGGTGGGACCCACAAACGGGTCTCTTTCTTTCACATTTGCTATTTTTTGCATTTTTCATGTCCAGTTACAGAGTGGTGGACTGGTCCTCCTGCAGTGGTGGACTGGTCCTGTAGTGGTGGACTGGTCCTAGAGTGGCGGATTGGTCCTAATTCAAGATTGGTCCTGGAGTGGCGGATTGGTCCTAATTCAGTGGTGGACTGGTCCTAATTCAGTGGTGGATTGGTCCTAATTCAGTGGCAGATTGGTCCTAATTCAGTGGCGGACTGGTCCTAATTCAGTGGCAGATTGGTCCTAGAGTGGCGGATTGGTCCTAATTCAGTGGCAGATTGGTCCTGGAGTGGCGGATTAGTCCTAATTCAGTGGCAGATTGTCCTAATTCATTGGCAGACTGGTCCTAATTCAGGTGGCAGACTGGTCCTAGTTCAGTGGCGGACTGGTCCTAATTCAGTGGCGGATTGGTCCTAGAGTGGCAGATTGGTCCTAATTCAGTGGCAATTAGTCCTGAGTGGTGGGTTGGTCCTAATTCAGGGCAGACTGGTCCTAATTCAGTGGCAGGCTGGTCCTAGTTTAGTGGCAGATTGGTCCTAATTAAGTGGCGGACTGGTCCAAATTCAGTGGCGGACTGGTCCTGGAGTGGCAGATTGGTCCTAATTCAGTGGCGGACTGGTCCTAATTCAGTGGTGGATTGGTCCTAATTCAGTGGCGGATTGGTCCTGGAGTGGTAGATTTGTCCCAGTGCAGTGGCGGACTGGTCCTAATTCAGTGGCGGACCTGTCCTCCAGAAGGTAAAAATTTCAAGTTTTCTCGAATTGTCTTTTGGTAAAATAGGAACATAGTTTAATTAAAGGGGTGTCAATAAACCTTGCTTGGCATGTTTGGGAAGGCTATTTGACATATCCAATCCCCTTGCGCCATTTGGCGATCCTGGGTGATGAGAAATCATAGCTTTCCAAGTCCTTTTGAGTCACCCTTTTTCACTTTCTTAGTGGGACCTGCTTGGGGATTTCATCACCCCAAGGGATGATTCCAACCACGCGTACCAGCAGGGTATATAAAGAGGGGAGAGCGAAAGCTATACCTTAATCCAACCATGTTGTAATTGGCGAAGCGTCGGGATGACATGAAGAGTTGGTCCGAGCTTTTAGTATCTCACTAAGGTTCCTGACTCACGCTTGTAACGGGTTGGTGTTCACGGTTTGGGCCTCACGTACCATACGTATATCAAGGACTCCTTAGCAACCATGTTCATCCTAGAGTAGAAGAATTTGTTGGCCATACCCATCTCTACTAATCTTAGGGTTGTGCTGTCTGAATTGTCTTTCTCGTGCAAAACCAGTCATTATCAGTGTTTGCTATATTTTGGGTCCTTTGCCTTACCCATCCATCAAAGAAATCAAGCTTAAACTTATCCTTTGGTGGACCTGTCCTAAAATAAACATTCATCCATTTCACATATCCTTTCATCATTCTGAACTATCGTTCTATCATTCTGATCATCCATTTACTCATTTCGAGTAAATGTTCACCCATTTAACACATCCTCTTATCATTCTGAACCCTTGTTCTATCATTTTGATCATCCGTTTACTCATTCTGAGTAAATGTTCATCCATTTAACACATCCTTTCATCATTCTGAACTCTCGTTCTATCGTTCTAATCATTCATTTACTCATTCTGAGTAATTGTTCATCCATCCCGATCAACCATTTGCTCATTTTGAGTATTTGTTCATCCATTTCTATCATCCATTTCTCTGATCAAATCATCATTTTCCCCATCCAAATCCCCCGAACTTCATCTCGGGTTATTATCCAAATTGACCAAAGTATCTGATTTGATCGTCATCATTAGCATCCTCTTAGGATTGTCATCCATCCTAAGTTAATCATCATCATTGGCCCAATCAATCCATTTTCAATCTCAAAGTGGATTCGGTGCCCCAATCATCTCTTTGTCATTTAATCTGATCAATCAACATCCTAAGTCACCTAGGGTAATATCTGAACAGGGTTTACAGTCCCTTTCGTCATCCTACCCAATCCATCATGTAAACTTTCAATTGATCGATCAATCAATCCAATCGAATCCAATTGCATCCCTATCCACCTTTGACCCAATCAATCTACTTCCATCTCGAAGTAGATTCTGTGTCGTAATCATCCTTTATCAAAATCAATCCCATCATATCATCCAATCATCCTAATCTGAGCTTTAATCCAATCCTGATCTGAGCTTGTCCTAAATCCCGATTTGGGCTTTAGTCCATTTCCATCCATCCTCTTTATCCTTTCATCATCATGAATTCTTATCCTCCATCAATAGTGGTCAAGGGAAACCCTAATTACATTGACGACGATAATGAAAGTCTTGTTGATCAAGAGGTATATGACATAGATCCCCTTGACACTATCATTGCTAGTAAGATTTCTCCACCCACTTTCCAAAATCCAATCACCCCATCAAGTTATCCCATCATGTCTTCATCTATTCCTAATCACACTCCTTATGCTACCTTTGACAAGGGATGTCCATCATATCCATCATATCCTCCATCTACGTCATCCCCTTATCCTAGTTTGCTGTCACAATACCCCTATCTTGATCCCCCATCCACATCCTCTTATTTCAATACTCCATCCATATGTACCCACTACCCTAATCTTCCATACCCATCCACTCAACCTAATCTTACATTCACATCTTCCTATCCTAGTCAAACACACCCACCAACTTACCCTAATCCAACATCTCCATCTCCCTATATCAATCCATCACCTGCCTCCTTGTGTCCTAATCCACCATCCCAATACCTTTATTACAACACGCTGCCCATATCTTCTACCAATGATCCACCGTCCATGTCATCCTATCCTAATTCGCCATGCCCATATCCTTACCTTAATCCTCCATCCAGCCTTAATCTTCCATCTAATCCTAGCCCACCAATCCCTAGTCCTAATCCCCCACTAATCCATAAACCTTCATCCCCTCCCACCTCGCCATCTCAACCTAGCGTATCCAAGTTTCTCCAAGGACTTATAACAAAGAAGACATCTCCCACTCCACACATTGCAGTGTGGAACCATGCCATCCCAACCCATCATCCATGGTTGTTAGTGACAAGACTCTTCTCCATCCAACACCTATCATTGATGATACCATCACATCCTCTGAATCCACTGAGTCCCCATCTCCTACCATCACATTCTCTGAATCCACTAAGTCCCCATCTCCTACCATCACATCCTCTGAATCCACTGAGTCCCCATCTCCTACCATCACATCCTCTGAATCCACTGAGTCCCCATCTCCTGCCATCACATCTACCAAATCTGTTGAACATCCACCTCCTACTCCAAGAGTCATCGAATCCATCGAAGACACCCAAATCCAATCCACTCCTCCCACTCCTAGTAGCAGCAAAATCCATTCTGATGATTGCATCGAATCCTCCATCCTTCCATCTTCCCCACTTGCAAAGTCCCCCCATGACTCCATTATCCTGCCTCCCGCACACGATGAGTTATGCCAAGAGCTTGATCCAAAGCATGCCAACATATCCCCTTCTCCAAATCAAGATCCTACCATCCTATCTAGTCTACCGCAAGATCACAGTCCATCCATTCCATCCCATCATCCTCTTGACATTCAAGATTCTACCGCTCCATCTCCGTCTCCATTGCATGAGCCTGCTACCACAAAATCCAATCCTATCATATCCCCTACTCCCTCTCCAGATACAACCCATCCAAATGTTGCTATCCCATCATATCCTTCTCAGGATCCCCCATCATCACCTAAAAATACTATCCCCACACCACTTGCATATCCCCTTGGTACTCTCACATTCTTCCATGGTGGCCTCCTTGCAGAAGAAAAACACAGTGTATATACCACCCATCATCCCCCACCTAATAATGGACTTGCATCATGTTTCAATAACAAAAATCCTATCATGGATCGAATGCTCAAGAACATGAACTATCAAGGAAAAGGTCTAGGCCTTCACGAGCAAGGTATTTTAGAGCCCATCCAAGTCAAAGAACAAATCTGCATGCAAGGTCTTGGCCTATTCCCCAAGACTCACAATTTAAACACGTTGGTACAACCTCTAGACGTCCTCAACGAGCCTTTTCCAAAAGAAATGTCGGCTCTTCCATCGCTCCACCAAATCATATGCTACAATCCCTCCTCCTCTATCATATCACCTCAAAACAACCGTCCATATTCCTCCTTCATTTTCTCCATCCATTTTGGGTCCTTACATCCCTCCATCACCATCTCCCGTCCTTCATCTACTCTATCCATCTTGGGTCCGTATATCCCAAGATCACTCCTCCATCTCATCCTTTCACCCATCCAACACCTATACATGTCATCCATCATAAACAACCCTCTTGCATATCCCATAATCAGGATCAACAAAGGCACATACCTAAACATCCCCCATCTACACGTAATCCCCATACTCCTACCTCCATTGCTCCACATCGTCCATCCCCTCACGCCCATCCCATTGCTAATAAATGCACTTTGGATGCTAACATAAAAATGCATAAATCCAAATATCCACATGAATCTAAAGCTCCCCATGTCCCCTCTAAAAGACATGGTAAAGAAAAGAAAAACAAAATCCCAAATCAAAATCAAATCTATAGCTCGCAAAGAGCCAGCAAAGCAAAGATCAAAACCATATGGATCCCAAAGAAAAAAGATGAAATTCCATCAAATGAAAAATCTTTAAGAACATCCAAAGTTGCTAATCCAAAAGCTAATTATACCCACCTTTCATCTCCTAAGTCTGTTTTGGGTCCTTATGTCCTAAAATTCACTATCCCATCTCCTCCATTATCCCCACATTCTCCATCTATTAATCCTTTTATCTTTTCACATCCATCACCACATGTGCCAATGTTGGTCCTGAACTCATCTCCCCATCATGTATCCACCCCATCATTCTATCCATACCATTTCCAACATCCCACCCATTATCCCATGTATCTCCCCCATAAAATCCCTCTAATTCATCCTCTTGCATAATCCATTTATCCTCATAAGGCTGTACCAACATCCAACAGTCAGTTCGAACATGAGCTCTTAATACCTCATATGGAACTTGATGCTTGAGTCCTTCATCCATATACTTATTGCATGTATTCTAAATCTACTTATTCGCCTCCCTATCCCTGTCCATCTCCTTCTGCATACTATCCAAAAAGTCCAAAAAATCCAAAAAAGTTGAAAAATCAAAAAAATAAAAATAAAAATAAAAAAAGAATCAAAAAATCAAAAAAATCAAAAAAATAAAATAGTAAAGAGAAATAATTCGTCCAATGGTGAAAACTTGGCAAACAAGTGCCTTGGATAAGTACCATGATGAAAACTTGGCAAACAGGCGTCATGCATAAATCCCCATCTGCACTTGGGGGCAACTTCCTCATATGCATTCCCTCCATCCACTATGCTTCCTACTACGCTTTCGGCTATGCACCCATCTTATTGCTATACATCATTTTCGTCCATCCCCTCCATCCTATCGAGCTTACATCTTTCTTGGCATATCTCATTTATCCCAATCCTTCCATCCTCCTTGTGGTCTTGATAACAATAGGGAAAACATACATGCATGCTTTGGGCACCTCTTAGCATACATCTCCCTCATCTGCACACTATCCCAACTGTCATTCACACTCATCTATCTTCCTTATCCACCCGTCATGCTACCTTTCGTCTCCCTTCCTTAGCCATGCATCCTATCTTCATCCATCTCACTCTTTTATCTTCCCATCCACTTGTCTTCCATCCTTCATTCCTCCCTGCACATGACATATCTAGAGTGGGGGCATCTATCTTCCTTTGCACTATAGCCCTTGGAGACATCATTCATCCTGTCCAACCACATCCTTGCCATCTCCCCATACTTATCTTCCTAACCAATCCTACCTCTATCCCCCACCCCTTTCATCCCCCATCCCTATCTCCCTACTTCATTTCTCTCTATCTCCATCCCATTTCATCATCCCTTGTCATTGGCCTCTGGTTATGGGTTGCTCCCCATCCTCATCCTCCTATCCATCCATCGAAACCCTCCCTTTCATATCCCCATCTTTGTCTTCCTACCAATCCCTTGTGTCTTCCCATCCTCATCGTCTTATACATCCAAACCTTCCCCCTTATCATTCTCATCTTCCCTCTAACCCGGCTATGAGCTTTCATCTAATCCCAATCTGAGCTTAATCAAAACCCTAATATGGGGTTTAATCCATCTACAGTCAAGATCTTTGGATATCGAATAAAGTCTTAAGATCCCTCCCTCCATCTTCCTCAATTTTGTCCTATTCATCCATTCTAATAAGTCTGTTCCCCATTCCGTGTCACCATTCATCTATTTCGAACCTTCATCTATCATCTCAAAACTTCATCAAACCTCCTATCATCTCAAACATTCATCACACCTCCTATCATTTCAAACTCTCATTCCATAATCTTAATCAATCGTTTACTCATTCTGAGTAATCTTCCACCTGTTCCTACCCTTCACCTTCTCGTTCCACGAATCAGTCATCAATCCATCTGGCCACCTTTTCCTCAACGTCCATCCTGACAATCCTTTCCCCCCCATCCTCTCCCCTCATCCCATCTCATAATCCCTTGTCATTGGTATCTTGCTATAGGCTTTTCCCCACACAACCCAATTCCATCTATCTCATCATCATCACTTCTGCTTCTTAATTACACATCTTTTCAATCTCCTATCCTATCTCATCATCCATCTATCCATTATATCATCCTCCCAATTCATCTTTTGGTGATTTGGATAACCATCCCATCCCTAAGCTTGTATAGTGACTATCCTCTGTTCCAATCCAACATGTCTATCTTGTTCAGTCGTGTCGGTCCAATCATTTTAGGGTTATCTCATCATCTTTCATCCATCACTTGTCTTTGGCCTTCTGTCGAACTATGTTGCCCTTGCGCTGTCATGTAGGCAAGGTCGATCATTTGATCCGCCCTCGAGGCTCCTTTATCGTCTATCGTCTATCGTTCCATCATCGATCTTCATTGTCCACTTTTCTCCTATTCTCCATCCTATCTTGGTCATCCATCAAAATCTCCATCATGGTCTGTCATCAACCTTTTATCAAACTACGTTGCCCCTGCACTTTCACATAGGCAAGGTCGATCATTTGATCCGCCCCCGAGGTTCCATCATCAGTCTTTCTGCTTTGTCCATCTGATCCTTTATCATCTATCATCAATCTTCATATCTTGTTCCTATTTGTCTATCTCATCTTTATCATCCATCAAGGTCTCCTATCTTGTGTCATGTCTCTCGTGTCGCATTGTCAAGCTATGCCCTTATCTAGCTGGATTTTAACAAATGAGATTCACTTGTATCATCAAATCCAATCAGTTCTGAATATCCTGCGTCATATCAATCTTTTAATTTAGTATCCATCATCGGTCTCAACAGGATGCATCCTTCCTAACATACCTCATCAATCCCATCCATCCCCTTGATTGATCCTATGGCAAAGGACGTTTAAAATTCATTGTGATCTTTTGATGCTTTTGAATTTTGTTTATCATTTGAGCTCCCTATCATCACTTGTCATCGTCGCCTTGATCCATCATATCATGGTGTGCTTTGACTAGTCAACATAGGGGTGTATCTTGATCTTTTTTTTGTCTTCTCGGTTGTCTCACGTAGTACCCACCAAGATCCCTGAGGTCTTGTTTTACATTGGGGCATCCTTGTGTGCTTGTGGTTATCCCAATACTTGGCCCGACCAAGGTCACCATGACTTTGGGGTGTTGGGATAGCCTTCTTTTTTGTTCTGTTTGTTTTATGCATTAGACACTAATCCGCCTTGGTTCTTCATACCTTGGCGTCTTGTGTCTTATGCTATAGCAAAAATCAGTGCTGTGACGATGGTAAATTGAATTTGGATTTCATTTCCTCTTCATCCTCTCGTCTCTCAAAATCCCCCCACCCCTCCATTCATCCTTTATCACGCTTCCCTCCCAATCTCTTGCCGCCTTTTTCATCCTTTCTCTCCCATCACTTTGCATCTTCTTCATCTCCCATTGCATCATCTCATCCATTTCGAGAGCACACTCGTGTTCTCTTGAACCCGCATGTCCTCTCGAGGGGGCATCCTTCATCCCTAACTTTCATCTTTACCCCCATCATCTTCCTTCCTAGTCACTTCTTTGAATGATGGGGCATCTTTCCCAATCTAACCATCTTCTTCTAGGTTCTATGTTTAATATCTTTGAAATGATGTTACTTCGTAACACCATCTCAAAGAGGGGAAAAATGTAGATGTCTAAATTTGGACACTTAATTTATCCAAATTCATCCCCTTTCATCTTATTTTCGTAATACTGCTATTATTTAATTAATAGCTTTAATTCTGCCAAATCCCTAAGGTATTTAATCAATAATACCTTATCTCTTTAATCCTTCTTCCATCAATTGAATTAAATAAATATTCCATTTATTTAATTCCCTTCATGTCACATCCTCCATCATTTTTATCTTATCTTAATCCATCTTCTAATCTCATCATTAGGATGTGCACATGCCTAATCCTTGATTAGGAGGTGTCACATCCTCCAACTTTTGCAAGTTGGCCTCTAATCTCTCTTAGCCACCTAACCATCCTCTAATCCTTCACTAACTAGCCTAATCAACCTCTCAAGGAATTTTTAATTCCTTTTATCCTTCCAAGGAATATTAAATTCCTTTTCTCTTCCCCATGTCCATTATGACATGTGTCCTTAGTCAACCCTATTAAATGCTTTTCTTTTTTGACAAGGCATCTCCCTTCCCCGTGTGAATTTTTAATTCACCTTTTAATCCCCCAATGCACCCTTTGGAATTTAAAATTCCTTCCCTCTTCCCCATAAGAATATTTGAGGAATTTTTAATTCCTCACATGTCCTCTCACCCACATGGGGACAAGTACCTCCTTTATGAGGATATCTTGTCCAATCCCAAGGTACTTTGTACCCCTCTCCATGTAATGTCCTTTTCCCTCCACCTCATGGCCACTTCACCTTTTAGGGCTATCTCACATGCCACATGTCAAGATGTGAGGGCTTGTGAGTTCTCAACTCACCTTAGCCCTACATCTTGATATTTGGTGGATCAATCTCAACCGTCCATTTCCCCTAGGATTTTCCAAAAATCCTATAAACCCCCCCTCTTTTCTCTCATTTTAGGGAGATCATTTGTGCTAGCCAAACTCTTGCAGTTTTGTTTCTCAACCAACATTTTCACATTTTCATCCACTTGCATCCATCTTCACATCCTCATCTAGCTTGCATCTTGCCATCCAAGGAGCATACACATCAAAGATCGAAGGGCCAACCAAAGGATCAACTCAACGCAAGGTATAAAGTTCCATTTTGTGGCTTTGTCTTGTTTTGTTTCCAACTTAGGCTAATCTTGAAGTGTAGGTTGTTTTAGTTGTTTATTTGCACTCTTTAACTTGTTTCTTGCTTTCTAACACTCATATTCGACCTATCACAATTACTATTCTAGATGAAAATAAATATTTGAAACCTTTTTTATATAGGAACTTCATCTAATTTACCCTTTATTAGATCTAAAATGCCAAAATCAACCAAATTTTTTAAGTTAAAACCTTAATTTCTCACTCAAACCCTAAAAAAGGGGCCACTTTGGACTAATACACCACTTTTCAAGGTGAGTAAGTGATAGGTTGTTAGAAAATGTTATTCCTTTGTTGATTTTGTCAATTTTTTAGTTGTAATAAGCCTTGAGATTTGAAATAAAGGGTTTTAGAGGCCTATTAATTATGATTTAAAGGTGTCATGAATGCAAGGGTAATAAAATGGGTCCAAAGTAAGTGTGAAATTGTACCATCTTCAAGAAGGGAGTATAATTTTCTACACTACATTTAACCCCCACTTTAGTGCCCATATGAATCTACGTGCATATGCAAGCTAAATGAATCCAAATAATAAACTTCGTGTAATAAAATGATACTCATATAGATTCATTCACAAACACAAGGGAATGGAAGTCCCCATTGTAGCTATCTAGAAAACCATAATGTTGGGACCCACATCTTGCAAGACCAATTTATTATTCATTCAAAAATCCTCTTATCTAACTTCTTTACGAAATCAAATTTGAGGGTAACTATATGCCTCCCTTGATTCTGCTTGCTTTATGGAGGTGGAATCAAGGTCGTAGTCTAACCACATAAACTAGCACAAGTCATAACATAGGGTATTTCCAAGTACCATATCACATAATGATAGATGTTTTATGGGAATGGGAGTGGAATCAAGAATCCAATGGAACAAACAACATTGAAAACAAAGTTCACTAGCCCCCAATATGCTAGTTTTAATGAAAAAGAACTTTTAAGCATAATATGTAAATGACCTAATTTAAACATATATAAGAGTAAAAAGTGAAGTTAATTGTAATCATTTTGTCTTTTATCTTCTTGTAGTTTGATTTTGGTGGAGAGTGAGCAAGAATGTTGAGTGTACGACCATATTCTCCCCTAAGACTAGATAACCTACATGAGGATGTGGCACGAGGTGAACTACAGTATCTTGTGAGTGAATTCTTTTACACCTTAGTTTTGTTTTTTATGCATTTATTTTATGTTTTTACACATTTCTAGATAGATTTAGGACCCTAGAAGGAAAATTTTCCAAGCATCCCTTTTTTTGCAAAGTGTCCATTTTTTCGGAAAGTGTCCTACTTTTTCATGAAGGGTCCCACTTTTTTGCAAAGTGTCCCACATTTTCACAAAGTGTCCCATTTCTTCACAAAGTGTCCTAGAAAAGGAATAAAGTATCTAGGACCCTTATAAAAGTACCCTAGAGAAACTTTAGCACACTTTTTGACTATTGATGTATAGAGTTAAGATTATTAGAATGCTTATAGGTGATATTTTTAAATTTTTATTAGAATCCTTTGTGACCTCGTCATGACACTATTAGAGGAGGATAGATAGTCCTTGTAGGCTATTAGGATATATTGGGCATACCTCATGCCACTGATGAAATACCATGATGCTATGCTCATGGCATTAGCAGAGAGATGGGATGTAGACACCTATAGCTTTTGGTTACCCACTGATGAGATGATGATCACCTTGGAGGGTGTGCATCAAATTCTTCAATTTATCATCTGAGGTGAGCTATCCATTTCATAGAGGATTGTACATACAGGTAGATGCAAGAAGATGTAGGGTACTACCTTGAAGGGCTAGTTTGAGATGAGATTGTGGGGCCACATATCGAGCTATAGTGGTTGCTCTATGCATGATCACCACTTGTCAGATGGATTATGATATTCACCATAGAACTAGTACTAGTCCCAGATGGCTAGGGAGCACACCTGGATGGAGTACTAGTTCATATTATATGGGAGATTGAACATCAATGGGCCATCTATGCATGGGGTCGTAGCATGCTTGCACATCTATATTATGATTTAGGATTACTCACATATCATGAGGTTGAGAGCATGGTGCATTGTACACTTTGACAAGTTTAGTGCCTAGAGCATATCATATGCACTAGGTCGACATGATTTCTATCTATATGCACCCTAGGATATCAACACTCTTTTAGATATCCACTGAGATAGGCATGGTAGTATGGATATTTTCATTTCTAGAGAGTCTTATTTGACCACTTGGATCAGGAGGAGATCCTTTCAAGACCTTACCAGCTAATACCATAGTGGCTCGATGAGACCAAACAGTTGAGGAGGATGCAAAGAGACAAGTTTCTACTGGGGAGGCATGATTACATAGTAAAAACATTCTATTACGATCATGTCATGAGATAGATCACAAAGGTACATGCGCCACTAGTAGCATGACCATTTTATAGGAGATTAGTGCAGAGTGCCAAGAGACTAGGAGATATGAGATGATTGATAGTGGATGATGTTGTATTTAGTGATTCAGATGAGTTAGATCTCCACATTACCCTAGTCTTTGATGTTGATGACATCGATACTACAAATGCATACGAGGAGCGGTGGATCGCAACATGACCAACTCTGGTATTTCCTATGGATTAGCCTATATTATTTGTAGGGCCACTTCTAGATTAGATAGATGAGGAGGATGAGGTAGGTGAGGATACAAGGATCAAGGTGGAAGACTTGTTTGTGGATGAGGTATAGGAGAACTACAACAAAGAGGCATAATCAAACTATGAGGAGGAGGAGGAGGATAAGGAGCAAGATGAGGGGAAAGTGATGAGTGAGGGTAGTGACACAATAGAGGAGTGTCTAGTTTCCCACAAGTGAAGAGATTTAGCTCCCACTCGTGTTACTAGATCATAGTCAACAACCACAACACACACTAGCACTTACGAGAATGGAGAGGCCAACACATCCTCCATGCCTCCTACACAAGAGGAAGTTATTTTAAAATAGTCATCCAAAGATGTATGTGATGACACATTGCTTATGCTTATGCTTATGCTTTCATGATTATTCTTATGTTCATACTTTTAATTTATATCTATATGTCATGATATGTACTTATTAGCTTTATGATTTCTATCTTGCAGGGTCTGTGATAGAGTTACATGATCTCTATTGGTAGGTGACTATAGAGATAGTGCCTCCTTCAATCTTAAATCAAGCTACTGGCACAAACTACATGCCCCTACCTATCATGGAGCAGCACCTAGAGCTATTTGAGCCTTATGTTAGATTGAGAGCAACATACGAGGGCACTAATAGGTGTGTTGATCAGGCCAAGGCTATATATGAGGAGCTTCAATCGTCTTGAGATCTAGTAGAGGTCAAGAGACTTTAGGCTGAGATTTCCAAGTTGTAGGTGGATAGAGACTGCATAGAGAAAGAGCTCCTAGAGGCCATCAAATGGGAGTCCACAACTATTGGATGAGCAAGGGGCCTATAGTATGCACTAGATTTATTATTTCACAATCACATACTAATGTCTCTTGAGGGACTGTCTCTTGATGAATGCGATCACTAGATCTCGAGGGATCTGGTTGCCATAGGCCACACTAGCATTGTATACTTGATGATATGTACTAAAACTTTGTGATATATATATGATCATTTATGTTTGATTGTTTATGCTTATGTGTTTAACTTAGATGGAAATGTGATTTATCAAATGATCTTTGCAATATTATTTAATAAATGTATCGATGATCTAACATTTTTTATGTGATCTAATTACAACTATTTTAGTTTTCCCTTAGATGCAACATTATGATTATATTATGCTAAATTAAATGCACCTATGATCCAACTATATAACGTTAAATGCATATAAGGATCCAATCTAACACAACATACAAGATTAACTTTAGTAGTATGAAACCTAAAGTAATCATCTAAAAATTAATTTAAACAATTACTTTATAATTCACGACACACAAATATTTTTTTTCAAGAACGAAGCAATGTGAGAGAACATAGAATGTCATCTACTAACTCTAACACTATTACTTTATCATTCACACTATTCAAGAATATTAGACATAGTACCGATGCAAATGCACAACATTAATAGGTTCTTTAAGAGGTGTTCCATCCATTTCTGTTAACATGTATGCTCCAAATTGATAACTTTCATCAACTATGTAAAGTCCTAACCAATTAGGGTTGAATTTTCCTTTTTCAATCCGGGCAACATTGATGTTACATTGATTCTCAAATAACACAAAATCACCCTTAATAAAATTGTGAGGGATGAAATTATCATTGTAACTGTGTTGCATGTTTTTAGAGTAAGCTTGGAGATGCTCAAGAACGTTAATGTGTTGTTCATCAAGCATTTCAATCTGATGTAATTGTTGTTCATCAAGCAGTTAATGAAGGAATCTCTAACTCCAATGGAATTATTGCTTCAACACCATAGACAAGGTTATAAGGAGTATTTCCAATTTATGTTCTAATACTAGTACGATAAGCCCATAATGCATACATCAACTATGTGTGTCAATAATTATTATGTTTTCTTACTATTTTCCTTAATATTTTCTTAGGAGTCTTATTAATTGATTTAGCTTGACCATTAGATTGTAGGCAGTAGGGTGTTGAAAAATGATGTTGGATGTTGAATGTCTCTAAGAAGGTCCTTACATCATTATTCTTAAATGGTGTCCCATTATTTGAAACTAATGTGGAAGGAAGTCCAAATCAAGTAATAATGTGTTCAAATATGAAATGAAATATTACATTAGCAATTGTTGAATGAAGTGAATGACTTCTACCCATTTTGTGAAATAGTTTGTTGTGGGAATTATGAATGTATGTCTGATGGAGGAAGGTAGTGATATTTTTCTAATAATATTCAAACCCCATACTGAAAATGGTCAAATAGGTACTTGAGCATGAAGTTTGGAAGTAGGAGCATGAATTAAATTGCTATGTTATTGAAATTTATGCCATTTCTTAATGTATTCAAAGTAATCTTGTTCCACATTCCTCCAATAATATCCTATGTGGATTAAATTTTGAACTAATGATCTTCATCCAAAATGGTCCCCACAAACACCTGCATGAGCTTCCACTAGTGCTATGGGGATTTTAAATTGTTTATGACTTCTAAGTAAAAGGCCATCAAATGACATTTTGTACAACATGTCAAAAAGGATTATATATCTAGACATGAGTTTTTGAAGGTGGGCTCAAATATTCTTAGTTTTCTGCTCAACAAAGGTAGCCTCTTTCAATTAATTAAATATCGATGTGTACCATTCACTAGAGCTTTACATGTTGTTTGATAACACTACTTTGACCTTAGATTCTATTGATGGTTTCATAATTTTATGGATAATGAATGTGAAATATTTTGAAGGATCTTGAGGATATATAAGGGAAGCCACACTTGCCACTACATCTACATGCTAATTATCTTTCCATTGGATGTTATCAATGGTGTATGAATAAAACTTGTCTAAAAAATTCATTGTGAGATACTTGTATTTTGATAAATTTTCATGTTTTGCTTGATAGGTTATGTTTATTTATTTAATAACTAATTGTGAATCATGAAATATCTTAATAACTTGAGTTCCCAAAATTAAAGCAACATGTAGTCCAATAATTAACGCTTCATACTCTATTGTATATTTTGTGCATAGGAAGTTTAAGTGATAATACAAGGGAATAGGCTATCCTTCAGGTAGGACTATTATAACTCCCGTGTCAGAGCCTATTCTACACTTAGAGCCATCAAAGTATAACTCCCATGTATCAGGTTCAATCATTAACACATTATCATTAGGGAATGAATCATTATTAGGTAATGCAAGGGGAGGGGGGAGAATTAGCTAATTGGTCGTTCAAGGCTTTTCCTTTAGTTTCTTTTTGTGAAACAAACTTAAGGTAAAATTTAGTTAACAACATAACGGATTTAGCTAGGCATCCCAATAAATATGTTTCAACAAAAATATGTTTTCAAGGATCAAATTTGATTATCACATGTATTTCAATATTCAATAAGTAATGTCTCAATTCACTGGTATCAAATACAAGAGCCAAAAATTATTTTTCTATCATTGTGTATCATGTTTCATAATCAATTAGAGTTTGGCTAATGTAATTATAAACAAGTTGTTCTTTACCATTTTCATATTGTTGAGCCAACAATGCTACTAGAGCATTGGTTGATGCTACTATGTAAAGGATGAATGGTTTGTCTTGCATAGTGGGTTGTAAAATAGGTGGAGAAGCAAGGTAATCTTTCAAACTCTCAAAATCCTATTTATGATCATTATTCCAATTAAACTAAACCTCTTTCTTAAGAAGATGTGTAAAGGGTAGTGTTTGGTCTACAAGGGATGCTAAAAAATGATAGATAGCTTGAATTATTCCTTGTAAAGTGTGTAATTGACAAATATTTCTAGGAGGTGGAATGTTAACTATAGCATCAATTTTATTTGTTTCCACCTCAATGCCTCTGTAAGATACTATAAAACCTAAAAAATTTCCACTATGTATCCCGAACAAACACTTTTTTGGATTTAGTCTCATGTTATATTTCACTCAATCAATTTTTTTTAAGAATACTCACATTGTCTTGTCAATTTAAAGATTTGGATAGAATATCATCAACATAATCTTCCAAAATTTTATGTATGTAATCATGAAATATCATTGTCATAGCTTGTTGATTAATTGTGCCTACATTCTGTTGGTGTTTTTTTTTTTTTATGTAAACCAGGTTGGTCTCCTAATCTACCTATGGAGTAGCCAACTCCAATCAAGAGCAGCTCGGAGGACCTAGACCAACTGACAAGATTCAGTCAAAGACTAAGATCGTTTGCTCTTTAGGCTCTGCAGAACCAGGGCGGGTATACCCACACAATGCCCCAAGGAAGACCAAACATTGCTTTTTATAGCATATAGCTCCTGATGTCAAGTGTTGAGGACCTCAAATGGGGCTAGATTCTTAGTATCTCAACATTGAAGCAACTAGGAGGTAGCGCAAGATATTAAACAAAAGATATTCAATGATTTTAAAAGGTTTTCTGAGAGGAATAGGCTGCAGGACAGATCAGTGCCTAGTTTTGGGCCACGAAGTCAAACACAAAAGGGGAAAATTACCTACAAACAGACCTCAACCAGTGGATCTTGTTTTGTTGATACCTTACATCAACTATCAGTGCCTTACACTAACAATCCAGCTCCTGTAGCAACCAGACTCTTCTTATCGAATCCTTCCTACAAACAAGTAATCACTGCTATCTGTTCAAAGGATTTAACTACTTCCTTGAAGCAGACCTATCAACAAACAACACAGTCTCATGAAGTATGAGAAGATGAACAAAGACACCTTATGAATTCATTCAAATGATTAAAAGCACACAAATAAGGAGACAGTCTAATAACATGCATGAGAGACAAGTGTCTTCATGTTTTCATTGCTTAAACTGATTGTACTTACAGACAAATTTGAAATTTACAGCTTACAGACTCAATATTGACTCAAGACTAAACCCTAGCCTATCCTAGGACTATTGTAGAACTCAAAAAAATGTGGAATAGAACACCAAAGTTTGGAACCCCTACATCTGGCCATGAAATTCTCCTTTATAGGAATAGGAGAAGCAACAAGCAACCGACCAGATGAGATTACATGTCATCAGACAAAATGACCCATCAGCACAACTTGCAGGCCATGTCACTAGCCTCACTAGCTTCATCAGATTTTGTTAAATGCTCCGTGCAGGTAGATCCATGAAAAATCGTGATGCAGACTCGATCAGGTCAAATCAGGCAGGATAGACATAAGCAGCCATGGCAACCAGAACAAATCTATCAGTCAGCATTAAATACACCATGGAATCCATGTGCTCATACTCGAGCCATGCTGTCCTATCTCAAAAGACCGCCATGAATGCTAGTTCAGTGGATCCAGCAACCCTCTCACCTGCCACCATGAATGCTCCAAGTCTTCTATTTTCTCATGTGCAAACATCCTTGAAACCCCGACTGCACACAAGTTTGAATCTCCACCGTCAATCACAAGATCGGATGACTGTCATTTAAAAATCATTGGACCATTAAAGTAGGCCACCATCATCGGTGAGACATAAAGAAGTCAGGTGGACCATAGGCCAAAAATCATATGTTGCATCGAGCACTCATCACAGTCGGCAAGAGGCAAACAGGTCGGCGAAACATTCCAGCAAAGATCTATGTGCTTGATCGAGCAGTCAAGTTGGTGAGACCGAGCACACATCGGCGTGAGATTTCAACTTAGAATAACGCCCCATCGATGAGAGAAAGCTCACTCGACAGGAGGTGATGGTGACATCTGAACAGACACACTATCGGTAAGAGAAGATGGACTCGGGAAGACATCATACAGAGTCAAAAATGCTTCATCAAAATGCATTTCCTTTATGTACTATCCATTCGCCAAGACAAGGGCATATCCCTCACCGAAGCAATCCTTTCACTTTGTTCACAGTCGCTATAGTCACCTACCATCGGCGAAACACTATAGAGATTTCACCAAGCTTCAACGAAGACATCATTTTCTTTCAAGTCGCTGTGACTTATAACATCTCCCGCTGACGAATCCACATGCCAAATGTATGTCGTTGCAGCATGAAATCCTCGGTGAGACGTTATGTAGACATTACACTGTTATACCGAGAAGACCTTTATACCCCTGTTCCCCGAGAGAACTTAGGACTTTCATCGAAAGCCACATATTGAACCACTGTCGACAAGACCCACAAAGTTCACTGAGTTATTATAGCAAAGCAACATTAGCCATATTGAAGAACCTTGATGCACTGGTCGGTATAATAAGCCGACATCCCTAAGACCCTTCAACAAAAGGTATAACCCATGCCGAAAGCAAATCACAAAATACTGTCGGCAAGACTCAACAGATTCGCTATGACATATATCGATACCTCAAGCCTTTGCTAATAGAACCCCTACTCGATCGCCAAAAAAAAAACTAGGGTCTCACCGACAACCACTTGTAAATAAATTCCAGTCACTGTGACAAATGATATGTCTTGCCAACAGGCAACTCAAACTTATGCAAGGAAAAATCACACAGCGGGGGGCGGCAAAAAGGATCTCGGTGAGACCAAGGGGAGTTGGGAAGACCTCACCTCGAGTGGACACCAACACACCGATGGGAAAAGCCCATTGGTGAGACACAAAAAGGTTGGGAAAACATCTCCTCGACGCAACCAACACTGGCCGAGAAAAGAAGACCTCGGGGAGACAGATATGAGTCGCCGAGAGGTAATCCCGAGTGCCAAAGGTCTCAGCGAAAACAATGCGGGGCAGGTGAAAATGGTAGCAAGGGGCCGGTTGCCGAAGAAAAATAGGGCATAAAGGATAACTTAAGTTGCATGTGCACTGGCCAGGCAGGTCAATGAATCGAAAAGCCAGCAGAAAGGGAACCAAACAAGGTCAGAGCCGAAACCAGGAAAGAGACAGAGTCAGAGCCAGAGTGGGGGAAGGGATGAAAACCAAACTGACCACCCAAGACCAAAACCCAACCCGGATCTGCCTCTGCAAAAGACAAAGGAAGGGAGACAGGAGCAAAACAGAACCCGAAACTTAAACCCCCGAAAAGGTTCCAAAACCTATTCTCATTCTGATCTCACGCCTGCCAAAGGAAACAAAGCAAAAAATACAAAGGGAAGAAAGCGGAGAGGAAAACAACCAGCGACCGACGTAGGGCAGAAAGGAAAAGAAACTCCAATCACGCGGAATCAGAACCAGGATGGATGCGTGAACAGGAACTAGAACTTCAGAATTTGGAAAAGTTCTAGTTTCGTTCAAGCATCCATTCCACCTCCAATAAAACAAAAGAAAAGCCAAGGCAAGCAAAAGAGAAAGGGGAACTGAACTAAAAGCCCAAAAATGGGGAAAAGAAAAGATAGGAAAAACCCTAACATAGGTAGCCCCACCGGAGAGATGAAAACTAGCATGCTGGGCTCAACCCTTGTGGGAGCCCATTTACCCCACGTGCCAAACTAAAAAAACCCCATAGCTAAAGATTTGTCATGAAAAACAAGAGTACACAACTAGTCAATGAGAGAACCAGAAATGGCACTAACATAGGCTCCAATTGGGGATGTATGCCCCTTGTGGGCATAGCAAGAATTCAGATCACTGGGAGAGTAGACTAGAACAAAAGGAAACCCAAAACAACGAGGAGCCAACCGGACACTGAGGTTAGTAGACACAGCAAAACAAAACCGACCAGAAAAGCAAAAACCTAACCTAATGTTCATGGAAAAAGAAATGCTTCAGATGAAGCACCACTTTGAGAATTGTCCATGAATAGGAAGTTCAAGAGTCACATTGTTGATTCTTTATTTCATTTGATGACACTAGGCCACCAAATGAAAATGTGAAGCCACAACTTTCCTCTGTCGAACACAATTCTGCTAAATGAGCTAACATTCCCTAACTTGTTCTTGCCCCTGCCAATCTGCAACAGTATAAATGAATGCACCTCTACAAACACAAGTATCTGATTGCCCTTGTGCAAGTGAAAACTTGCCCTGTGTTTAATTTTGTCATTAACTGACAACCAGATCAAATAGGTCTCATTATTGCCACCTTCTTGATTCTTTGATTTTGTATCATGTCGCAATACATGTGAATACTGATCAGGACTGCATAGAAACATAGTTTGATCACAATTAGATACATGAAAAAACATGTTAGTACCTCTCAACAGGCTGTCATATTCATCATTATAAACATGTACATGATCCTTATGCATTTGAAATTCAGGCACACTTTCAAAATGCTGACTGTTATATGACAAAAGGCTAGTATTTTTATTATTTACATCACCCTGAAGCTGAAAACAACTAGCTCCAGTGCTCTGCATATTGTCACATTCTGTGAAAACTTCATCAAGTGTATACAAAGGGATACACTCACCATTCAACACATCTTGCAACTACTCTGTATCATTTTTAGTAGGAGGCACATCATTAGTGCAATGATGGTTTAAACTACCACTCCCACTTCCTCTTTTCACTTGGCTCTGTTCTTCATCATACTAGCAATGAGAGTCATCAATGGACTCTAACTCATCCTCATGGGTTGTCCAACTGTCATCATCATCCCAATCTTGCTCACCATTGAGCAACTCTAGTTCAGAAGCATAATCTGATTTCAGACTGAAATCAGTGTCATCATGATATGTAAGATCACCATTAGAAGGGGCATCAGACTCACTTGCATCATACTTTGCATCCTACAAGTCCTCATCGTCAAGACCGATATGAGTTGCCCACAACAACACAGAGTTCTTGTGTGCAAACCTTTGATATTCGGTGGCTAACAAATCTGATATTTGTTCACAACTTACTAGGTCAATGTTCTGACCTACCCTCTCAACCACTTCTTCCTCTTATTGACCTCCACTAGGACTGGATGCAATACCAAGCAGCAAATCAGGATATCCCAAGGTATCTTCAAAAATATTACCTTCATGAGAGTGAAACTCCACATCCTCATAGTCAAATCTGAAATCCTGTAGAGTACTCCCTGAATTAGCAACCTCATTTGTCTTCTCATGAATACTTGTGTCAAGACTACACTCATTTGTGCACTTGAACTACTCAACTATCTCATCACATTTCCGATTACACCTCCCCTCTTCGAAGAGCCAATCCAACTGATGTTCCTCTTCGGGTTCTTGGCTTGGGAGACTCAAACTCTGATCTCTGGCTTGGGGCACCACTTTTGCAAGTTGTTCAAACATAACTTCTTCATCATCTAATGAAGCATCATCAAAGATATCAAGGAACAAAGTCCTGAGCTAATACCACAAACCAACGGAGTGCACTGGTAAGCAAGTAAACCAATCATCAGCCACACCTTCTAAAGATCTGACAAATCGCTTCATGACCACATCCTCTTTTTCAACCTGACAGTCTTCAATGAAATCAATAAAAAATTGTGTATGTCTTGATGCTGATTCCTCAACACCACCTTTAAACTTGGGTAAATATTTATTGATTCCCCTAGGGGCAGCATGTGGGTAACCCTGGATTTTATCAAAATCCAAAGGGCTGTATCTTTCACTATCATATGCCCTCTTATGAAGACAAGACTGTGCCTTAAGAATGGTAACATAGCTTGTAGAGGGAGAAACAAGACAACAATGCATTTTGCAAATGAAACCTATCCCTCTACACTATACAGTTGTAACATTCAAATATCCCTTGATGACAGTGCTTGATTTCACCAAATAAGGGAACTAAAGTTCTTTTAAATGTTCAAAAGCATGAAAAATACCTGAGAACGTTGTAGCCATGGAACTATTCTTTGAATCTTCAACAGGTTCACCCTGACAGAGTCGCCACCTCTTTGCAGAGGACTGAGCTTCAAATGGTATGAAGCTCACTTACATGTAAATCTTTCTCTGAGTTCCATCCGACAGAGCACCATAGATCTTGTAGCTTTCAAATTCACTGCAACAAAACACTCACCAGGCCAACAATCCTTGAAACTTTGAACAGCACCAACATGGCAAAAAAATATGACTCTTTGATATGGCACTTATAACCGAATTTCTGAGTAACTCCCTAGCGGAGTCGCCATCTTGTTGGTGTTTTTTTTTTTATGTAAACCAAGTTGGTCTCCTAATCTACCTATGGAGTAGCCAACTCCAATCAAGGGCAGCTCAGAGGACCTAGACCAACTGACAAGATTCAGTCAAAGACTAAGATGTTTTGCTCTTTAGGCTCTGCAGAACCAGGGCGGGTATACCCACACAATGCCCCAAGGAAGACCAAAAATTGCTTTTTATAGTAGATAGCTCCTGATGTCAAGCATTGAGGACCTCAAATGGGGCTAGATTCTCAGTAGCTCAACCTTGAAGCAACCAAGAGGTAGGGAAAGATATTAAACAAAAGATATTCAATAATTTTAAAAGGTTTTCTGAGAGGAACAGGCTGCAGGACAGATCAGTGCCTAGTTTTGGGCCACGAAGTCAAACTCAAAAGGGGAAAATTACCTGCAAACAGACCTCAACCAGTGGATCTTGTTTTATTGATGCCATACATCAACTATCAGTTCCTTACACTGACAGTCCAGCTCCTGTAGCAACCAGACTCTTCTTACCGAATCCTTCCTGCAAACAAGTAATCATTGCTATCTGTTTAAAGGATTTAACTACTTCCTTGAAGTAGACCTATCAACAAATAGCACAGTCTCATGAAGTACGAGAAGATGAAAAAATTCACCTTATGCATTCATTCAAATGATTAAAAGCACAAAAATAAGGAGACAGTCTGATAACATGCATGAGAGACAAGCGTCTTTATGTTTTCATTGCTTAAACTGATTGTATTTATAGACAAATTTGAAATTTACAGCTTACAAACTCAATATTGACTCAAGACTAAACCCTAGCCTATCCCAGGACTATTCCAGAACTCAGAAAAATGTGGAACATAACACCAAAGTTCAGAACCCCTACATCTGGCCATGAAATTCTCCTTTATAGGAACAGGAGAAGTAATAAGCAACCGACCAGATGAGATTACATGTCATCAGACAAAATGACCCATCAACACAGCTTGCAGGCCATGTCGCCAACCTCACTAGCTTCATAAGATTTTGTTAAATGCTCCGTGCAGGTAGATCCATGAAAAATCGTGATGCAGACTCGATAAGGTCAAATAAGGCAGGACAGACATGGGCGGCCATGGCAACCAGAACAAATCTGTCAGTCAACATTAAATCTGTCGTGGAATCCACGCGCTCATACTCGAGCTATGTCGTCCTGTCTCAGAAGACCACCATGAATGCTAGTTTAGTGGATCCAGCAACCCTCTCACCTGCCACCATGAATGCTCCAAGTCTTCTATTTTCTCACGCGCAAACATTCTTGAAACCCTGACCGTGCGCCTATTTGAATCTCCGCCGTCAATCACAAGATCAGACAGCTGTCGTTTAAAAATCATTGGACCATTAAAGTAGACCACCACCGTCGGTGAGACATAAAGAAGTCGAGTGGACCATAGGCCAAAAATAATATGTTGCATCGAGCACTCATCATAGTCGGCAAGAGCCAACTAGGTTGGCAAAACATCCCAGCGAAGATCTATGTGCTTGATTGAGCAGTCAAGTCAGCGAGACTAGACGCACATCAGTGTGAGATTTCAACTTAGAATAATGCCTCGTCGGTGAGAGAAAGCTCACTTGACAGGAGGTGATGGTGACATCTGAACAGACACACTATCGGAAAGAGAAGATGGACTCGGGAAGACATCATACGGAGTCAAAATGCTTCATCGAAATGTATTTCCTTTATGTACTATCCATTCACCAAGACAAGGGCATATCCCTCACTGAAGCAATCCTTTCACTTTGTTCACAGTTGCTATAGTCACCAACCATCGGTGAAATACTATAGAGATTTCACCAAGCTTCAACAAAGACATCATTTTCTTTCAAGTTGCTGTGACTTATAACATCTCCTGCCGACGAATCCACATGCCAAATGTATGTCATTGCAGCACGCAATCCTCGGTGAGAGGTTATGTAGACATTACACTGTTATACCGAGAAGACCTTTATACATCTGTTCACCGTGAGAACTTAGGACTTTCACCGAAAGCCACATATTGAACCATTGTCAGCAAGACCCACAGAGTTTGCTGAGTTATTATAGCGAAGCAACATTAGCCATATCAAAGAACCCTGAAGCGCTGGTTGGTATAATAAGCCGACACTGCTAAGACCCTTCAACGAAAGGTATAACCCACACCGAAAGAAAATCACAAAATACCATCGGCAAGACTCAACAAATTCGCTATGACATATATCGATACCTCAAGCCTTTGCTGATAGAACCCCTACTCGATCGCCAAAACAAAAACCAGGGTCTCACTGACAACCACCTGTAAATAAATTCCAGTCGATGTGACAAATGATAAGTCTTGCCGATAGGAAACTCAGACTTATGCAAGCAAAAAACACACAGCGAGGTGCGGAAAAAAGGATCTCGGTGAGACTAAGGGGAGTCAGGAAGACCCCACCCCGAGCGGACACCAACACACTGATGGGAAAAGCCCATTGGTGAGACACAAAAAGGTTGGGAAAACATCTCCCCGACACAACCAACACTGGCCTAGAAAAGAAGACCTTGGGGAGACAGATATGAGTGGCCGAGAGGTAATCTCGATCACCAAAGGTCTCAGCAAAAACAACGTAGGGCCGGTGAAAATGGTAGCAAGGGGCCAGTTGCCGATGAGAAATAGGGCATAAAGGATAACTTAAGTTGCATGTGCACCGGCTAGGTAGGTTAATGAATCAAAAAGCTAGCAGAAAGGGAACCAAACAAGGTCAGAGCCGGAACCAGGAAAGAGATGGAGTCGGAGCCAGAGCGGGGGAAGAGACATAAACCAAAATGACCACCCAAGACCAAAACCCAACCCGGATCCACCTCCGCAAAATACAAAGGAAGGAAGACGGGAGTGGAACAGAACCCAAAACTGAAACCCCCGAAAAGGTTCCAAAACCGGTTCTCATTCCGATCATGTGCTCGCCAAAGGAAACAAAGCAAAAAAGACAAAGGGAAGAAAGCAGAGAGGAAAACGACCAACGACCAACACAGGGCAGAAAGGAAAAGAAACTCCAATTACGCGGAATCAGAACCAGGATGGATCCGTGAACAAGAACTAGAACTTCATAATTTGGAAAAGTTCTAGTTCCGTTCAAGCATCCATTCCGCCTTTGATAAAACAAAAGAAAAGCCAAGGCAAGAAAAAGAGAAAGGGGAACCGAACTAAAATCCCAAAAATGGGGAAAAGAAAAGCTAGGAAAAACCCTAACACAGGCCGCCCCATCGAAGAGATGAAAACTAGCACACTGGGCTCAACCCTTGTGGGAGCCCATTTACCCCACGTGCCAAACTGAAAAACACCCCATAGCTAAAGATTTTTTATGAAAAACAAGAGTACACAACTAGTCAATGAGAGAACCAGAAATGGCACTAACACATTCCTCAACCCAAGCATGACTACCAAACAATATGTTCCCCAAGATGTAGTACATGTTTTGTATTGGTATTCAAGGTTGATATAGATTTCATTATATCCATAAAATCCATCCATGAATGAAAAAAAAACATGTCTCGCGATTGAGTCCACTATCATGTGATGAGGGCCACATTGCCCAAAACCTACATAAATCACAACAGTAGATACCAACACAGAAGATGTGAGATAGAAAATAACTCACTTTCAATTATTTTAGAAAATGAAATTACAAATTCAAGAAATTATAATGCTACAGCCTCATGGGCTTGATTCATTTCAAAAAATCAACTCTGGAAACAAAATATATTATTCAGAGCCACAATCTGCACTAATGGTGCCACCTCCTATAACCCCCACTTAACCCTTTTTATTTTACCCTATAACCACCCTAGAATGTTCTAGAAAGTGTAAATTTCCCTTTTTTTTTTGGTGCCAAAAGTCTCTCCATTTGATTTCTTGCCTAGGAAGAACATTTTAATGAAATTCACTTTTTAGTGGGGTAGCTTCACGGGGCCATAACTTTTGATTTGGGTGTTTGATTTTCGATTACAACATATCATTGGAAATCTCTTGAAGCAATCTACTATGGAAAATCATCATAAATTATTTTTCCAACCTTTCAAGCTATTTTGGGGCCTCTAAGGTTTTCATATTTGAATTTGAAGCTTCACTGGAGAAATTTCATGGAACAAAAACTTTAATATCTCCCAAACCATGCAGGGTATTGAAAGGATTATTTCATGAACTTAAATTTTTTTTAGTTACACTCATTGGAGTAAATTTTTAAGTCCATACAACCCTATTTAGGTCAACTTACTAAAATTAGTAATTCACTATTTTTTTCCTTTTCTGATTTTTGACTGTCTTACACCCCTTAAGTGCTATCATGGGACTCAAAACAACTAAATAAAATAAGGATTTTTTTTTTTTTGGGGTGATGCAAGATTGGCCTACACCACTAGATGCTCTTGCATTCGACACATAGGGTAATTTGAAAAGTCACCTTGTCAATTATTAGGAGTTAGAGGGAAACCAAGATGATTAAACTTAGCCTCAAACAACCATGATGAATCTTCAAAAGGCCTTCCTCTCCATTTCACCAAGTACTCTACATATTGCATGTTTCTTGTGCTTCTACCCACATAACTATCCAAAATTCCTTCTATCTTCTCCTTTTCTAGAGTAGGTGATGAAATATTCCACTGTTCTTCTATTATTTCTTCATCAATTCCTCCTTAATGATATTTTGTTAAATTTGAAATGTTAAACATAGCTGAAATATGAGTTTTATCAGGAAAATCTACCTCATATGCATTTCTTGAATCATGCTTCTTCAGGATCTTGCATGGTCCAAACATCTTCATCTTTAACTTGTTGTATGTACCAACTAGAAACCTCTCCTTTCACAAATGAACCATGACTTTATATCCTATTGAGAACTCCTTATACCTCCTTTTCTGATCTTCCTTATCCTTATATTGCGAGTTCATCTTAGTGATATGTTTCTTCAACTCTTCATACAAATTCTTTAAGTACCTAGAAAAATATTCATCCTCAGCACTACTCTTCTCCCCCTAATCCATCTTTCTTAGTTCAGAACCAGTTCTTGGAATACTCCCATACAAAATTTGGAATGTGTTGGAACTATATTTTTCTTGATGATTTTGTGTTGTTCATATTCATATGTTTCCAAATGGGTCCTTTCACGTGCATATTTTCTCCATTATGCTCATTCTTCCCCTTTGACTTCATCCATGTCATGCATATTTTACTTCATGGTTCTGGTCGGCGTGACATTTTCCTTGTCTCCCCGACCTATTTTTTGCTAACATTTAGGGCGGTTGGTAGGACTTTTCTTATGTCTCGGCGACCACGTGTTTATGGATTTCCTATCAGCATGGGTCCTTGTGTTCGGGCAGAGGTTTTGGCAATTTCTGTTTGTCTGGCCGACCAGTGGTTTTGGTGGTTCGTCAGGGTAAGTTGTGGCTATCGGGTTGATGTCTCCCCGATTTTCACATGTCTTACCGACCGCAGGATGGAGGATGCACATTAGGCAAATGGGGTGGCTATTAGCGTATTGTCTTGGAAAAGTCACATTGTCTCGCTGACCGTTCGGTGGGTATATTCCTTCGGTGTGAGTTGGAGCTATCGGGCTAGTGTCTCGAAAATTCATTGTTGTCTTATCAATTGGCTCATTGGGTTTCTCTTCGCCCGAATAGTGCCGTGTCGGAGGGAGGTCATAGCGATATGTATTTTTCACACTGACCGGCCAGTAGAATCTTCTTTTCGACTAGGCAAAAGGATGTCGGGGGGAAGTCTCCCCAAATATGGTGGTCACAGCGACACGAATCTTGTGGAAGGCTTTCGGTATAGTGAAGTATTCTCTATAGGATGTAACCCTGAGGTCAAGATGTCATAGCGATACATGAAGCGAATGAGGAACGCTCGGGGAAAGGACTATGTGGTCAATATGATATCTCACCGACCCAAGTATGTCACAACGACTGCGATGAATAGGGGCGTGCAGGGAAAGCAATTGAATTGCCTTCAGCATGGTGAGGGGAATGTCTTAGTGACTATTTCGATGATGAATAATGGTGCTCGATTGTTGTGGCCGACATGTGGATTCAATTAAATAGCAGATTATGATTCCTGTGGCTGACGTGATGAATTATTTGATGACTGTTAGGGGTCGACATTGTTGGAGCCCGAATTTTGTGCTTGGCCAACATGATATTTCAAATTTTTTATTTTCTTGGTACTAGCTATAAATATGCCCTGAGATTGTAATTGAAGATCATCAGATTTTAGATAAAAAGTAGTAGGTAGTTAGATGGCTATAGTAGGATAATTTTCTCTTTTCAGAGACTATGTGCATGATTTCAAATGGTGGTTTCAATGAAATTTAGCTGTGTGGCAATTTTGTTTTGGTTTCAATTGTGTGTCAAGTTCATTGAAAAGCATTGCTGAAGTTGTCTCCATGTTGATTCTTTCTGGTTATTTAAATTGATGTAACAAGTTTATTTTCAGTTTATCTATGCACATTTGCTGCATTTGTGTGGTTAATCGATCTGGTTCTCTCAAGTAGGGATTAAATCCTTTTCGATAATCATAGTAATCAGGGAGATTCATTTGGATTATTAAAGTAGAGCTCAGTAATCATAATCTTGCATTGTTCATACAAGTTATGAACAAATCATGTGCCTGCAATTCGATCTTTTGCCAAAATAATTTTCCCATTTCTGTTTCATTTGACTCCACATACCCAACAAGGCACTGGTCTCTACAATTTCATTATTTGAATTCATTCAATCTCTTTTATCAGTTAATTAAGCATTCTAGGATTTAGATCTACAAATTGTTATCGAGTTTGATTTCATTTGTTCGCTGTCATCTGCCATTGTGGACAAAGCATTTCAGAAGGATAATCACAAGTTAAGTCTACACTATTCAGTTAGGTACACCCGCCTAGGTCTAGCAGCACCTGAAAAGTAGAAGGTTTGATTGTTTCAAACCTTGTTCTGTTACCCTGAAACGTAGTGAAAGCTTGGAAACCTTTCATGGTTCAAACCTCTTTTTTTGAAAGCTAACAGAATGGTGATTTACCAGTGCTCCATTAATAGAATTTTTGTAAGAAAACTCCTCTTATGGTATAATCAAATCCCATACCTTGGGCTTATCTCCTACTAAACATCTTAGTAGGTTACCCAAACACTTATTCACCACATCTATCTTTCCATTAGTTTTTGGATGGTGTGCATAACTAAACTTCAAGTCTTCCTTCAACTTCTTCCATAAATTCCTCTAGAAATAGCCAACAAATTTGGTGTCTATATATGAGAAATATACTATTTGGTAGACCATGTAGTCTCACCACCTATCTAAAAAACAAATATGCAATATGAACAACATAACTAGTCTTATGAAATGGAATGGTATGTGATGTAGGAGCATCCAGTGGTGTAAGGGCAATCTTGCATCACCCAAAAATAGTTAAATTTCAAGTTTCTCAGTTTTTAGATGTTTTTACATTTTTGGATACCCTTTTTTTCATAATGAAATTCCCAATTTACATTTTTTATTTTCTATTCCTGGGTTGAAAGATATTGCAGTTTTAGTTTCCTAGATTTGCACCTGAAAATCTTCCGAGTTAGATTTGAGGCACTTAGAGTTCCTAGAACGGCCCTGAAACCTTCCAAAATTGGTGTTGAAAATTTTGAGCATGTTATTGACTTTGAGACCTTTCCAACGGTTCAAACGGTTCGTGAATCAGAGTCTTGGATCAAAAGTTATGGCCCCGGGAAGTTGGCACACTTTCTAGAAGATACAATTGCAAATGTTCTTTTGAAATTTGAACTTCAAGTTGTAATTTTTTTGCCCCAATCTGCCTAAACTCAAATTTGAATTTTTTTTGGCTCCAAACTAAAGAGGAGCTCTATTTATGGGTGGGTTTCTAATTTTTGGGTAGCTTTTTGGGGGACAAGCTTGCATATTGTGAAAGGGTGATTCTGTAGCTTTCTGTAACTTGTATGTGTTGTTGAACTTGGGGATTGGAGATCCTCTGCATGTAAGAAGCTCCATTTTCTAAATAATAAAATTATTCACTTGTTTGTAGGTTATTTTCTATGTCTCGAGCTATGCCCTCATCAAGTGGTATCAGAGCAAGGTTTTCTTGAGCGTGTGGAAAAATCACCGATCGTGAGGTAGTTCACACCAGGACCATGGTTGTGGGTTGAGGTCAAGAAAGATGCCTCCAAGAGTTATGCCTAGTAGGTGTGGTGGTTCTAGAGGTGGTCAAGGTGACATAAATGCTGGTGGAAGAGATGCACTGGCAGCCCTCCAGAGACAGATTGATGCATTACAAGAGTAGTTGAGAAGAGGGTTAAACCCAAGGGAGGAAAGTGAGGATGAAGGAGAGGAAGAAGGTTCAAATGTAGAAGAGGAAGAAGAAGTAATTGATCAAGACCAAATGTGGCTAATAAGGGGCATTTTGAAGATCGAGAAAAGACCTAGAGCAGAAGTCCCCAGTTATTCTAGAAGTCTAAACCTGGAAGAGTTGATCGATTGGATCAACGAGCTAGAAGAATATTTTGAGTATGAGGAAATAGAGGACCCAGATCAGGTTAAGTTTATGAAAATGAAGCTGAAGGGCCATGCTAGTATTTGGTAGAAAGAGGTCTAGTTGGAAAGAAATTGAAGAGGAAAAGGAAATATCACCAAATGGGATCACATGGTAGAGAAACTAAAGAAGCAGTTCATACCAGTGGACTATGAGTTAGATTTGTTGAAGAAATTGCAAGGGTTGAAGCAAGGAAGCAGATCTGTGAAAGAAAATACTGAAGATTTTCACAAGATGATCATCAGAATGGGTCACACAGAGGCCAATAAGGAGAAGGTAGCGCGATACCTTAATGGGTTACGACTGAGCATTCAGGAGGAGTTAAGCCTAGTCAGAATGACCACCATTGAGGATGTGTATCAATTTGCTCTAAAGGTGGAAGAGAAGTTGAACAAAAGATTTGATGGCAAGCAAAAAGGACGAGGTCAAAGTGGAAGGGGTAGTGGAAGACCTTGAGGGAAGGCGAAATGATGATGAAAGAAAGTGAAGATGTGGGTACCGGCCAAAGCCAAAGGAATGACAACTCATAAGCCCTCATGATCAAAGCGGTGGTGATCAAAGAGGTAGAGGATGAGGGAGATATGGAAAAGGATCTGGAAGAGGTGGTTTCAAAGGAACGTGTTTCCAGTGTGGTGAAGAAGGGCATCGAGCCTATGAATATCCACAACACCAAGGAAGGGCAGACAAAAGGCCAGAAGGTCGTGGAAGGGTTGTGTATGCAGATGAGGAGGCCCAATCTGAACATTTAGATGATGTTGAAAGGGGAAAAGCCCTAGTGATTAGGAG